>JASPKZ010009838.1:407500-497500 GCA_030220185.1 Diploptera punctata | reverse complement strand
AAAGAAGGGAGAGAAAGAGCTAGAGGACACAGGCGGATAGAGAGATAGAGAGAGGAAGGAAGAGAGATTGTTGTAAGAAAGAGAGAGAGACAGCGGGCAGAGATATAAAGAGAATAAGGGAGAGAGAAAAAAATGAGAGAAGATGAGAGACAGAGAGATAGCGAGAGAGAGGAAGGGAGAGAGAGAAATAAGAGAGAGATAGAGGGACAGAGGAGATAGAGCTAGAGGATAGGGAGAGAGGAGACCTCGAGAAGAGAGAGTATAGATACAGAGGGGACATAGAGATAGAGAGAGGAAGGAGAGGGAGAAAGAAGTAAAGAGACAGAGGGACAGAGAGATATAGAGAGGACAGGAGGGGATCAGAGGAGAGAAGAGAGAGATATGGGGACACAGGGGGACAGAGAGCTAGGGGGAGGAAGGGGGAGAGAGGGAGAGAGAGAGGAGGAAAGAGAGAGAGCGAGAGAGACCAGACAGAGGGACAGAGAGATAGAGGATAGAGAGCGGAGAGAGAGAGAGAGGAGATGAGAGAGAGGAGAGAGAGAGAGAGAGAGAGAGAGAGAGAGAGGACACACAGACAGACAGACAGACAGACAGACAGACAGACAGACAGACAGAGGGGCAGAGTGATAGAGAGAGGAAGGGAGAGAGAGAAGAGAGAGAGGAGAGAGAGATAGAGAACGAGAGAGACAGACAGAGCGACAGAGAGATAGAGAGAGGAAGGGAGAGAGAGAGAGAGGGAGAGATAGAGAGAGGAAGGGAAAGAGAGGGAGAGAGAGATAGAGACACAGGGGGACAGAGAGATAGAGAGAGGTAGGGAGATAGGAAGAAAGAAAGAGAAAGAAACAGAGGGACAGAGAGATAGAGAGAGAGAGAGAGAGAGAGGGAGAGAGCGATAGATAAAGGAAATCCGTTACGCAGGAACTGCGTAAACTGAGCGAATTTCTCAAGGAGTCGAATTTATGGTCCAATTTTGCTGGTTTATGTAATATATGTACCTTTTGTTAACCCTTAAATTGAAGAAACCCAATTTCTCATGCGAGGTTATTAAAACGTTAGGTGTGTGAATATATTTACTCCATGTAATTCGTACTTACAGTCGAGACGTTATAAAATCCGGCGTGGCCACACCTACCCGATATTTGGCGGGAAACTATCCGTGGTTTACGAAACAAAGCGGCGTTGTCAAGTCAGTACGGTCTTGTTTGGTGGACGAATCGATTGCAGTATTTTTAAAATGTGCATAATAAAGCCCATAAACAAATAACATTAAAATTTTATAAAATAATGACAGTCTCTGTCCTTTTATATGGGAGTGAATCTTGGAATATCACTATCAAACAAGGAAGTAAAATCCAGGCGGCCGAAATGAAATTTTTAAGAAGAGTAAAAGGGTGTACTAGAATGGACCAGATATGAAACGATGCTATTCGTGAAAAACTGCAGATCTACTCCATAAAAGAAAATATATCTAATAACAAGAAACAGTGGAAAGAACATGTAGAAAGAATGGAAGAAAGTAGATTACCAAAAGAAAATCTTACATTATTTTCCGGAAGGAAGAAGAGATATTGGACGTTCTCGGAAGACGCCTAAAGCAGGAAGTGAAGAAGAAGAAGAAAGATAACAATGTGGTGTTATCTGTGAATTTAAGCGTCAAAATGGCGCGGAGAATTGTGAAGACTGCCAATTCGTAAATCCGAGAAAAAAAAATCTTAACGTTAGAGATTACTTCAAAAAAGAGGGCGAGAACCCTCGTAGTAAAAGGATAGATTTGGCAACACCGTAACAACCTCTGTAAACGTGACATGTATGTGTTGTTCCGTAACCTTGACGACAACCACTGTCAGTGAAGCAACTAGTCACCTGATCAAAAGCCGTTGCGTGATTCGCTACCGGTTTTTACACCGGCTCTACAGTAAAATGTTTGCATTTATGTTACCTCCAGATTTATGATGTTAGGCTGTAATAAAGTTGTAAAATAGATGTTTGGTTTACAGTAAAACTGAGGCCAGCAGATCTGGATCAGGTAGTGAGCCCTCCGGCAGTGTATGGGGCGCTTCTTACAGACCATTACATTCTGGACAGTTTCCATTTCCATTGGGGACTCAGAAACTACAGGGGCAGCGAACACAGAGTCAATGGAATCAGGTGATTACTAGAACTTAGGTTTTTATGTACTTGCCGCTTTTATTACATATGACTGGAACGTCATATGATGAACACTTTTATAAAATGTTATCATTATCACCCTAACATGTAGGCCTTGAAGACATGACATTTACATTGCTACATTTTGTATCTTTAACTGTTTATAATTAGTATAGTGTATATCTAGAAGGACAAAAATACTCATGTATAAAGTTCTCCTTAGACCAGTGTTAACTTATGCATCAGAAACTTGGACCATGTTGAAATCTGATGAGGAATTATTAGGGCGTTTTGAAAGGAAGATACTGAGATCCATTTTTGGTGCCGTGAAAGAAAATAATGCATGGAGAAAGAGATACAATAATGAATTGTATAAATTGTACAATCAACCAGATATTTTGAATTTTGTTAAAGTTAATAGATTGGCATGGGCTGGACACATTATTCGCATGGACAACAAAAGGATTACAAAAAGAATTTACAATGAACAACCACTATTGGCCAGAAAAGTTGGAAGACCTAAATTAAGATGGGAGGATGGTATAATTCAATACATTAAAATTTTAAAAATAAAAAACTGGAAGAATGAAGCGCAGAACAGGGAAGTCTGGCAAAGGTTTCTGAAGGCGGCCAAGGCCCACATGGGGCTGTCGAGCCAATTATGATGATGATGATGATGATAGTGTATATCTATATTTGTCAAATATTTATTTGTATTTGTGCTGGTTGAGTGGAAGAGAGGGCCTTATGGCCTTAACTCTGCCAGAATAAATAAAGTGTTATTATTATTATTATTATTATTATTATTATTATTATTATTATTATTATTATTATTATTATTATTAAGAATAATACGATCTACAAAAAAATCTCATTCCATCATCTTTACACGATGTTCCAGCAATCTTTTTCCATTTGTCGGATACCGCCCTGTGAATTCTACATATTTTATACAGTAATTATATTGCAAGCTTACTATATATTTATTATTTATATTACTTAAATGTATTACTCAGTTGTAAGACTAATTAACTGATTAAGACTTTCACGGTTATCGTTATGGTTATTAAAATACCTTTTCGGGATTCTTGGTCGTGTCTTGTGGTGTTGTCTTCCCGACGTTTCATCACCTACTGTGGGTGACATCTTCAGGAGACATTTAAATTCTCGTAGTAAACTGTTAACTTTCGTGATTTGACTGTAACTATGTTTATGAGTAAATCATTTCTAATTGGTTAGCGTTAGACATAGAGTAGCTCGTCCATTGGTTGTTGTCATAGTATACGTCATGACTGACACTTTTCAATCCGAGAAATCTGCTGTGGCTGAACATTTTTATACTAATACTAATCACATGATTTTATTTAGTAACACACAAGTTTTATGTAATACCATACATTATTATGCTCGATTAAATAGATAAGCAATAGCTATGGCACTATCGAACCCGTAGGTTTGCGGCTGCGCGGACATAAGTTTTACATACATCCCTATCCTGAGCTAATGTTTTCCAATCATTCCATGTATAATCTATTTCTCTCAAATCATAGTTAATATTATTCTCCCACCTCATTCGTGATCTACGAACTGGACTTTTCCCTCTGGTTTTCCTACAAGAAGCTTCCACGCACGTCTTTCATTCCCATTCATGCCTCATGCCCTGCCCATCGCAGCTAAACAAACAGAATTTTAACAGAAAGGAGGAAGGTTTGAGAATCAATAAAACATGATATTCTCGCCTAGAAAAGTATAAGATAAAACCATAAGACAAATATAGTAAGTCAAGGCGTATACGATGACAAAAACCAATGGATGAGCTGCTCTACGACTAACGCTAACCAATTAGAAATCATTTACTCAGATGCATAGTTGCAGTTATATCACGCAAGTTAACAGTTAGCAGTTACTACGATAATTTAAATATCTGCTGAAGATGTCACCCGCAGCAGGTGATGAACACTGTAAGACACGGCTAAGAACCCGAAAAAAGTATTTTAAAATATTTATCTATCTAATGACATACAACATTAACAGAGACAGCATTTGTTCATCTGATTCATCGTAATGTATTTTAAAATATATAAGACAAATTGTTGTAAATTTATTTAACCCGATTGAATGGCATACTGCCAAAATTTCCAAATTCGACAATACCAGTGAGTTAGTTTATAATTCTACTTCAGTACTGAACAAGTTAGGCCGAGAGCACGAGCCACGAAAAAAGTCTTCAGCAGGGTCATGGTTTTGTAATCACTGTAGTGAATTTTCAGTTTTTTTACAGTTGTCATGGAAACAGCAATTAGAAAACTATAGTCGTGATTCATACTTTTTTGTTGCAATTGACTGTATGTTTTTGGCAGATACCCAATGGAGATGCACGTAATACACAGGAAACAATCTTATGGATCCATCAACGAAGCTCTTGAATACAACGATGGACTAGCAGTACTTGCTTTCTTTTTTCAAGTAAGTAAAATTATGACCAATAGAAGTGCTCCTGATGCATACAAAAGTCAGTGACGTGATAGAAATGTTATTGTGCAGTTGAGAGAGAAAGACAACCAGAAACTGAATCCTCTGGTGAAGCAACTCCGCGATGTAACAGAAGAGGGACAGTCAGTACAACTGGACACCACGTTCACCATGTCCTCGCTGTTACCACGTGATTTGGACATATACTACACGTACAAGGGTTCACTCACTACACCACCTTGCAATGAAGCAGTGACGTGGATTGTCTTTCCTGAACCAAACTACATCTCCATCAGACAGGTGAGTCCAGGAACCATAAAGTCATCATTCATGTGTAAACTTAGTCGGTTCTAATGGATTATACTAAGTTCCAAGCTAAGTTCCAATTATAATGTAAACAAATCAGATGTATGTCTGCATTTTCATGGTCGAATAACGGGTTTACCTTTAAGTGTGTAAGAAAATGTAGCTTGCTCTCTAATACTCGAAATAAAGGAAACAAAAATAAAAACAATATATATGTTATATTGCAGATTTTCGCGGATATAAATATGAATATGAAAGTTTTCTTGGGTTTTCCGCGTCTTGAATTCGAGTTCGGCCTCTGGCCAATGATTCCGACGTTTCGGCATGATCCCACATCAAGGATAATGGCATGTGAGATCATGCCGAAACGTCGGATTCATTGGGCAGAGGCCGAACTCGAATTCAAGACGCGGAAAACCCAAGAAAACTTTCATATTCATATATATATATATATATATATATATATATATATATATATATATATATATATATATATATGTTATCAAACACTTTTATTATGTTTTCAACATTTTAGGTTTATGCATAATAGGAAGGATATATATTTATTAACGACGATCTTTAATAGTTCAGACTATTAGCGTCACAATTCAAATGTGTTTTTTTAAACGGTCCTCAAGTGAAATTATGGCAAATACATTTATATTTTTTGTGTTTATTGTACTTTTCAGTGCAAAGTAGTGGAATTTGTTTTAGTGGAATTTGGAATGTATTGCCTTTTTTTTTTAAATAAAGGAAATACATTTACATTTACATTGCGCATGGGCCTGCTTGGCCGTATGTGCATTATTTTTCAATGAATAAAAAATATATAAACAAATACCTACATGGCTACACATCTACATAAAAATGTATAATATATATTGTTTACCGATGTGGTCTCGAGGTAGCGTGCTGCCTTGTCACGCAGCGGGCCCGGATTCGAATCCCGGTCGGGACAGGCTCCTGAGTGAGGTTTCTTTGGGGTTTTTCCTCACCTGTAAGACAAATTTCGGAAAGCTTAGGGCCCAACGGTCCCCGAAAATCATCCGGCCATCATCATCATTCACTGGTGTGGAAAGCAACGGGAAGCTACCTCACCTATAATTCCCTAGTAAAAGCTACAAAGCATAGCATGAAAATGCTATGATTGCAGTGAAAGACCTGCCTTCTGGCAGAATTATATGGATGGCTATATATATATATATGTATATGTATAATTTATATCTACACTACATACACAATAATACACATCTACACTCATCCATGGAAAGACTAAGTGTATAGATTATCGTACTAAATGGAAGTAAGAAATGTTCTTCAGTGATAGCGAAGTCCTATTTTAACGTCATCTATTATATTATTTGTTTTCAGCTGAAAAGATTCAGACGGTTGTCAGCAGGTGAATCCAAAATGGCGGATAACTATAGAATACTCCAAGAGCTGGGAAATAGACTTGTGTTTGTCAGAAGAATGTATTCGGAAAAAACTGCTAACAGAACCGTGGCTGAAAACCATCAGTTCTGGTATTCAGATGTGGCTTGAGGATCCGATCGGCTGTATCAGGATATTCGATCTTAAGGATGTCTTTAAACTTAAGTCTGATGTAATATATCGAAACATTGCAGTTACCTAAGTGTCGAATATTGAAAAGAAAATGGTAATGTATTCACGTAGACTTTCACTGCCAGAGTTGCTATGATGATCTTGAAGAGGATTTTCGGGCTATAGGCCATGGTCGTGAGGCTTGTAGTTCCCCGACGTTTCGCCAGAGACTGCGTCTGGCATTCTCAAGGGTTGTCTTGAGACTGGCAATTCTGTCCGCTGTCTGTCCTATTTATACGTTCACCGCGATAGGACAGACAGCGGACAGAATTGCCAGTCTCAAGACAACCCTTAAGGATGCCAGACGCAGTCTCTGGCAAAACGTCCGGGTAAT
Organism: Diploptera punctata; assembly: GCA_030220185.1. Classification (NCBI taxonomy): domain Eukaryota; kingdom Metazoa; phylum Arthropoda; class Insecta; order Blattodea; family Blaberidae; genus Diploptera; species Diploptera punctata. The sequence continues at coordinate 490,638 of JASPKZ010009838.1, read as the reverse complement.
ACAAGCCTCACGATCACGGCCTACAGCCCGAAAATCCTCTTCAAGATCAACATAATGGTAATGTATGATTGCGAATATATTTTGTATTTATAGGAAATGTTTTGCAAATTCCAAACATTTCCAATTCTTCTTGTATTTTCAAAAAAAATTATCTTTTTCACCAAACACTATTTTATTATATGCTTAACTCGATGATATCACCAACATAATCATAATAATCATCACATAACTTTAATTTCCTATCAGGAGCATAGGTCTTCACAAAGTATCACAAACAAATCTTCTTCTTTTTCTTCGGCTTTCTCCCACTTAGGCCTATAGTTTGCCGTCTTTAGTTTCCATCTATACTAATAGATCCTATATTCTATTTCCTTTACTTCATTCGAAGTTATTCCTATCTCTGTTCGGCTCTTCTAACTAACTAACTAACTAACTAACGCACTCATTGGCACTTTCGAACCCGTAGGTTCATGGCCGCGCGGACATAAGCTCTCCACACATCCCTATCCTGAGCTAATGTTTTCCAATCATTCTCTGTAAAATCTACTTCCCCTCAAATCATAGTTTATGTTATTCTCCCACCTCAATTCTTGGTCTAACAACTGGGCATTTTCCCTTTGGTTTTCCTACAAGAAGCTTGCAAGCACATCTTTCATTTCCGATTCGTGCCACATGTCCTGCCCATCGCAGTCTACGAGACCTAACTGTTCTTATTATATCTGGCTTCCTATACATGTCTGTTCAGGTTCTTCTCTAGGGTTATTAGACTTTGATATTTATCTTTGCTATTGGGGATTCCACTCTACGCCGCTTTTTCAACTTCTTCATTATATTCCGTAATGTTGCCCTATCCAGTTCCATTTTCGTTTTTAATTTCTATTTTAATTTCATTTTTGTATTTTTTCACCATTTATTTTATTTTTGCCATCTCATTTATTTATATTCTTCGTAAACATCTATCGACAAATACTTGCAATTTGTTTTCAAGTTTGGTTTTGTAAGAAGCGATATTTCGAAATTCACATTTTAATACAGTAAAAGCTCCTTATTCATGGTTCCGTTATTCACGTTTTCATTATTCGCGGGTTAAAAAATTGCGACACCGTTCCAATATTCGCGGCTAAAAAAAATGTATTCGCGGATCCAGTCGGTATATTAGAAGGGTTAATATCCTTTATTAACGCATTTTCACTTTTCTTTACTGCAGGCACGTGACAAGGCGGCTTTTACAAAGAGCGATTCAAACCAAATGAACAAATTAATATTAAAGTAAAACAAACCTTATTGTCACTAAGCCTAAAGTTCGTTGTTAGAAGCTGCCACGGCCGTAAAGCCGATATGTCCGTTGATAAATACTGCCCTCGCCACGATCGGTGTTTGCTGTTTCAACTTGTCATTCGATGCAATAATTTTTATTGAATAACGCGTGTCTCTTCTGCTTTGTTACCAATTTATAATTTCGAGTAAAAGGAAAGAAAAATTAGTTCCGCAGTGAAAAAAAAAATAGTGTGCCGCCTAAAGTAAAGATAGAAATGCTAGACCGTTTATGCGTTGGCGAGTCGTTTGCATCTATATCACACTTTTTCAATGTTAATGAATCAACTGTACGATTCGTCGAGAAATCCGAAGGCAAAATAAGGAATTCTATCGCTGAATTCACAGCTGAATATCAATCTGAAATGAAATACCTTTTAAAAGCGGCGAAATATAAAAACATTAATAAGTTCTTTAAGCCCATGCTTAAACCTGACAAGCGTAATTAATAGAAAATGTTCTAAATCTCTCTTTAAATTGATTTTATTTTGATAATTTTTATTTTATTTTGGAAACTTGGAACGTATCCCCTATATACCCATACAAATTACCATTCCATATTCACGGTTTCTGTATTCGCTGCATATTTACGGAATATATCACCCACGAATAAGTAGCTTTTACTGTTTTACAAAAATGCATTCAACTTTCAGTCTGGCTTGATGATCGTCTACCTCTGTGATTGGCACATGTGGATGTGAGGCCAGCATCCGGTTGGTAAGCTAAGGACCTTCTTGGCCTGTTGCGCCAGGAGTTTTTTATTCAACTTTCAGTAGGCTCGTAAAGAAAAAACAAAATGTTAATATACAGACTAAACTTTACATGTATCTTTCAACATGAATTATTTAGCTATTTTTCAATATTTCAACACTTTTTACAAATATCTTGTGTTATGACTAATAAGATTTTTGTAAATCATGGAAAGTAAATAAAGAGCTGAAAGAGTAACAAACAGGGATATATTTTTTTAACTGTGTGCGTTCCTAATGCCACCCTCTGTGTTAGTCTACTTTCAGATTACGCACTATTTTTTGCAGATCACTTTACGTAGATATTGTGTGCTTGTATTGTGAAGGCCTATAGAGAAGCGTGTAGGGTGAGTGTATATTTAAGTAGGCTACTCTAAACTTAGACCTATAAAGGGGTAATGCGCAGTTTGATCCAACTGCGAAATATCGGATTATTTAATTAATGTATGAGCAGTAATTTTTTATAGTCTTTCTTAAAATATTATTTGAAATTTTCAAAAAACAATAAAATAATAAAATAATGCCTAGGTCCTAAACCTCGTACAACCATTGCAGTTATTCTACTGTATCTACAATAAAAGTGAAAAATGCATTTAGAAGAAAGAGAAAAGCGAATTCAAAACACAATTTTGACTATTCAAGAAGCCCCGCTCTCAGGTGTTCAAATAGCCTCCTCGTGACATGTTCACTTCATGACCACATATTTCCAAATAAGAGCACAGATTGCAAAACAAGCTGGAGGATTATTGGAGGAAAGATGAACAATCACATCTGTATGCCTTTCACTTTCCAAGTTTTTCAATGTCCTCAGATAAAACTTAAGAATCACCAAGAACATTTTACATACTCAACAATCAGGACACCAGAGTCATTTACCTTTGATATTTCAAATCAATCTAGACTAAACTTCTGTAGACAAATATCGAAATAAACTACTTCACTGAATAGAAAAGACTTTCACTAACAACATCCACTGACAAAATGTCGTCTTCTTCTTGGTTACTTCACTGCACATGCGCAAAAGCTTAATATTACTCAACCCCGCTATTAAAATAACCCCGCTCTACCCTATTTGTTAAGTGTGCATGTGTTGTATAAGACTAGGGACTGATACAACAAAAACTAAACAAATAATAATCACATGTGAAATGAAGATCTTAAGAAGTATTCAGGGGAAAACATTATTTCATAAGATACACAACACAGAAATTAAGGACAAATGTCATATTCAAGACATAACCAAATTTATTAAAGATAGACGAACATATTGGAAATTTCATATAGAAAGAATGGAAGACAACCGACTTTCAAAAAAGAGCTGAGAAGATAAACCAATGGACGGGAGAAAAACAAGAGGAAGACCAGCCAAAAGATGGACAGACAGCGAATGCACATCCAACACGTCTTCCTCCAAGGAGTGATTTTTGGAAATAAACAGGATGAAAATCCTACAAATTATGAAGAAGAAGAAGAAGTATTGTATAAAGAATGATTGAGAAAGGGTGATGGTGTAAGTGGTGCCGGCAAATACCCTACTCCTGTGGAGAACTACCAAAAGGACATCAACAGGGTTAAAGTCCGCATCCAATAGACGAATCTCTGTCAACAGTATCGTGTGCCTTCTCTACATGGGTACTGCATATATGATAGGAATTTAATGCAGGTATCTAGTGCAGAATGTACCGACTACAAATTATACAGCATGCTTTTTCCTTGCTTCAATGTTGACAATTTTCAATTAAACTTTGATTAGATTTACCATGTCACAAGTCCATCCTATTCCCAATTTGATAAGCAATAATCGTTATGATATCGAGAGATGGTGATTATCTTAAGAGTTCACATTTATTACGCCATTTTCATGTTTTGATAAATAATTTGTCTCGACAATTTTATGATTTTTTAAAACATATTAGAAAAAATAGAAGAAAAACGTTTGAAATGGTATGGATACCTCATAAGAATTGAAGAAGAGAGAATGCCAAAGAAGATCTTTAATTGGAAAGCTAATGGAAGAAGTGGAAGAAGCAGACTGGAGAACGTTGGATAGATGAAGTGAGGAGAAGTATGGAAGTTAGAGATTTGAAGGAAGAATATGCTTTAGATAGGGACCTCTGGCGACAAATCACTTTGAGTTGAAGGAGAAACACTATATTGTGGAATATTCCTAATAAAAAAACGATTTCATCTATTTCTAAAATAATCTATTTATAATGGCGTAATGATGAGTCATAGTCTCGCCTTTGTTAGGAGTTACTAGGCCAAGTTACTTTAGTTACTTTATTTGCCCATAGATGTCATGAATGGCATGCGGTCAACATACCGACTCATTGAGGTATCTAGCAGGTAAGTAAGGTATTACTAGGTTGTGAGGTCGGTAAATTTTGCTTAGATGCCTTTTATTCAGGCTTAAAGATCTTTTACAAACCTAAAAATGTTCAGACTCGGGACCCATGACTTTAAGTCCCTCCCGGTGGACTTGTTCCTTGCATTTTTTCATCCTAAAAAATCCAGAGTTGTCAATACACTATTATATTAATTCGTTCTTGCTATTCATTTATGATATGGTCCAAGTATAAATGAATGGCAAGAACAACTTAATATAAATAGTGTATTGACAACTCTGCTTTTTGCAGGCGATCAAGTAATAATTACAGCACCAGAAAATGTTTTACAATTCCTTTATACTTTAAATGATATCTCTCTAAAATACAATTTAAGAATATCTACATCTAAAACAAAAATATTAGCTCTGAAAGGAAAATGTACAATAAGAACAAAAATAGTGATAAACAATGTAATTATAGACCAAGTTCAGAATTTTAATCACTTGCGATGTCATTTAAGTAATGATATAAATTTAGATAAACACACTAAAATACAACGATTCAATTATCTATGTGGCACAGTTAAACATACTTTATTGAATAAAACTAGAAAATAAACTATTTTAAAATTTTACAAAATATTGGCAGTTCCATCTCTTATCTATGGATGTGAAACCTGGAAATTAACAAAGGCAGACAGTAAACAAATAGAGGCTGCAGAAATTAAGGCGTTGAGAGCAATAGCAGGATATCAAAGGACCGATAAAAAGAAGATATAAGAACAGAACTTAATATATTTAATATCTGTGAAATAATAAAATACTATCAAAATGCTTACCTTCAGCACGTATTACGAATGAATGAACAGCGCATACCAAAAAGAATGTATAATTATAAACCAAAAGGGAGAAGATTGTTGGGAAGACCATTGAAGAGATGGAAGAACCAATTCGACCTATAATGAGATCGGAACAGGCCATTGGGCTTAATCCTTGTTGTTGATGATGATGAAAAAATCCATCGACCTCGGTGACCCGCGACCCTCGCGTCCAGATCCAAGGAGCATAACTACTGGTACTAGTCCACCGCGGGCGACTGATTCATTCAAATTAATTAACTATAATTGTTTCCTTGCAAATACTAATGTAAAATATTTTATTTCATACTGTCTCATTTCAATTTCTACAATCTTATAAAATTGTCCGGAGAATGGAACATTACAATATCATGCATAGAGATATTAAAAATTACACTGGTCAATATGATTTTTGTCTCATGAGTACCAATAGTTGTACTTAATGCAGTTTTTTATCGTGTTTTCAAATATGTATTCGCAATTTCTCCATCACCCACAGTTTTTTTTATTTCAATTTCAATTAATGGATTTAAGTAATTATTTTTTTAATAATAGCTTTTTCGTCCATTTGTCCATTGTAAAATAAAACCAAATGAGCTAACTCACATTATTTCAGCTATGGAAAAGAGATATCAAGGCAAATGGAATCCTAATATGCTGGTCGATTATTGTTGGACCATCAAGAGGGATGCTCTACAGGCGGAATATAGCACAAAATCGTCATTTCTTACTTTCTAGGTGAGTCCGAATGTTAGAATATTGTGTAGTTACGAATGCAGAAAATATTAAAGTGTTTGAAATTTTAAATTCCTGTCTCTCGGAAACCTTGCGTGATGGAGAAAACCCGATATCATATTTGAATTTAGGACGAAAAATATTATCAGAATCACATATTTTTCTTTCTAAGACAAAAAGTTTCTTTTTTGTTGCTCAGTGTTATTGAATCTGGCATCACTGCATATTTTTAAACATGAAGGAAGATGGTGTTTATACAGATAGGACTGTGTGCCTATTATCATCTAGTCTAGGTTATTCAGTTTTTTTTTCTTTCACGTTTTTCTTTCGTTTACACTGTTATTCCTTTTTGTTTCACCTTTGTTAACCTTTTTATCTTACCCTTCACACATACAAACAAGACAGGACACACACCCAGACCCAAGGTGGAGATTTAAAATCCCCTACTCCGCCGGGAATCGAACCCAGGTCGACGGAGTGGAAGGTAGGGACTCTACCGACTACGCCACGGCGACGGACATGGAATCCTATTCGACACAAACTATGGATATGATAAAAAAAAGTATACGAATGTCATTTTCGTACATAGGCTATATTTTTTTTAGTACATTTACTTTTAACCACTGTGGACTACTTTTTTACAACATTGGACGTCACTTGTTTTGGATTTTCATCAAGAGCTCATTGTAAATATAGGTCAGGAACTGGATTGGAGAGGAATTAGTTGAGAGCTACAAGTAAGCATATATTAACAATATTGACAACCTTTAAACAATTACCAGTTTGTTTATATTCAAGTGTAGGCTACTATAATATTCACATGAACTAATCCACTAACTTCCACTTACATATGAATAAAGATTGATAAACTCAATAATGTTACAAATAAACAAACAGTAAAAACGAAGAAATTATGTGGACATAGCTTTATAAGTATTTTGAAGTGTCCCCTGAGTACGCTACTAACGTTCTGCAGGGTTAATCCTTTGGAGGGGACTTGCTTCCTTGTTTTATCCCCACAAGGAGGGTTGCCTCTTCCGCCTTCTTCCGTTGAGGACTTCACTCTTGTTTCCTCGAGATGGGTCTCTTATTTCATCCCCAGAGATTGGGTTGCCACCTCCGCCATTTTCGCCGATCCGATATTTATGGAAGTGAGGTATGGACAATCAATAAGTACTACAAGAATAGACTAATAGCTCTAGAAATTGATTATTTACGCAGAAGTGCCAGAAAGTCAAAATTAGAATGTCACAAATAAGGAAATTAGAAACATAATGGACGCAGAGAAAGCATAATTGAAAGAATTGAGGAGAAGGAATTAAAGTGGTTAGGACATGTTTTAAGAATGGAAGATGAGCTATAGCCAAACCAACTATATCAATGGCACCCGACCAGATAGAAGAAAAGAGGGAGACCAAAGTTAACATGGAAGGAAAACATGAAGACATTAATGCAAGCAAGAGGGCTAAGCATTGAAGATGCCCAAGATCGTAGGCTTTGGAGGTTTGGCACGGGAAGACGGCAGCAGCTGTAAAAACCCGAAGATAGAATAGATTTTTTTTTTTCATTGGATACAACAAATGCGCTAAAATGTAATTAAGGAAGAATACTTAACGTTAAAAAAATTTTAAATATTTAGAATATATTTTAGATAAAAGTGAGAATTCAACTACACAAATTGAAAGAAGAATAACTGATGGAAGAAGAATCATTAGTATGTTGAACTCAGTGCTTTGGAATAGAAATATAATATACAGAACGAACTATATTTCAAGTTCTGTTACAAACCTAAACAATAAGTAGAAAACAAGCCAACAAGCTGTTAGCAAATGGATTTTTGGAGACGATCAAGAAGGGATAAGGTCAGAGACAGCACAATAAGGGAAATTATGCAAGTTGAAAAAAAAAAAATGGAAATCAGTACAAAGAAAACTAAAGTGATGGCTTGTTTTGGGAAATACCCTATACCTAGCAAAATTGTTTTGAATGATGAAATTTTAGAACGAGTAAACGAATTTAATTATTTGGGTTATAATTTAATATTTTAAGATGAAGCTGATATATCAAAGAAAATCACAAATTTTACAAAAACAACGGGGATAATTAACAGTATAATGAAACCATCTTTGGTACAGAAGAACACAACATTACGGCTTTATAAGGTTCTCGCAAGACCAGTATTAAGGTATGGTAGTGAAGCATGGGCAATACGAAGAAGAGATGAAAGCCGAATAACAGCAAATGAGATGCGATTTATGCGCCGTACAGCAGGCTACACAAAGTGGGACCAAACAAGAAATGAGGAAATTAAGGAAGAGTTGGATGTAGAACCCATTTTTCACCATATACAAAACTACCAGAACAGTTGGAAAGCCCATCTTCAATGAATGCCGTCTCATAGAATTCCAAAAGCCATACTTCGCTACTGCCCCCAAGGCAAAATATCGGTGGGACGTCCAAAAAAGCGTTGGATGGAAAATTCCTCTTTGAGACCGTAACAGGCCACATGGCCTAATACTTGCATGGATGATGATGATGATAAAAAAAACATTAGGAAAAATAGAAGAAAAACGTTTGAAATGGTATGGGCACCTCACAAGAATGAAAGAAGAGGGAATACCAAAGAAGATACTTAATTGGGAAGCTAATGGAAGAAATGGAAGAGGCAGGCCTAGAGAATGATGGATGGATGGATGGAGTGAAGAGAAGTATGGAAGCTAGAGATCTAAGGGAAGAATATGCTTTAGATAGGAACCTCTGACGACAAATCACTTTGGGTTGAAGGAGGAACACTGCATTGTGGAATATTCCTAAATAAAAAATTATTATTATTATTATTATTATTATTATTATTATTTATAACCAGGAAAATAGGTTACAAATATATAATTCAATAGTGAGAAGTATTGTCACATATGGAGCTGAAGTTTGGAAATTCAACAAAAACTTAGAACAAAAACTTATGTCGATGGAAATGGATTTCTTGAGGAGAGCAGCAAGATGTTCAAAATTAGACAAAATAAGAAATACTGTCATAAGAATAAAAATGAATATTGGTTATTCAATAGTAGATTATATACAGTATAATCAATTAAATTGGTATGGGCACGTACGACGAATGCAAGAAGAAAGATTATCCAGGAAAACATTGGAAGAAGGAGGAGAGGAAGACCTCGAAACTCGTGGATGCAGGAAATAAGAACTGGAATGAGAGCAAGAGAACTGGAGGACATGGATTGGATGGAGAGAGACGAGTGGAGAAGAAAAATAAAACTTTAGGCACAGAAAGATGTGTAAACATTAAAATTCTGTATATAAATAATAATAATAATAATAATAATAATAATAATAATTATTATTATTATTATTATTATTATTATTATTATTATTATTATTATTATTATTATTATTATTATTTTCATATTTAAATAAAGATTTGGATATTAAAATGTTTTTAAAAGATCAGAAATCATTAATTACGATACGTTGTCCTGTTGAGTCACGATTCCGAAAAACTTCAACGTGAATGATGCATGTAAAGAGCTGATGTTTGCTTGGGCAACAACGTGTTGGTATTTTCCTTCCAGGATATCAAACAACTATAAGTGACAAATTGCGTTATATCAGACGCTCAATATTATTAATAGGTGAGTATTTAATCCATACAAGTGACATAAGATCGATTGATTAAACATCCGAGAGAAATAAACGAGCTACAAATTAGATAACAACTTACACTGGTCGTATAAAAGGTGGGATCTTATTCAATGAACACAAACTGCACAATAATCATGAGGGCTCTGTTGGTTGTTTTTGGACTCTTTCTGGTGGATGTTTACGCCCAAAAGGATCCTAATATTTGGGCTAATAGAAGCGCTATTGTACATTTGTTTGAGTGGAGATTTGATGATATTGCAGACGAATGTGAGAATTTCTTAGCTCCACATGGCTACGGCGGTGTTCAGGTGAGATGATACTCTTTTACTTATATTTTAGACTAATACAGGCCGTGAAAACCTGTAGCTATAAAGAATGTTGAACCATAAACTGAGTCTGCAATTGTAAATGGGGCTTCAAGGTATTCAAAAGCTTGAAGAGCTGTAAAGTATAGACCTAAAACAACTGTAAGGAATAATTATTATTTTATTATTATTGTTGGTTTGTACTTTCAGAAGAATAAGATTTTTTACTTTTTATTTATTTTTTGAGAGAAGTTTAATTCCGAGTAGTACTGAATTAATTTGAATCTGCAATTTATTATTATTATCATCATTATTATTATTATTATTATTATTATCATTATCGGTATTATTATTATTATTATTATTATTATTATTATTATTATTATTATTACCACCTTTAATGTAGAAAGGAAGGGTTCTATTTATATATTTTACATTGTCTTATTTTTCAAGTTTTATAATTTTTTATAACTTGTGTATTGTATCATGTAACTTATGCGTAGTATATTTGTGCTGATTTAGTGGAAGCTTTAACTCTTCTTGTATAAATAAAACATTATATAATAATAATAATAATAATAATAATAATAATTATTATTATTATTATCATTATTATTATTACTTGTATGTTTCGTATATAAGAATAAGGGCTATACTCAATATGCATATTACATATTACTTATTTTTTATATTTTATATTTTTATAACTTTTATATTCTATCACTGTAATTTTCGTTTTGTGTATTTGTGCTGGTTGAGTGTAAGAGAAGGTGTTATGACGTTAAATCTACCAGAATAAATAAAATATTTATTATTATTTTATTATTATCAATATTATTATTGCTATATTTATAATAAATAAAAAGAAAATCTATAAGTAGGCTTTATATTTTTTCTAGATTGTCTTATTTTATCTTGTTTTATACTTTATTATAATTTGTAGGTCTATATTGTTTCATGTCCACTGCTGATGTCTCGAGGTAGCGTGCTGCCTTGTCACGCAGCGGGCCCGGATTCGATCCCCGGTCGGGACAGTTTTTCTGAGTGAGGTTTTTATCGCGGTTTTTCCTCACCTGTAAGACAAATGTCAGGAAAACTTTAAGGCCCAAACGGTCCCCGAAATCAATGGCCATCATCATCATCATACTTATCATCATCATCATCACCATCATCATCATCATCACTATCATCCTTCACCGGTGTGGAAAGCAACAGGAAGTTACCACACCTACAATTCCCTAGTAAAGCTGCAAAGCATAGCATGAACATACTATGATTGCAGTGAAGGACCTGCCCTCGGGCAGAATTACTATAGATGGATGGATGTATTATTATTATTATTATTATTATTATTATTACTATTGTTAAGTAAACCTCAACCATCTGTTCGAAGCAACATAAAGTGTCCTGCACATGAATTAATAGAAACAAGTTCAGGGAGGGAAGACTGCAATTGAGGCCATGAGAACCATAGTGATATAAGTGACATTTTTTTACAAAAATGAGATAAATGCATAAAATTGTAGTCATTTGGTTCTTTTTACCTCGTGCCATAGAGATACAAGTACTTTCCATCACCTGCTGCCATTTAGAGAGGAATATGTCAACTACATAAACCAGAAATGAGCTTTGCTTCAGGTTCATACCAGGTTCATACTGATACAAGTGACAACAGACACAATGGATTCAGTATGTATGATGAGAAAGGAAGACACTGAGAAACAAAAGGTTGAATGGTTGAAGATTCGGTGGATGAGGTACAACAAAAGCTCTCCTTTATTAGTCCAGTTTAAGACTACACTGAATTCAGACATGCCTTTTCGACATCTTGATCTTCGTCGTAATGCAGTAGGACGGCCTCTACAATTCCCCAACACGCTAAGAACGCTGCGTGAAGGAGAGATACCACTGAAAGCAGAAAAAATTAAAGATCTGCTTACCCTGCTCGATTTCATTCCTCCAATACACCATGGTTTTTATCTTAACCTCAAAGCTTCTGTTTCTAACATCACTAACTCAGGAAGAGGTAGCGGAAGAGGACATGCACCAGGACGAGGGCGAGGACATGTGGTTCGAGGAAACGGGCATGGGAGCTGTGAGAATATTGTTCCTGGAGAAGAATACTCAGATTCAGAGGAAATAAGTGATGAAAGTGATTAATCCTATCAGTGTTTATAGAGACAGAACTCTTATGTTTATTATTTTACTGTTGGCAGACTTACGTACTTCTGAGGCACTGATCTTGAACTTGATACAGATTTATACTTATTTGTAATGTATGTAACAATTTAACAAATGTATTCATGATCACATTTATTAATTGCATTTAAAAGTTTCATTAGCACTAGGCTATAATGTACATCATATTGCAAATACATACCTATTTAGAGTCATACTGTGCCATTGATAACAATAATATCAGGACTATACTGGTACAAGTGACGTTTAATTTAGGCTGTAATGGATACATTACATGCGTTATGTACCATATGTTCATTATAGGAAGTATTTTATAGGTTGCACTTGAAAATAATAAAAGTTGTTTGATAAGGAAATTCAGTGAATTATTATTCTATTATAAACTTTCAAGTACTAATATCTCAAAACTTGATTTATGCTACTTAGATCACTATGGTTCTCATGGCCTCATTGTAGCATGTTCAGATAAACAATGAACTAACTTAAAGAAACTTTTATTTATTAATTTGAAAATTATTAGTTTAACATTTTAACTTAAAGTCTTTATTTGTATAGTGTAAATTCATGGAATACGACAGGTTGTCAACAGCTAAGTCCTTCTTTGTTCTTGTTTTATGGAGTAGTATACACATATGGACAGATTTGATATGTAGTGAATGTTTTCCACTTACTTCGATCTATATTTCTGTCACCTGCATGTTTTATATCACTCGCCCAAACTAAATCTGCACGCAGAATATATACTAGGAATGAGCTGTCAATTCTCTTTCTTCTCTTACTATTTGCCATTTTGTGTCACACCTCCAACCCATCAGTTCAATAGCTCGTACAGTTAATACCCTAGTAGTAGTCACTGGGAAAATTAATATAGTAGGAGCATACTTCACGCCCAAGACCGAACCGGAAGACATCGTCGACGAACTAGGAAAAGCATTGGAGAACACAGAAAACGACAGGCCCACCTTGTTAGCAGGATATTTAAACTGTCGCATAGACAAATGGGACGCAAGAACTCAAGCGGTCACAGATTTTCTCCTCGACCACGAGCTAAGACTGGTAAATAGAGAGAAGGACTATACATACATAGCACCAAATGGAAGAAGTACAATCGATTTTTTGGTATTCACAAATATACAAGACCAAGCACGGGTGAAAGTGGAAAAAGTAGCAACTAGAAAACACCTTCCAGTCTTAACTGAGTTCAAAATAAGAACTGAAACACAGGAACAAGTAGATAAAAGCCTCCCACAAAAAGTTTCAAGGTACATAGACGAGGTAAGCTGGCAAATAAATAAAGTGAAGCTGCCGTCAGTAATGCATATGGCGAGGCAGGGAAATCTGGACGGAGCAACAGAAACCTTAAATGACATAATTATACATGCCACCACTCAACTGACTAGACATAAACGTACTGCAAAACCATGGATCGATGAAGAGTGTTACAACATGAGACAAAGAACACTACTCCTACTCCATACTGCCAGGGAATATGGAGGCTACGCTCTAAAGGAATATGCTGAAGAACGTATGAAATATAAAATACTACTGAAGGAAAAGAAGTTAAAGTATGACACCTCCAAAGAACAGGAACTAATAGCCGAGGTAGAAATGAAACCTCACAAAATCTTAAGGTCTTCAAAGAAACAGAAATCAATCCCTCTCGTAAACATGAAACAATGGGAAGATCACTTCAGTAACCTCCTGGGAGCAAAGGACAAAACGTCAAACTGCTTCACACCGCATGCGGCAAACATACATGACATGAACCCAATTACAACAGAAGAAGTCAGCCAACTCATAAGAAACGAGAAAAATAACAAAGCAGCCGGTCCGGACGGGATATTTCCTGAACATCTTAAGGAAACACTTCAAGACTTGTTAGAACCGCTAACCTGTCTGTTCAATGAATGCCTAAAAGATAATTCAATCCCACAACAATGGAGAAATTCAATTATAACTGTCATCTACAAAGGGAAAGGAAGGAAAGAAAACCCGAACTCCTACAGGGGAATTGCCCTGGAAAATGTTATGTTCAAACTCTTCTCGAAGATCCTGCTAAGACGTGTGGAACACAAACTACGTGCCAGTATACCTCAGAATCAATATGGCTTCACCCCGGGTAGATCTACACTGCATGCTGTCCAAGAACTCATACAAGAAATAATAACGACCTTAGCTCAACCTGCTACACCATTGTATGTGATATACATAGATTATTCCAAGGCATTCGACAGTATTGACAGGAAAATCCTCATCCAGAAGCTAGAGAACATACTAGGCAGCTCAAGCAACGAATTAGGAACAATTAAATCAATCCTTACCACAAACTACCTGACAATCAGTGATGGTATATCGATGTCGAGAAGTGTTATTCAAACAAGGGGAGTCCTACAAGGAGACCCGATGAGTCCCGTACTCTTTAATGTAATGACGTCAGACATCGGAGAGACTATAGACACAAGAAATGTTAAGCTACTCATGTACGCAGACGACATGATCATCCTCTCTAGGAATCAAGGAGCTCTCCAAACAGCCATGGAGAACATTAGGATATGGGCACTTGAAAACTCGATGGAAATAAACAGCGCCAAGACAAAGGCAATGAAATTCAGGAAAGGAGGAAGGCTGGCTAATAAGGACCATCTTATATGCGGAAGTGAAACCCTAGAATTCGTATCAAGCTACAAATACTTGGGGGTCACCTTACAAACAACTGGAACCGCTTTCTCAATTCATATACAGGATCGAGCAACAGCTGCAACGAAAGCCATGTACGATATCCCAAAACTCCAAAGACTATCCCTCTCAACTGCAATGAAACTCTTCAACCTTAAAGTAATGCCGGCCGCAACATACGGAATCCAGCTTATATGGAATTACTTGACAGTGAAAAATCTTAAGAAACTGGAGAACGTTAAATCAAGGTTTCTCAAAAGAGCACTGTCAATTTCAAAATATACAAGAAATAGTTATGCCTATACAATAGCCCAGGAATCCTTCTTCATCGAAGATATCAGACACTGTTTCAGACTACCGGAAACGCAAGCATACAGAATCGTCATCGAGGAGAGACAGAACAAAAAGCCGCCCAGATACCGACAGAAATTATGGAAACAGACGCAATGAAAACAGAAACCTGGAAGCAACCGAATTTCGAACTTCGACACCTGTACACACGTTTCGCAGCCCATGGATTTCATAGGAATATATGCCTGAACAACATGTACCATGGACCCAAGGAGGACTGCATCTGTAAATTATGCAACTATCCATGTCCAAAATATCATCTAGCGAAGTGTAAAAACAGGACTCTGCCTCTAAACAATTTAATTAAAGACTGGTAAAAAGCTAAATTTAATTTGATGTACACATTGTGTTTAATAAATATATTAATAATTTTGTGTCTTTTGTGTTGTTTGACTGGGAGGGAAGAACTGGCAAATACCGTGCATTTTAAATGATCCGTCATCTGGCCAAATTAATAATCTGGCAATCATGTTACTGCTGGGAAATGAGCTGTCCCTCCTTTGTCTTCCTCTTTACATGTTGTCAATTCCCGCTCCCTGTGTTGTGTTGTGAGGTTGATAGTAAAGAGATGACAAACACTGTGATTTTAAATGATCCGAAACTTTCAGCAATCCTCGACTAATTGACTAATTTGATCACCATGTAATGATATTTCACATGTGTTTAGCGATTCTCCATTCCATAGAAAAATAGTTTGCTGACACTAGCGCTAACACGCTTCCCCACTAGCCGTGCAGACTTACCTCGGGTGAGTAATATTCAGATGATCGGAACTAGAAAAAAATTAGCCTCTAGGAAACGTGTCACCTTCCGTATCTGAGCTGTAAGGTCTTCAGATTTGTCAATAAAACAAACATTACTTGAAATAAATGCAATAACTGTTTGGGGATCTTTTGTTAAACTTTACCATCTTTCAGAAACAAACTATTTTTTTAATTAACTAACAGAAACATCTCACTAATATTATTTTTTAACAATTAATATGTTTTCCTTTATTTAATAAAAAAAGTATTAAGATTTATCAATATTTCTACCTAATGTCTTATTTAGGCCAATATATAAGCTATGGATTAATTCATTACAGTTTATTATTTTCTTTGTATTTTTTTTTCATATATAGTAGATTCGAGTTATTCTTCATTTGTGTATAAATTCTTTCACTAGATTTAATTGAATAGTCTTTAAATATATTGTATATTAGACCTTATTTTTTTATTGCTCAGTTTAGCCAGATAATCGTTTACTATATAATATTGTCGTGATTTTTGTATTTGAATATAACATATGTTTGTCCTGGTGAATGGAAGAGAAAGCTACATGACTTTATCTCTACCAGGTTAAATAAATAAAATACACAAACAAATAAAAAATAACTCTCTATTAATCTAAATTAATCCTTTAATTGACAATGGATCATATTGTATACATCAATTGTTTCGATTTATTTACTATTATTAAACAGAAGAAAACTAACGAGTAGTAATATCTTAAATGTGTGTCAAATTACACAATAAACCTAATAATAACAGTTTTGCGTGATTTTTTTTCAGTGCGGTGGAAGGTAAGGCATGGTCTTAACTACACCAGACTAAATAAATAAATAATTCTGTATTAATCTAGAGTAAACTTCATTATGCATCGTCAGATAGTTTAAAATTTAGATAATGTGAAAAGTATCAAATTATTTACTATCATAATAGATTTAAATCAACGTATAATTCCATTTTCAGACTTCCCCGGTTAATGAATATCTCATAGTTAATTCACCAGACAGACCCTGGTGGGAGAGGTACCAACCTATGTCTTACAACATTGTGAGCAGATCTGGTGATGAAGACGCTTTTAAGGATATGGTACAACGCTGTAACAATGTTGGGGTTAGGTAAGAAACTCTTTTTTTTTTTTCACAATAATAAATTGATAAGAACTTTTATTTTGCTACATACCTTTACTAACATTCAGAATTTTGATGACTTTTGGATGCAATGCACTAGTTTCAGCCTCTCTGTCAGTCTGCAAATACATGCTGGAAACCATTTTCTGACAGATCTTCCAAACACCTGTGGATTACCAACCAAACTATTTTTTCCCTAACATGAGATTGAAGTGAAGGGTGATATGTAGGGCTCGGAATTTGAGGACCTATAAAATGCCTATAAAAGAAAAGACCTAAATATATCCAAAAAATACCTGAAAACACACAAAAAAAGGACGTAAAAAGTGTTGCAGTTGGTAACGAGTGGAAAGAGACAACCTCGCTACCTTCACCCTCTGCTCGAGGTATTTTTCCAGAGTGGCAACTTAGAAAATCTGAAGTAGAAATAGAATAGTTCAGGCGGTCAGTAGGTTGGTGGTTAAAAATAATGGGGTATTTTGTAAGGTTTCAATAGTTTCTCGCGGAACAAAAGTGTTTAGAATGAATAAAACTAGATAGTGTTTTTAAAAGAAGTGGAATTGAGACTAGACTGCGGATTCCTGTGTGGTATACCTTTTTTGGCAGGATTTTATTCTAAAGATTTAATTTTGGAAATGGTTTCATTAAGATATTTAAACATATTTGGTTTTTTTCTATTTAAATGGTATAAATGTAGTCAAAAGAAGGTAAAGTTGAAGAAAAAAGCAGTTAAGACCTGGAAAAAGGACGAATAAGCCAAAAAAATCATCGAAAAAAGACAAAAAGGACGAATAAAAACCACTATTTTCTGGCCTACATTAACCCAAAATGTATATATATATGTATATGTATATGTATGGTATGATAAGAAAAATAAATGCCTGGACAGGATTCGAACCCGGATCTCTGAGTCTGTACCTCAGCGTGATATCCATTACACTACGCTGAGGTACACACTCAGAGATCCGGGTTCGAATCCCGTGCAGGCATTTATTTTTCTTATCATACCATATTAAGCTTGCATTGCTCAATGTTAAACATTTAATTATAACATATATATATATATATGTATGTATGTATACATATATATATTGTTTGACCTCGTCTTCAGATATATATATATATATATATTCAACTTCCGAAACATAATGATATGAAATGAATGAAAAATAAATTAAAAGCCATAAAGGGGATAGAAGGGAGGATGGAGAATGTTGGTGTAATAGAATTCGGGAAACGGGAGAAAAACCCGGAAAATCCCGATATGACCCTACACCAAAACCCCTCTGGAACCGTCAGGATTCGAATCTGGGATCCTTGAGACGGCTTTCTTGATATTCACTTCCAGCCCCAGTTTCTTAGTGTTATTTAATAGAACGTGTGTTTAGCTACTTCACTATGCCCTAATAATAAAAGGTGTACATCATAAGCATATACCAATATCTTATAAATACCATTGAGTTTTATACCAATTGTATCCCTTTATACTTATATTCTAGTGACTGAATGTAATTAATTCAAAACATAACCAGTTTTACTGGAACTTACTGGAAGAATTTTAATAATTTCCTATTTTTTATCACAAGATAACAGTGTGCTAACAAACCCTCTCCATAGCGCTCCCTCTTATTCTACTTCTTTCGCAGTAGCCTCTGCCCGTTTCTGGAATTCCCTACCGCAATATATCAGGGGTTCCTGCACATTTGACACTTTTATGTAACGCTTATACAAATATTTGTTGTTAAAATAATTATTTTTTTCTCCAGAACTAAATTTATTCCTTGTACTTTTTTTTTCATCTTGTAATTTTATATTTTATTCGTTGAAACTAGATTAAATCAAAATATGATGTAAATAATAATTATAGTATAGATATACCATGTAATCATTTTGTTTATTTAATTTAGATGAATTAATAATTTTTTGGGTATTCTTTACAACTTGTGACGGGACATTTTAATTTCTTCATAAACTCCTGTCAAATTTTATTCTTAGGGTTTTATTTTTCGAATTATTTCCCACAATTTACAATGACTTTTACATTTTTTTCTAATGATTATTTCAATATATTTTACTATGATATTTAACTTACGTGGCAGCCATATTAATTTTAACGAATATTCTATGCAACAAGAAATACGTTTTGCAGTGCAGCCAACATAGAGTATGTACTAATTAACCGTACACATATACTTCAGAGTTTCAGAACTTACTATTTATTTTTGGGCGTTGTATTGTTTCACAGGTTAGAGTTCTTAAATTGCTTTAGGTTAGATTTTAGGTACGTTAAATATCGTGTCTATATGTTGGCTGCATCCCGTGATTCCATAGTGTAAACCGCTTCGTGTTTGTTGGCGCATGCACATGGTGTATGATTGAGAAAAAAACTTTTCGCGTCACATATAAAAAATCCCTAAATTTTGTATTCTTTTTCTAAACTAGGTGAGCGGTAGACAATGCCTTATTGTATTAACACTGCCAGGTAAAATAAAGCTGCTATTGTGGAATGCAGGCTTTCACGGCCGGTAATCATAATATTAAAATATTCCTGCTATGTGGCCATGGTCTACAACTGGCGTTTCTTCCAGACGTTTCTCCCTCAACTGCGGAGGGCATTTTCAGTGGCGAGTGCTTCTAGGTGATGTTCCCTTGTCGTAGACTCGAACGTGACGTTTCTCCCTCAACTGCGGAGGGCATCTTCAGTGGCGAGTGCTTCTGGTGATGTTCCCTTGTCGATGCCCTCCGCAGTTGATGGAGAAACGTGTTGAAGAAACACCAGTAATAGACCACGGCCACATAGATTGGAATCTTTTAATATTATAAAGCTGCTATTATTATTATTATTATTATTATTTATTATTATTATTATTATTATTATTATTATTATTATTATTATTATTACTATTATTATTGCTGTTATTGTTGTCATTGATGTTGTTATTGATGTTGTTGTTATTCTTATTATTGTTATTATTATTATTATTATTATGATTATGATTATTACTTACTCACTGGCCCTATCGAACCCGTAAGTTCATGGCCGCACGGACATAAGCTCTCCATACATCTCTATCCTGAGCTAATGCTTTCCAATCATTCCCTGTATAATCAATCTACTTCCCTCAAATCATAGTTAATGTTATTCTCCCACCTCATTCTTGGTCTACCAACTGGGCGTTTTCCCTCTGGCTTTCCTACAAGAAGCTTCCATGCAAGTCTTTCATTCCCCATACGTGCAACATGTCCTGCCCATCGCAGTCTACGAGACTTAACTGTTCTTATTATATCTGGCTTCCTATAAAGACCATGTAGTTCATTGTTAAGTAGTCTTCTCCATTCACCTGTCTGTTCATCTCTCTTTGGTCCAAAAATTTTCATTATTAATAATATTATTATTATTATTATTATTATTATTATTATTATTATTATTATTATTTCAGGATTTATGTTGATGCGATTCTGAACCACATGTCAGGTACTTGGGATAATGCAGTAGGAGTTGGAGGTAGTACAGCTGACACAGCCAATTATGATTACCCTGGTGTACCTTACAATCAGAGTAACTTCCATTCGTACTGCATAGTGAATGATTACAACACTCCAAGCAATGTAAGTGTTAAATTAGTGTCCTAATGCATGCCTTACATTAATATGATTAAAATGATATAACTTTATACGAGTATGATTTATTACGCTGATATTTATTTCAGGTAAGGAACTGTGAACTCACTGGGCTGCATGATCTAGACCAGAGCCAGGACTACGTGAGACAGAAGCAAATAGACTTTCTAAATAAACTGGTAGATGCTGGAGTTGCAGGCTTTAGGTATGTTTCATCATCATCATCATCATCATTATCTTCTTCTTCTTCTTCTTCTTCTTCTTCTTCTTCTTCTTCACTTCACGGGCTAGGCAAAATGCCTGTTCTACCTCACAGTTGTTCTGTCCATATTTTTACTGGCCTTTCTACATTCCTTGAACCTCTTGCTTGTAGTTAAATGCTGCTTTTGGTAATCTTGTTACGTTCATTCTTTCTACATGTCTAAACCATTTTCTCTATAGCCTTTGATTTTATCATTTAATGGATATATATTTAACTCTGTTCTTCTACCTTCATTCTTTAAACGATTCAATCTTGTGCAGCCTTTTGTTCTTCTAAGGAAGTTCATTTCTACACTTTGTATTCCGATTGATTGAGGGTCTTTCCACTTTTCAGCGGTTGCCCTTTTACCAGCCGGCTGCTGGCCCTTCACATCCACATGTGTCAATCACAGAGGTAGATGATCAACAGCCAGTGTAGGGGTGACATGTGGTTAGCATGTCGAGTCCCCCAGCCGTTATAGCTGGTTCCTCAACCTGGAGCCGCTACTTATTGTAGCTACCCAATTTCCTCACGATGCTGGGTGGGCACTGGTCCCATACTGGCCGAAATACCATGAGAAAATTTCTTCCCCCATGGAGACTCGAACCAGCGCAAGTCCCGTAGCTTTGCGCCAAGGCTTCCTACCTTAACCGCTCGGCTACGGCGCGGGACTCACTTTGTATTCTACTTTGTAATTTTTTGGTCATTACCCAAGTTTCACTCCCATAAAGTAATGCAGGAACTGCCAATGTTTTATAAAACTTCAATCTGGTATCTCTTCTTGTTTTGTTCTTTAATGTTTTATGTATAGTTCCACATAATCAAAATACATTATAAATATTAATTGTATTGTACTCATAACTTGTAATCGTTTATATATATATATTGTAATTTAGATTTAAGACTTTTCTTTTGTATTTTTTTTAAACCTGGTTGAGTGGTAGACAAGGCCTTAAGGCCTTAACTCTGCCAGGTAAAATAAAGCTATTATCATCATCATCATCATCATAGTACATTCACGAATTTAGGCCATTTGTTGACCTGTTTCGGCCTCAAGAGAAACACCATCCAGAAGTCTTTTGAGTGGACGTCCTGGTCTTCTTCTTCCTGCAGGTTGATATCTTAACATTAGTTTGGGTATTCTGTGATCTTCCATTCGATGAACATGTTGTATCCATCTTGACTTATAATCAGAAATTTTGTTTTCTAAAGATTCCATGTGTAATTCTTCTAAGATGTCTTCATTTTTTTTGTGATCTAGTAGTGTGTATCCTGCAGTCCTCCGAAGATATCTCATTTCAGCAGATCTAAGTCTCTGTATATCCTTCTGTTTCAACGTCCATACTTCGCTACCATACAAAAGAGTTGGAAGAGCCAGTGTTTTATACACTTTCAGTCTTGAATGCTTTTGGACTAACTGTGGCTTGAAGATAGAATTTATTAACCCTAAAATTCTTAAAAATTTAGATATTTTTGCATTTACATCCTTTTCTTCTTCATATGAGATATTGCATCCTAGATATGTAAAATTTTTCACCTGCTCCAAAATTTTATTGTCCAGTACAATTTTACTTCTGACAGGATCTACACCTTGAAATGCCATAATTTTTGTTTTTTCTGTAGATATCTTTAATCCATATTCTTCTGTAATTTTGTTAAGTTCATACAGACCTTTCTGTAGATTATCTTCGGAATTTGCTATTATTATTTGGTCATCTGCAAACAATAGGGTGTTTAATTTTCTATTTTCTGATATTCTTATTCCAAATTTATATGTTTTGTTCCAGCAACATATTACTTCATTGATATAAATTGCAAAGAGTGTTGGGGATAGGGGGCAGCCTTGTCTCACACCACGATTTATAATTCCTTCTTCAGAAAATCTGTTATTTAATTTAATCTTTATGGTGTTGTCTTTGTAAATATTTTGTATGTTCTGCCGAAGTAAATTTGGTATATTTCTGTCTTCCAATATATTTAAGAGTTTTGATCTCTTGACTGTGTCGAATGCTTTTTCAAAATAATAAAGCTATTATTATTATTATTATTATTATTATTATTATTATTATTATTATTATTATTATTATTATTATTATTATCATCATATAATTTCACATCTTGACAATTTCACATTTACGTCTCTTAGGTATGTTTCATATAAAAAAAACAATACTATTAATTTCTTTTTAAATATCGGAAAAAAACAGCACTTTAAGTTACCTGTCCTATAGAACAAGAATGCGCATGCGCCAGAGTTCAAAGCGCCAGCGATAACCCATCATCGAACCACGTGTCGATTATCATCCTTGCCACATATCGATCGTACTAAAGTTTATACAGCTTTCGCTAATGGCAGAACGTCGCTCTGAAATTTAAGTGTCCGATCTTTGCTATAAATACCCAAATCTATGTTAAAGAAATATATTAATCATATCAAAATTACCAAACGTTTATTAAAAATGGGTGTACACTTACTTATCACTTCCTAAGCCGTTCTAACAGGCGATAACCCAAACCAGCGATCGAAAAATCATAGACTAAGTAATATACTCTATGGAGAAAATAGCAGTCAGCATCACAATATTATCTAACAGTGTCATAATGTTGTATTTTGCGTATTTAAATAAATACTTAAAAATTATCAAATAATGTTATAAAAATTGTTTGAAAAAGTTTAAAATATTAAAAAAATGTCAGTAAATACAGAAGATGAGCTATAATTTACAACAATAAACTGAAAAATCAAGGGTAACTAGAAGTACTGTTCAGCCAAAATATTAATGTAAGTACCTTAGGGGGCACGCCGTAGCGTAGTGGTTAAGGCACTGCGCTACAAGCCGGAACGTCGAGGGTTGGAGTCCCGGTGGGGTCAGGATTTTTAAACTGACCCAAACCTTCTGGCGGCACTATGGCCCTGGGGTCGACTCAGCCTCTAACAGAAATGAGTACCAGACGCTTGTTCTGGGGTAAAGGCGGCCGTCACGCAGGGCTGCACAACCCGGCTGACATCAAGTGCCGATTGTCAAGAAAAAGTGGGAGCCTTAACCTCCTACTACCCCAAGGGCCTCCTGAGGCCTGTAGTGGGATCACTTTACCTTTTTTCATGATTTTGAATAATTAAGGAAGTTTTTTTTTTAACAGAGATCCATTTTGATTGAGGAAGACGGGTATAAAAACATAGGCCTACTTATACTGATATTAAAAATAATACATAACCTCAATTGTGAATACAATACATTTTAGAGCTAAAATAATTCTGGAGCGGAAACCCGTTGAACAAGTGAACCATTTTAAATACCTGGGTTATGAAATATCCTATTTTAAAAATAAAGATATTTTTAACAAACTTAATACATTTACTTATATATATGTGGCACAATTAAGAGAATATTTAAAAATGCAAGAAAGGAAACAAAACTAAAATTTTATAAAGCAGTGGCTGTGCCATTACCGTTGTATGGTAGTGAATGTTGGGTTTTAACTAAAAGAGAAGAGAAGATCATAGAAGCAGCTTGAAATGAGATTTCTGAGAAGTGTAGCTGGCTGCAAACTTCTAGATAAAAGAAGGCAGGTAATAAAAATGAGCTAAATATTTTTAAATTTTTAGAAAAAAATTCTGAGATTTCTGAGAAGTGTATCTGGCTACAAACTTCTAGATAAAAGAAGGCAGGTAATAGAAATGAGCAAAATATTTTTAAATTTTTAGAAAAAAAAAGTAATCTAGAAAAAACTGGAAAGAACATGTTCAAAGAAAGAAAGATGAACGCATACCAAACATTATACTTAATTACAAACCAAGAGGAGACAGGAATGTTGTTAGATCGAAAAAGAGATGGATTCAACTTTTTGGATGAGAATCTGTGAGACCGGAACAAGCCACATGGACTGAATCCGTGATTGTTCTTGATGATCAATATTAGAAATATTGATAAACAACACTATGTGGATCCTATGGTTACCATGCATGCATCTGGTACGGCTTCCTTTGGAACCTGTAGTAGATCCTATGTCATAGAATTAACGCATGTAAAAGAACCTCAGATCTCGCGCTGTAGCCGAGCAGTTTAAGGAATAATTCTTTGGGACTTGCACTGGTTCGAGTCCTTATGGCGGAAGACATTTTCTCATGGAATTTCGGCCAGTGTGGTACCAGTGCCAATCAGCATCGTGAGGAATTTAGATAGTAACAATAAGAAGCGGTTCCAAATTGAGAAATCAGCTATAACGGCAGAGTTACCATCAGCGCGATGTTAGGCCAAGGACCTTCTAGGCCTGTCATGCCATGGAGTAGAGGAAAATAATCTCAAGCCTAAAATAAGAGACATCTGAAGAAGATTGTCGGTCATTCACGCCCAGCTTTGATTTATAAATTTATAGTGAGTTTAAGGCATATGAAAGGGGGCTATGTTGAAACTTTTTTCTTTTTTGCATCCTTTACATACCAGACATCACAAATGGAATGATGTCTGGTATGTAAAGGGTCCAATATCCATTAAACTGGTTCTCTGAAGAAACAGCTTCAACATTAGACCGCCTTCATAATGTCTTTAACCATAACACTTACTATAATGGCCTAAGCTTACCATAAGTTATGGAGACAGTGCTCAGACAACTCAAATATTTAAAAACTGGGTGAAGATACATTAAAATATGACAAAATAGCCTATATGATTATTTGTATGAAAATTTACCAGTGGGTCAGCAAATTGCTATGTGGAGTTACAATTTCGATATTGTTGACGTATTTGTAGACACAACCATTATTTAATAATTGAGTAACCTAGAAGAATTAGAATTGCAAATAAAGCATATGATGTTTTCTTCCCATATTAAAGACACCATTGTATTCTTAATATACCAAATCCGATCCGATTGAGGGTCTTTCCACTTTTCAGCGGTTGCCCTTTTACCAGCCGGCTGCTGGCCCTTCACATCCACATGTGTCAATCACAGAGGTAGATGATCAACAGCCAGTGTAAGGGTGACATGTGGTTAGCATGTCGAGTCCCCCAGCCGTTATAGCTGGTTCCTCAACCTGGAGCCGCTACTTATTGTAGCTACCCAATTGCCTCACGATGCTGGGTGGGCACCGGTCCCATACTGGCCGAAATACCATGAGAAAATTTCTTCCCCCATGGAGACTCGAACCAGCGCAAGTCCCGTAGCTCTGCGCCAAGGCTTCCTACCTTAACCGCTCGGCTACCAAATCAAGATATATAAATCATTGACTAGACCAATATTGTATCATTCTGAAACTTGGGTTCTTAATTCTTATAGGCTTATCTAAATGTTTTTAAAAGTAAGATTTAGGAACACCTGTTGAAACATTTAATTTAAAGAATTAATATAATTATTATATTTC
Organism: Diploptera punctata; assembly: GCA_030220185.1. Taxonomy (NCBI): domain Eukaryota; kingdom Metazoa; phylum Arthropoda; class Insecta; order Blattodea; family Blaberidae; genus Diploptera; species Diploptera punctata. Next base: position 464,351 of record JASPKZ010009838.1, on the reverse strand, counting down.
GATATTGTTTCAAATATGAGGTTTGACCGTTTGGGGTGGATTGGACCTCATTCAATAGAATTAATATATTTCTAAGAATATAAAAATAAACTGAAAATATATAAAACTATTATTTTTCCAGTTATATTATATGGGTGCGAAGCATGGACTCTTTACTTTAAGGGAGGAAAGGAGATTAAGAGTATTTGAGAATAAAGTATTTAGGACAATTTTTGGACCATAGAGAGATGAATAGACAGGTGAATGGAGACCTCATAGTAATGAACTACATGGTCTTTATAGGAAGCCAGATATAATAAGAACAGCAGACCTATAGTCTCGTAGACTGCGATGGGCAGGACATGTTGCGCGTATGGGGAATGAAAGACGTGCATGGAAGCTTCTTGTAGGAAAGCCAGAGGGAAAACGCTCAGTTGGTAGACCAAGAATGAGGTGGGAGAATAACATTAACTATGATTTGAGGGAAGTAGATTATACAGGGATTGATTGGAAAGCATTAGCTGAGGATAGGGATGTTTGGAGAACCTACGGGTTCGATAGTGCCAGTGAGTAAGTAAGTAAGTACTAAGAATATGAAAAAAATACACTAAAATGTATTTAAAAAAGGAAAAGTAAGCTAATCACTCTAAGGTAATTTAGTCTCCTAATCAAAATAATTGGATCAATTAATCATAAATTAATATTAACTTCTTCTTCCTTCCAAGTATTAAACAAAGACCTGTTACGATCCTATAGCAAATTTTCTCTCTAGCGCAGCATTTCATATGACGGCCAAGAGATCTTCGTCCTCTTTGTATATAATTATAAACAGCTTTGGGAATCCGATTTGAACTCATTCTTTCAAGATGGTGTTTCCAATTTAGTTGGTACTATTTAATATATTCCAAAATTGGCGTAGTCTTCAATTCTTTTAAGATATCGGTGTTCCTTTTCCGATCCCATCTGGTGTAACCCGCTGTTCTGCGCATGAATCTCATTTCACAAGCAGTTATTCTGCTTTCATGTTGTCTTTTTAGTGTCCATGCTTCACTACCATAGGTCAACACTAGTCTAGCCAAAGTGTTACATAAACGTAATCTATTAATATTAACAAAAAAGTTATTCTTATCTTCTCATCATACGGATGTATGGAGAACATATATCCGATCGCCCAAGAATACTATGGGTTCGATAGTTCAGTGAGTTAGTTAGTTAACATACTGATAAGGTTACCAAGATTTCTTGCGACAAATCCACACAGATACTATAAAAGTCGGCTAGTCTATGCTACTCTGCCACCTGTAAATATTCGATACGAGAACAAATGAGTACTAGCGTCATGTTGGCCAATGAGGTAACACATGTTCCCGCTAGAGACAATTGCCAACATGTTTACTCCCATATCTATCATAGGAATCACCTACATCAGTGGGCAAGTTAGGGTGAGAAAATGGGAAAGTTAGTACATCAGATTAGTTTAGCGTTTACCAGTTTGTTAACGGGTTTTTGTGATAAGTTGGCTACACTGTCTGAGCAATGGCTGATACATATTTTACATTGCAAATATGCTCATTTTAGGTTACTTTGAGCTCAACTTCTCACTTCATATTAAGTAATTTTTTTCACATTTTTTGGAAAAAAATCGACATGTACATTTCTCTGAGGTAATTATTCACATAATCATAATGGTTATTTTAGGAAGTAACATTTTGAGGTTCTTTTGATCAAATTTTTGTGAGAATGGAAACATCTTACCTCAAATTAATGTTGGTTCATTTTGAACATGTTTCGATATAATCTTCTATATCCGTCAGCTTGCCCAGACTCAATTTGAGGTAAGATGTTTCCCATTCTCACAAACATTTAATTATTCACATAACCTACTGCAACAATAAATTGTGAGTTTTTTTTCCGTTCTTTATTTATATTTTTGTAGGTGGCATGGTGTCACTGAATCCCCGAATAGTCTATGAAGTGAGTATTTTGAGATATGGAACCTCTGGTTGAAAATGTTATTTTCAAATGTTATGTTTTATTTTCTGCAGGATTGACGCTGCCAAACACATGTGGCCTGACGATCTACAATATATATTCAGTAACGTGAATGATCTCAACACGGAACACGGATTCGCAGCCGGTTCTAGACCCTTCATTTATCAAGAAGTCATTGACTGGGGTGAGCTATTATAGATCAACAAAGATACCATGAATTGCCCTGCTACTCGGTCTCTGCGAATGTCTGATCTGCACCTTCCATCTCACTCCACCTTATCAATGCGTAGCGGGCAATAATTTACAAATTCATACAAAACGATAATTTACGTTTAATTACAAACCCTTAATCCATTCGCCTCAAAGGACAAGGTACACTCACAAGCAGTTAAATGACCTTCAACTCAGAAGACTAGGTACACTCGCTTAACTCTGCTGTTATATATTTCATAATATTTTGTACATCCCTTGATAGGGTAATCTTTTGTTAACATTTACGAATAGTAAAATAATATGTTTTGGCCTTCACCCTTAATGTGATCTCAAGTACCGTTATATTTTGTTTGTTTTGAATGTCTGAAAATAGACAATATAATTTACGGTTTCTCGGGAAATGCATTGAGCATTTAACCCTGAAGCGAATGGGTTAAGTTATTCATATTCCCACACAACGTACTTTGCCGAATCAAGGGTATGAACTCACATTTATGACCCTCTCAGAGTAAATTTGATTCTCCATATTTTAAAAATTGCTGAAAATTGTTTGTATCAATCATTACGTTATTTTCAAAGTATTCATTTGATGGAATCACAATTTAGATATAAGTTTAAACTAGAAAACTTAGATAGTTAAAAATATGTATTAACTCGGCCGCGGTGGACTAGTGGTTATGCTCCTTGCTTCTGGTCTCGAGGGTCGCGAGTTCAAACCCGGCCGGGGTCGATGGAATTTTTAGGATGGCAAAATCCAAGGAGCAAGTCCTCCGGGACGGACTTTAAGCCGTGGGTCCCGAGTCTGAAGATTATCAGGCTCTTAAAATAACCTTAAGCTTGAATGAAAGGCCTCTAAGCAAAATTTACCGAATTTTCCCATCCTAGTACTACCTTGGTTTCCTAGATGTTAGTATGAGGCGAAACGCTGACCACGGACCACTCAAGTTACATCTATACGAAAACAAGTGTAACTAAATTAGTATGGTACAAATTCTTCCCTGTAGGGGGAGAGTGCCTAAATCTCTGTTAAGGAAAACATGGGCTTATAAGATACAAGAAGATTATTTATAAGTAAAGTAAAGTAAAGTGATCCCACAACACCAGGAAGCCCTTGGGGTAGTAGGAGGTTAAGGCTCCCACTTTTTCTAGACAATCGGCACTTTATGTCAGCCGGGTTGTCAGCCCTGCGTGACGGCCGCCTTTACCCCAGAACAAGCGCCTGGTACTCATTTCCGTTAGAGGCTGAGTCGACCCCAGGGCCATAGTGCCGCCAGAGGGTTTGGGTCAGTTTAAAAATCCTGACCCCAACGGGACTTGAACCCTCGACCCTCCGGCTTGTAGCTCAGTACCTTAACCACTACGCTACGGCGTGCCCCAGAAGATTATTTATATAGAGTGTAAATATGTCACGCAACCTAATTTAATGGAATGACCTTACACAAAGAGTTTTGAACAGGAAACCATTGGTCTTCAAATTAATCTGGCCGAGTTGTAATTGAATCAGTCATTTCGAAAAGGGATCATCTGCAGTTGATCAAATTTTACACGAGAGGAAAAACTGATCCAACTTGTTCAGAATGAAGCATTGAATCTGAAATTTCTACTGAATAAAGTCAGAAAGTGGTAAAGGAATAGTGTAGTTGATCCATTCTCACACGGAAACGATGGTAGTAGCTATGTAAACATGGAATGACAGAATAAATGAATTTCAGAAAAATCGGAGATGATCCCTTTTCGAAATAACTCATTTAATTAAATGGATTACTAACTCAGTTCACTATAGAACTACAAAGGGAAGCCTTAACATCATAATATCCAAAGGTCTTCATAAGAAATGTCGAGAGATTGTCTTATTTTTATTAGTAACATTGTAGAGGTCCTGGGTTCGATTTCCTGCTATATCACAGACAGCCTTATTTGGTAGAGGGTCTGAAATAGAGCCCACTTCACACATATTTACACTTCACACACACACACCAACACTTACACACACACACACACACACACACATACACGCACGCACACATACACGCACGCACACATATATACACACACAAGATGTTCGGAAATTGCAGTTACAAATTTCTATGGCTTGCAGAGAGGACTGAGTAGATAACGTTTTGAAAAGGGTCCGGAAACGTGCGTTTTCGTGCTGCAGATACAAGTTCGCATTAAGAGTTTAAATCTCCCGCGTTTGCTGGGGACATTGTCACGAAATCAATGCAATTAATTGAGAAATTAAACCATCCCTTGTACAAAAAAAAAACACCAGATTACGTTTATATAACACTTTGGCTAGACCAGTGTTGACCTATGGTAGTGAAGCATGGACACTAAAAAGACAACATGAAAGCAGAATAACGGCTTGTGAAATAAGACTCATGCGCAGAACAGCGGGTTACACCAGATGGGATCGGAAAAGGAAAGAATTGAAGACTACGCCAATTTTGGAATATATTAAACAGTACCAACTAAATTGGAAAAACCATCTTGAAAGAATGAGTTCAAATCGGATCCCCAAAGCTGTTTATAATTATATACCAAGAGGACGAAGATCTCTGGGCCGTCCTATGAAGCGCTGGAGGGAAAATCTTCTATAGGATCGTAACAGGCCTTGGTCTAATACTTGAAAAAGAGAAGAAGAAGAAGAAGAAGATATATAATTAAATTACTATCAATGTATCTTTAGCATACGCGGTAGATTTAAAAATTGTACGTTTCCGGACAAAGGTTCCCTCTAAAACGTTATCTATACAGTCCCCGCTACAAGCCCTGGAAGTTTTAATGGGAATTTCCCAATACTCTGTATTTATATATATATATTTTTTTTCAGGATTGTTTCTGTTATATACACAGGTATCCTCAACCAAAATATATATATATTTTTTCTTCCACACTTTCCGGTCTTGCGTGTCTGCTTCTGTCCTATTTCTCTTCTTCTTGCTATCTTGAATTCCATTAATCCAAGTTGGTTTTCGTCTACCACGTTTCTCTTTTCCAGGAGGTATCCATTTCAATGCTTCTTTGTTTGTTTCTGTGTCCCTTCTTCTCATTATGTATCCATACCATCTTAGTTGCAGATCTACAATGTCGGGTACAATATCCTTTTCTACATTCATTATTTATCTTATTGTATTATTTTTTATTTTGTCTAATTTTGATATTCTTGCCGATCTTCCTAAAGTATATTTCTGAGTATAATAATTTATTTATATGTCTTTGCTTCAACGTCCATGTTTCCGCACCATATAATAAAATACTCTTCACAATTGTATTATATATTAATACTAACTTTTCTATTTAACTGTGGAGTATTGTTAACCCAAATGAGAAAAACCTGTGCGATCTTGCTTTTAAATTAACGTACTGTTTGGTACATTCAACAAAAGAAGTTAATATTGCAGGTAACGACGCAATAAGGAAGTTCGAGTACATAGACCTGGGCAGAGTGACAGAATTCAGACATGGTGTGCAGATGGGATATGCTTTCGGCGGACAGTACCCTGTAGCTGCCCTCCATACATTTGGTAAGTTCTTTTAACAATTGAAAATTACAAACTGTTTTTTTTTTACGGACTGAGAGGCCTATATCAAGGGTATAAACAATATTTATTTAGAATTGATTATTATTAGTGTTTTTAATTTCGCTGTAGAAGTGTCAGAAGATCCGTCATTGTCATCTAGTGTTAACGTCGTTGTTTTCTACGCAGCGGTCCGGGTTCGATTCCCAATCGGGACAAGTTTCCTGGATAAGCTTTTTTTTCTCACATATAAAACAAATTTCAGGAAACTTGAAGGGCCAAATAGTTCCCGAAAAATCATCCGAACATTATAACATTCACCATGTTCATTGTTAAAACCGTTGAGGCGGAGAGTCATAAATTAAAATTAGTTAAGATATACATTCTTATGTAAAATATGTCGTCCTCAACTTATAGAACATACATAATTTATGCCTGTAGGCCTTTCTGAACATCCGTTCCATCTTCAGCAGGTCCTTCTTCGCTAAAATATCTAGTATGATGGTTGATGCTGCTGGTCCTAATGTGTTCACGACAACATCACATTAGGACCAGCAGCATGTACCATCACACTAGATATTGTAGCGAAGAAGGACCTGCTGAAGATGGAACGGATGTTCTGAAAGGCCTACAGGCATAAAGAATACATATTTTATAAGTTGAGGACGACGGATTTTACCTAAGAAGGTATATTTTAACTTATTTTATTTTATGACACAATGTTCAGTATGAATGTATGAGTGAATGCTATGTCTTGTCTTAAATGTTCGTGCTATCTCGAAGGTGGCCCTGGAATTGAGCTGATTACTCGCCCACAAGTCTATCCATTTCCTTGTGTGGTCAAAATAAGTATTTTTGTGATCTAGAGTTAAAAACGCATTTTCCAACACGTCAAAACTCTTTAAGGTCCTAATAGCATGGTGCATGTTAAAAGTACTTACAAAAGAATGGATTAAACTAATTATAGAAAGAAAGTAATGGAGGTTTTGTCGCATGGGTTGCATATATAATCCGGTGTAGGCTCGTGAAAACTGTTTTCTTACATAAAGGCTTAATGAAGCATAATAGTTAATTATAACATTTGAGTTGCATTCAGAAAGTATTGAATAAACAATCTAATTAGCTCTTAAAGTGATCCTCATCAAAACAAAACCATGTGACCTGCTCGCTTTTCATTGGTTATGGACACCGACATACGATGTAGAAGCAGTAGGCCTAAGTATGCGAACAAGTAGTTCCCTTCATTAAATTAAAAATGCCCTCTGAATATAATTTTTATTCTTCGTGAATGAAAATAATAATATTCAAAACATATAAAATATTCTAAAACATACCTAATCAATAATTTTAACTTTTAATAATTTATTACATATGGATGGTCCATTTGAATCATGCTTCAGTCCAATCTGATGCAACAAAATGACAAAGTGTCGAGTCTTCTGTTGCTGTGTCGCAATCTACATTTTTAAAACACAAGTCTGGCAAACCTATGACTAGTGGTCAAAAAACAGTTATTTTAAATGTATTTCACAAGTTCAATGAAAAATCAAGTCTTATTTCTCATACTGTTTGTGTGTGAAACCAGGACAAACGACAGTCAAAAGTCTTACTTCTTGTAACATTTTTTCAACTATTTGTATGTTGAACCAAGAAAAAAGACAGTCCCGGGTCTAACTTCTCATTATACTATGTTGCAATCTTAATCTTATATATATATATATATATATATATATGACATAGAATGTATGGCTGAAAAACTAAAAGAAGAATATGAAAAGTGGGGACTTTATATAAACATTGAGAAAACTAAATACCTGTGTATAGGAGAAGAAATGGAAAATATAAATTTCAACAATGGAGAAGAACTAAAACCTAGTATTGAATGCACTTATTTAGGAACAAAATTAGACCATTCAGGCCACAACACAGTGGAAATTAAAAATAGAATCGCACAAACAAAACAATCAATAATTGCTTTAAACTCTGTTTGGTGGAGTAAAGATATTACAAAAAATAGAAAATTACAAATATATCAAACCATAATTCAGAGCATTTTAACATATGGTGCTGAAGTCTGGCAAATTCCTACCAGGGAAATAAAAAGAATTTTAAGTACAGAAATGGATGTTTTAAGAAGATCAGCTGGAAAATCTAGAATGGATAGAATACGAAATAAAGAAATAAGGGAAATTATGGGTGTACAAGAGGAGTCGGACATCATAGACATTATAGAAAAGAAAAGATTACAGTGGTATGGCCATGTCAAAAGAATACCAGAACAAAGATTGTCTAAAATTGTTATGGAATGTATCCCAATGGAAAGGAGGAAGAGAGGAAGACCGAAGAAAACTTGGATAGAAGGGGTACAAGCAGCTATGAATATCAGAGGAATGGAGGAAGATCAATGGATGGACAGAGAGGAATGACGTTTGGTTTCCGGAAGCGGCGGCAGCTGCCATGATACCGGATGATGATGATGATTATATATATATATATATATATATATATATATGGGGCACGCCGTAGCGTAGTGGTTAAGGCACTGAGCTACAAGCCGGAGGGTCGAGGGTTCAAGTCCCGTTGGGGTAAGGATTTTTAAACTGACCCAAACCCACTGGCGGCACTATGGCCCTGGGGTCGACTCAGCCTCTAACGGAAATGAGTACCAGACGCTTGTTCTGGCGGCCGTCACGCAGGGCTGACAACCCGGCTGACATAAAGTGCCGATTGTCTAGTAAAAGTGGGAGCCTTAACCTCCTACTACCCCAAGGGCCTCCGGGTCTGTTGTGGGATCACTTTACTTTACTTTACTTATATATATATATATATATATATATATATATATATATATATATGAATGTATGTCTGCCTGTTTGTCCTTTATGCATTACTATACCATTTATCCGATTGGGATGGGGCTTTTTGCAAAATGTTCGGGAAATTCCCAGGAAGGTTTTAGGCTGTAAGAGAGTTATTTTACTCAACTCCTTCACCCTTAAAATCGCCCTTTATAGTGAAAAACGTGTTTTCGGACCTTTTTGGATGCTTAAATATCTTCCGCTGCCTAAACCATACATGCACCAAATTAATGTGCACAGAACTGAATATCTCAAAAAATCTACAAACAATACTGGGACAGCATATGTATATCTTTAACGGATAACTCATAATAACTATTTTTATCTTTCAGCTCATTGATATCAAGAAGATCGGTATGACTAGATTCCCGGGCAAGCGTAGCAGCGCACGGCGGGTATTTTTTTACGGATAACTCTCAATAACCATTTTTGTCTTTCAGCTCATTTATGTCAAAAAAGTCGGGATATGTAGATTCCCGGGCAACGCCGGTTAATCAGCACGGGGTATCTAAAAATAATGACGATATAAATTTATAAATATTGTTGTCTTTTACTTATATAGCAAAACATAAAAACACATTTTATTTATTTATGCTTAGCAGGGCACATCAGGTATTAGCTAGTAATACATACAAATCCTGACTCTTGCATATCATGTGAAATGTATGAAATTAAAACCCAAGTATAAATATAATAGTAGATAAATCGCCCTTGGATATAGTCGCTTTACAGGAAATTAGGTGGCCAGGAGTAGGTAGTCAGGAATCAGGAAGCTTTGCATTATAATAAGAACAGTTAAGTCTCGTAGACTGCGATGGGCAGGACATGTTGCGCGTATGGGGAATGAAAGACGTGCATGGAAACTTCTTGTAGGAAAGCCAGAAGGAAAACGTCCAGTTGGTAGACCAAGAATGAGGTGGGAGAACAACATTAACTATGATTTGAGGGAAGTAGATTATACAGGGAATGATTTGAAAGCATTGGCTCAGGATAGGGATGTATGGAGAGCTTATGTCCGCGCGGCCATGAACCTACGGGTTCGATAGTGCCAGTGAGTAAGTAAGTAAGTATAAATATAATTTTCTTCACTCTGTCATTTAAATTTGGCATGGCTAACTTGTAAAGTAAGTGATATTTATGATATGGTACATAGCTTGATAATTCATGATTGTGAATAAAACATTTTGTTTTTAAATGTTACAGATCCCAACTGGCAGCTTCTAGATAGCGGAGATGCATTTGTGTTTATCGATAACCATGACAACCAAAGAGGTCACGGGGGCGGCAGTGACGGCATTCTCACCTTTAAACAGCCCCGAGCATACAGAGTAATAATAACAAACATAACTATCAATATTAGCAATAATAAAGTAGCGAATATATAAAATTACCAAACATCATGCCTGATGTCGTATACCAGAGTAAACGTATTAATTCATGATGAAAGCGTCGCTTAACTAACTAATTGGTACTACACTCTAATTGAACCCAGGAAGTTACTACAGACCTTATGGGTTATGCCAGTGTCCCCCTACCTACAGAGGGTAGATGTTGCCAAACTCATAATAACGGCATTTGTTTGTTTAGGGAGGGGTGGAGGTGCATGGTAGCAGTACTTATTCCAAATCTAGGTACTATACATTTAAAAAACATACTTTTTCTTTTATGGCATGCAGATAGTTTTATAGTAAATCAATACTAATAAAATTCATTGTTAAAACCGTTGAGGTGGAGAATCATAAAATAAAATAAGTTAAAATATACCTTCTTAGGTAAGAATCGTCGTCCTCAACTTATAAATTATGTATTATTTATGCCTGTAGGCCTTTCAGAACACCCGTTCCATCTTCAGCAGGTCCTTCTTCGCTACAATATCTAGTATGATGGTTGATGCTGCTGGTCCTAATGTGGTGTTGTCGTGACTAAAGCTACAGTATCAACCATCATACTAGATATTGTAGCGAAGAAGGACCTGCTGAAGATGGAACGGATGTTTTAAAAGGCCTACAGGCATAAAGAATACATATTTTATAAGTTGAGGACGACGGATCTTACCTAAGAAGGTATATTTTAACTTATTTTATTTTATAGTAAATATGAGAGTCGACACTTTCACACAGGATAGTACAGGTCCGCACGAGCTCAGTGACAAGTAGTAACTGTTTTTTTCTTTAAGAGGGGGGTGGCTTGGACGGCTACAACTTACAACTATGTACCTGCTGTGTTGCAATCTTCAGTTTTATATAAGGGTTTCTCTCAAGAAAATACTGTTAAAATGGCAACCCAGTTCTCTATTCCAAACACACAGTAACTTCCTGGATTGAATCTGAGTGTATCGAAATCGTAAAGACTCTCATTTCTTAAAGTGATCCTCATGAAAACAAAACCATATGACCTGCTCACTTGTCATTGGTTATGGACACCGACGTACGATGTAGAAGCATTAAGTAAGCGAAAAAGCAGTTCCCTTCATTAAATTAAAAATATGTCCTCTGAACATACTTGTTCTTCTTCATGAATCAAAATAATAATATTCAAAACATAAAAAATATTCTAAAATATACCTAATCAATAATTACAACTTAAAATAGTTTATTACATATGTATGATGCATTTAAATCGTGCTTCATTCGATCTAATGCAACAAAAATGCTGAACGTGTCGAGTCTTCTGTTGCTGTGTCGCCATTTAATTTTTTAAAACACAAGCATGGCAAACCTTTGACTAGTGTTAAAAAGCAGCTGTTTTTAAATGTATTCGACAAGTTCAGTGAAAAACCTCAGCTTTCTTTTATTCCACCCCATTCAACGATCACATGTATTATATACTTCACACGTGCCTCTGTCAATGTGATAGTAATTGTGGCGGCAATGGCGGAAGAATACATTTGGCATTTGTTTATGTTGGGATCACTCTGAGAATGGATAAGGTATAGTTTCACGGCCGCGCGGAAATAAGCTCTCCATACATTCTTATCCTGAGCTAATGTATTCCTATTATTTCCTGTATAATTTACCTCCCTCAAATCAAGATTAAGTCATTCTCCCGCCTAATTATTAGCCTACCTGTAGGGCGCTTTCGCTCTGATTTTCCTACAAGGAGATCCCATGGTCCTCGTTCATTTCCCATTCTTGTCACATGATCTGCCTATCGCACTCTACGAGACTTAACTGTTCTTATTACATCTGGTTCCCTATAAATATCATCCTAACAATTATAAACTTTGGTACTAGTGTCAGACTTCTCCCGCAAACCTATAGTCCACAGACGATAAGAATGATAGCACGGGGAATTGCAAGCGATACAATGGCTTAATATTTTCTGTCCAGCCTAGGAAAGACACTTAAGGAAAATAAATGGGTGGGTAATCCACGAAGCACATGACTTCTGCAGTTACTGAGATTCGTTCATGACCAAAGCACAGTTCAGCGGAAGCGAAAAAATAGATCATGAACTCTATTAATGTAATTACTTATTTAAAGTTATTTATGTTAACTATAGTTGATCATAATACAGTATATACCTACATATTTCTTCGAAGGTCGGAGAGTAACGAAAAATTCGCATTTGTTTGTAACTAAACGATTCTTGAGAGGAAGTTGAATGTCAGTTACAAATATGGCGGCTGTCCCATAGTTTATGTTAACTCGGTGATAAAATGTGTAATCAAAATTATTAGAAGCATGAAGATAAATTGTTAAAGAGTGGTGAAAAAACGATGTTAAATGTATTAGTTTTCAACATACCATTGTAAATGTTAATACAACCTGGAACATTAATATTTGAAATGGTTGTTGTGCATTAATTTATCGACTTATAACAAACAGTTGACAGAGTTCTCCTTGCACTCTTACACGTGCTGCGCGGAGTAATATATTCGGAAGTTAAATGTAAAAGTGTGCTTCTTTCGTTGGACAGATAATACCTGAGAATGTAGGAACAGTCCATGATGTCACTCACAACTGTAGTTTACTTCAGGCGAATTCAATTTTATGTTTTATATTTTATGTTTTACGGTAATTAAATTTGCTCTTCTTATTCAGTTTAGTTACTTTATATTTTAATGTTTCGTAGTTCACTGTGAGGTTAGGGTGATGATTAAAATTTTGAAGTGTGTCCGTCAGACTCGGAACTAACACGCCCGCTCAGCGTCTAAATGAAGGTAAGTTATAGTACAATCCCTCATGATATAATGTGCTGAGTATGAAATACCTACTGCTTTCATACACTTCGTCTGTGGACTGTATCTGCTTAGTTTAAGATTTAACCTTCAATTAGTCGCGTAAAAATACTGAATCAGTCGCGTGGGGGTCAGCTTCACCCCCCAAATAAATACAATCATTTTGTTATTGTTAATCGCTTATTTATCTAATTACTAGAATTAATACATTTTACAATCTTTGCTATTCACATGTTGTTCATAAAAATCACTTAAAATGACTAAACATACATGAAAAAATCAGATATAGAGATATAGGTAGGGCCTATATTTGCTGCATCTTCCAAAACAGACTTGTGTAAATTAAGACATTCTTCCTTTTCCTATTGGCTTTATGGCATTTTGAGTCTATTCCTGAACTTCCTAAACACCTCCATCCATTCTTCATTATACGGAGTCTTCATTCTCCATCTTTCAATACCAAGTCGCCAGATGTAATTCTTCACATAATCTATCCATTGTAGTCTTGGTCTTCCAACTTTTCTTTTTCCATCTAATTTGGCGACCAATGTAATCTTGAGTACTCCACCATCATTCATCCTGACAAGTCCTACTCTTTCCATCCTTATGATTTTTATATCAGTTATAAAATTTAGCACGCTAACATACGGTGCAGAAACTTGGCAGTTCAATAAAAATTTGAGCTTAAAGCTTATATCTACAAAAATTGATTATTTTAGACGCTCAACTAGACATCCTAAATTGAAAAAAAAAAAAAAAAACAGAAATATAATCAGACAACAAATGAAAGTCCAAAATGAAATATTAGATTTTGTGAGATACAGACAACTACAAGACCCAAACCTTCTGGCGGCACTATGACCCTGGGGTCGACTCAGCCTCTAACGGAAATCAGTACCAGACACTTGTTCTGGGAGTAAAGGCTGCCGTCACGCAGGGCTGACAACCCGGCTGACATCAAGTGCCGATTGTCCAGAAAAAGTGGGAGCCTTAACCTCCTACTACCCAAGGGCCTCCTGAGGCCTGTAGTGGGATCACTTTACTTTACTTTTACAGACAATTAGAATGTTATGGTAGGATGCCAGATAAAATATTGCCCAGACAAGCTTTGGAATGGATCCCACCTGGGAAAGGAAAGAGAGGTCGACCTAGATTTAAATGGATGGATGATGTATGAAGAGGTCTGGAAGAATTGGAATGGGAAGATAGAGAAGATCGGAGAAAGAATATAAAAATTTAAAAAAGCCTTGGACGCAGGAAGGTGTTTCATTATATTGCAAACCCGTTTATAAATAGGCGATATATAAATTTAGGTAATTACAGAACTAGAATTCCCAAAAATATAATTTGTTGTTACAGATGGCGGTGGCCTTTATCCTAGCACATCCTTATGGATACCCTCGTGTAATGTCCAGCTACAGCTTCGATAATTCTGATCAAGGACCTCCTCAAGATGACGATAAAAACATTTTGCACGTAACCAGCAACGACGATGGTAGTTGTGGCAATGGATGGGTTTGTGAACACCGCTGGCACACTCATGCTGCTATGGTGCAGTTCAGAAATGCTATTCAAGGTGATTATGATCGAGATTAACTTATAGTCTTCTTCCTCTCCATATCTCACCTTATAGGTACTTTTACATGCACCACACATGTGGCAGAGTGTTGCGAGAATAATTTTATACCCATAGAGCCCAGTATTTGCTGCTATAAGTCACATGTCATGCAACATTACATAATACATAGCACATAGCTACAGTCCAGTTATGGTAACTGTAACCGCCTTCATGAAACCAAAGGCGCGTTGTAGGAGGGGACATTGCCGAGTGGGGGAGGGAACAAGTAGCCATACAAAAACATTTTCTTAATAATAATAATAATAATAATAATAATAATAATAATAATAATAATAATAATAATAATAATAATAATAATAATAATCATAATGTCCACCGCTGTGGTCTCGAGGTAGCGTGCTACCTTGTCACGCAGCCGCCCCGGGTTCGATCCCCCATCGGGGCAGTTTTTCTGGGTGAGGTTTTTATCGGGGTTTTTCCTCACCTGTAAGACAAATGTCAGGAAAACTTAAAGGCCCAAACGGTGCCCAAAATCATATGGCCATCATCATCACCCTTATCATTATCATCCTTATCATCATCATCTCATCCTTCACCGGTGTGGAAAGTAACGGGAAGCTACCACACCTACAATTCCCTAGTAAAGCTGCAAAGCATAGCATGAAAATGCAGTGAAAGACCTGCCTTCGGGCAGAATTACTATGGTTGGGTGGATCATCATAATAACATAAATTGTTACAAAAATATGGAAGAAAACCGGCTTGCAAAAAGAGCTAAATAAGATAGACCAATGGACGGGAGAAGAACAAGAGGAAGACCAGCCAAGAGAAGGATAGACAGTGAATGCACATCCAATACGTCTTCCTCCGAGGAGTGATTTTGGAAATAAACAGGATGAAAATCCTACAAATTAAGTTTAAGAAGAAGAAGAACTTACAAAAATAACGCTTTTCTATAATGAACACTTCAAACTTATTAGACATGAAAACTATTCACTAACACAGAACTAGTAGATAAGAAAATGCAACGTGTGGCAACTATTATGTTTTCAAAACTGAGTGTAGTTGCTGGCAGTGCCTGTAACTCGATCTCCCCTCTTACCGCACCATTCACCATATACCCCTGAAATGCAGCTAAAGAAGACAGAACTGCACAGTAATGGTATATTACAATGCGAGGTTGGGAAGTGGTTTTTACAGAAGTGAGGAAATGATTAAAAGCCGAGCAATAGCGACTTTTTTAATTTTCGAGATACTGTAAAACACTTCACAAACGTGCGTTCTACATTATTTTTTTGCACAATGGTGTTTTCAAAATGATAAATAATAGTAAAATAATAACATCTTTGTTGGAAATATTTGAGTTCATTATTAAATAACTGACTAACGTTAAGAGTCTGGACAATGTTTATACGGTAAATGCCGAAAATAATTAGTTGAGACTACAGCAGGCCATAACACATCATGAATAAAACGACGGAAAGTACAAATTTATTGTTTTATATTGTTTTAAATGAAGTTCAGTTGATTTAAAATGCAGTGATTTGTTTCTTATAATGATATTAACACTACCGTTTGGATATGTTTTTTTATATGCATTGTACGTAATATACATAAAGGGCAGTGACTTTACTTACCGCACTAAGTAGATAATTTGTGATATTACAATATAGTTATTTAGTTATTTATAGGTTGGCAACCCCGAAATTTAGGAAATTGAACTTTCAATCATGGTCGCCATTGCTATTAGCACGACAGAACGCACTATTGTGCAAATAATCCATTTATAAATCCAAATTATCATCATCATCATCATAGTACATTCACGAATTTAGGCCATTTGTTGACCTGTTTCGGCCTCAAGAGAAACACCATCCAGAAGTCTTTTGAGTGGACGTCCTGGTCTTCTTCCTGCAGGTTGATATCTTAACATTTGTTTAGGTATCTTGTGATCTTCCATTCGATGAACATGTTGCATCCATCTTGACTTATAATCAGAAATTTTGTTTTCTAAAGGTTCCATGTGTAATTCTTCTAAGATGTCTTCATTTTTTTGTGATCTAGTAGTGTGTATCCTGCAGTCCTCCGAAGGTATCTCATTTCAGCAAATCTAACTCTCTGTATATCCTTCTGTTTCAATGTCCATACTTCGCTACCACACAAAAGAGTTGGAAGAGTCAGTGTTTTATATACTTTTAGTCTTGAATGCTTTTGGACTAACTGTGGCTTGAAGATAGAATTGATTAACCCTAAAATTCTCAAAAATTTAGATTTTTTTGCATTTACATCCTTTTCTTCTTCATATGAGATATTGCATCCTAGATATGTAAAATTATTCACCTGCTCCAAAATTTTATTGTCCAGTACAATTTTACTTCTGACAGGATCTAGTTTATCCGGGGCAAATGGACTACATCCTGGAACGCGGAACCACTCTCAGTGGCCCGAAGAGCTGCTGAAAACCTACTCACTCAGGTCGCAGGGGAGTTCATTTTTGGTTTTGATTTTGAAACTTTGATTTTAAACATTGGATTGCAACATATTTTTTGAACACAAAAGGACATGAAGGGCTTCCCCAAATGAACGATCACCTCAATCCAGGGCCTCCTCCGAGACAACACAACATTTAAGACGAAACACACCATTTACTCACACTTTCACACTTACTTAGCGAATATGATAACGATAATTATAAAGACCAGAATATGTGTGGGAACAGTTTAGGACTTCTCGTTTCCTGACACTTATCTTACAGATTAGCAAAAGCTTCGAATAAAAATCACCCGGGCAACTTGTCCCGACTGGGGATCGAATCCGGGCCCGCTGCGTTATACCAAGACTACATCAGTGAATCCAAACATTATAGTATGTTACTAAAAACTATATGTTCCTTGTCCGTATTTACATTGTATATTTTTCACAATTATAAAATCCAGTATAATTATAATTATAAAAACCACTCTATTAGATCGAAAAAATAATGTAGAAATTAAAAAAAAATAGAAATAGAATCAGTAGGTGAAAAACACAACACATATAAATTAAACTGGCTATATCATTACTAATAAAATTCATTGTTAAAACCGTTGAGGTGGAGAGTCATAAAATAAAATAAAATAACTTAAAATATACCTTCTTAGGTAAAATCCGTCGTTCTCAACTTATAAAATATGGAATCTTTATGCCTGTAGGTCTTTCAGAACATCCGTTCCATCTTCAGCAGATCCCTCTTCGCTACAATATCCAGTATGATGGTTGATGCTGCTGGTTCTAATGTGGTGTCATAATATGGAACGGATGTTCTGAAAGGCCTACAGTTATAAAGATTACATATTTTATAAGTTGAGGACGACGGATTTTACCTAAGAACGTATATTTTAACTTATTTTATTTTATGGCTAGGCCATGTAAAAAGAATATGGATAATTCAAGAATCCCAAAAATGATGATGCAATATAAACCCAAATAACACAGATGACCAGGAAGACCTATTAAAAGACTGCTAGATGGGGCCGAAACAGGTCTATAACGGCCTAATTCGTGACGGATGATGATGGCGATGATAAAATCCATCTTTATTTGGTAATTTTTACATAATTTTGCCTAAATGACTTGTTCGTGAAGGTTCTGTTCGTTTTCAATAATGTCGTTATGAGGCGTTGCGGATATTAAAGGCGAACTCGATTTGCTTACTCGAATTTAAACTATGGTGGTTCTCCGAGTTAATTCGCCCCTAATATCCGCAACGCCTCATATGTGCACAGGTACTAATTTAGGGTTGAGGTTCTTTACGAGTCCTAAAATAATCAGACTTGGGACCCACGTCTTAACATCCCGGAGGACTTGTTCCTAGGATTTTACCATCCTAAAAAATCCATCTACCCCGCGGTCGCCGAGTTACTAAGGTTAAGTTAGATTAGACAAAGCACGGTATGACTTGAAAATTGAATGGGATTTTTTTGTTTAGTTTCGAAAACGTGTTTCGTGGCGAAGTCATTCCCTAATTCACAAAAATCAATGAAATTAAAAAAAATATATTTTCATGATTAAGAAAAAATTGTAAACAAATTGATGAATATTGATAGAATTTTTCAAAGTTAAAGAGAATTAATTCGGGAGCTTTCCGGAATCACTGAATTACCGTATTGTATATCATATTTTTCTTTGCAAAATACTTTATGTCCTGCGAAGGCCAAATATTTGTTACACCATAATAAAGAATAAATATTGGTTAAACATTGCCTAATGTAAACATTAAAACAAAAAAAAATATATTTATCTTATCAATCGACATTGACCTATTTTATCGGTCACTTAGATCACCCGATCTTATTAAATGCCATTCATATAGGCGTACAGTATATTATAATATAATACACTTTAAAGCAAATATGTTATGTAATCTTATCAGTTTATCCATCTTATGAGAATTAAACAAGTAGGAAAACTCGCTGTAGTCTTTAAATATTAAATTAAGTGAAATTTCGTTTAACAACTTTTTCTAACTGCTTATCACCAAATTTAATTTAGTTGCAAAATTATAAATATATAGCCTACTAGAAGTCCCGGCCACGCGTTGCTGTGGCCAAGGTATATGTTAAAAATATAAATTAAGTTGCTGTCTTTCAGCCAGATTACTTAAAACTAATACTTACACACGAAATTAATAATATTGAAAATAAAATAAACACTGAACACACTTAAATTATGAAATAATCAATATTTGTAATTCAATTGAAATTCGCGGTTGCATCAAAAAGCACAGCCATCTGGATCTCTCTTTGTTAAATAATAAACCAATTACCTTACCAAATTACCTTACACCGCCATCTGTAAGAATCGTATGGAACTCACAGATAATTACACCACCATCTGTTAGAATCGTATGGAACTCACAGATAATTACACCACCATCTGTTAGAATCGTATGGAACTTACAGAAAATTACAACTCTGTTAAATGATAAGCAAATAATTTGCAATAAAAAATAATGCGACTATAAATTTAGTTATAAACTACCCTAAGTCTCAAGTTGGATCAAACTGCACACAGTGTGCAAAATTTTATTAAAATCGGTTCAGTAGTTTAGGATTCCATCGCGGACAAACAACGTGACACGAAATTTATATATATATATATATATATATATATATATATATATATATATAATTCGTATTTTTACATAAACTGCTTCATACTAACCCAACATTTTTATTTTTTTTAAGTAACCAAATAATTAACTAACTGGAAGAACGCCGTAGCGTAGTTGGCGAAGGTAATAGACTACAAGTCGGAATGAGCGAGTTCGAACCTTGATGGGGTCGTGATTTTTTAAACTGGAATAAACTTTCTGAAGGTATTTATTTCCTGGGGTCGACTCAGCCTCTAAAGAAAATGAGTACCAATTTTAAGTTTTGGGGGTAAAGGCGGCCATCATAGAGTGCTGACATCTGGTCGCTATTGTCTAGAATTGTGGGAGCCCAAATTTCCTATTGCCCCAAATGCATCCTTTGAATTAACTAGAATTCACTGACACTATCAAACCCGGAGGAACATGGTCGTGCGGACATAAGCTTTCTTTACATTTCCATACAATCTTGAGCTAATATTTTGCAATCATTTCCCGTATAATTACTTCTCTCAAATCATGATTAATATTGTAGCAGTTGCGGGGTTTCGTCTTCACGTAGTTTCGACGTAATTAAAATCATTATCAACTGATACCGACTATGGGTAAAAATTTGCGTTTGATTTTAAAAACGTTGTAACTTATACTTTTAGATAATATATCTATGGATTTTTTACTTCAGTAAAGTAAAGTGATCCCACAACAGACCCAGAGGCCCTTGGGGTAGTAGGAGGTTAAGGCTCCCACTTTTTCTGGACAATCGGCACTTTATGTCAGCCGGGTTGTCAGCCCTGCGTGACGGCCGCCTTAACCTCCAGAACAAGCGTCTGGTACTCATTTCCGTTAGAGGCTGAGTCGACCCCAGGGCCATAGTGCCGCCAGATAGTTTGGGTCAGTTTCAAAATCCTGACCCCAACGGGACTTGAACCCTCGACCCTCCGGCTTGTAGCTCAGTGCCTTAACCACTACGCTACGGCGTGCCCCCAAAGTAAAGTGATCACACAACAGGCCTCAGGAGGCCCTTGGGGTAGTAGGAGGTTAAGGCTCCCACTTTTTCTAGACAATCGGCACTCTGTCAGCCGGGTTGTCAGCCCTGCGTGACGGCCGCCTTTACCCCAGAACAAGCGTCTGGTACTCATTTCCATTAGAGGCTGAGTCGACCCCAGGACCATAGTGCCGCCAGGGTAATATAGTACTTCAAGTGGCTGACGGAAGTGCTTTAATTTTTTATTGATAATTATTTGAGTAAATAAACAAATATTCTTTGTTTCTTTTGTCAAATGTTAATTTCAATGAAAATCCATGGAAACGAACAAATTAAGAATCTGTTAATATCCAAATACAGAGAAGGAAACGAAGAAGGTTTGGCTATACTCTTCGGAAAAATCAGGATAACTTTAAGAGACAAGCCCATTTGGAACCCACGCGGTCAGAGGAGATGAAGAAGACCATCTAATGTCAAGGAAAAGTGTGTGGAAGAGGGACCCAGAAAAGAAGAAAAGACATGGGGAGAGTAGAATGATTTTAGCACTGAATAGGGTGAGCTAGAGTTGCTTCTTTAAGGCCAATTGTATTGGATAAGTTTAATAGGAGGTTAATAGTGAGTGGAGAACATATTTTTAACGACTCATCTCATATAATTTCAAATTTCTACGATACCGGCGTTTTCAGACAATATATTGTCCCTCTTCAGCCATGGCTTCCACCCGAAAATGTTTCGTTAAATGTATTTGCTGATGTAATTTCTAACGAATTTGTATTGATCAACGCCATCTTGAATTTCAAAAGATCGTCATATAATTCTTCCCTAGTCTTGAGTAGACTTTAGTTATGTTTAAATTAATATTGGGAAGTAAACATTATGAGGTTATATCATTAATAGTGAGTGGAGAACATATTTTTAACGACTCACCTCATATAATTTCAAATTTCTTTGATACCGGCGGTTTCAGACAATATATTGTCCCTCTTCAGCCATGGCTTCCACCCGAAAATGTTTCGTTAAATGTATTTGCTGATGTAATTTCTAACGAATTTGTATTGATCAACGCCATCTTGAATTTCAAAAGATCGTCATATAATTCTTCCCTAGTCTTGAGTAGACTTTAGTTATGTTTAAATTAATATTGGGAAGTAAACATTATGAGGTTATATCATTAATAGTGAGTGGAGAACATATTTTTTAACGACTCACCTCATATAATTTCAAATTTCTTTGATACCGGCGGTTTCAGACAATATATTGTCCCTCTTCAGCCATGGCTTCCACCCGAAAATGTTTCGTTAAATGTATTTGCTGATGTAATTTCTAACGAATTTGTATTGATCAACGCCATCTTGAATTTCAAAAGATCGTCATATAATTCTTCCCTAGTCTTGAGTAGACTTTAGTTATGTTTAAATTAATATTGGGAAGTAAACATTATGAGGTTATATCATTAATAGTGAGTGGAGAACATATTTTTAAACGACTCACCTCATATAATTTCAAATTCTTTGATACCGGCGGTTTCAGACAATATATTGTCCCTCTTCAGCCATGGCTTCCACCCGAAAATGTTTCGTTAAATGTATTTGCTGATGTAATTTCTAACGAATTTGTATTGATCAACGCCATCTTGAATTTCAAAAGATCGTCATATAATTCTTTCCTAGTCTTGAGTAGACTTTAGTTATGTTTAAATTAATATTGGGAAGTAAACATTATGAGGTTATATCATTAATAGTGAGTGGAGAACATATTTTTAACGACTCACCTCATATAATTTCAAATTTCTTTGATACCGGCGGTTTCAGACAATATCTTGTCCCACTTCAGCCATGGCTTCCACTATTGTCTGAAACCACCGGTATCAAAGAAATTTGAAATTATATGAGGTGACTCGTTAAAAATATGTTCTCCACTCACTATTAATGATATAACCTCATAATGTTTACTTCCCAATATTAATTTAAATTAATAGGATGTACTGCTATTACTATTAATACTACTCATGAAAAATACCATTAGGGAGGCATAGGCGTAGATGAGTGGATAATATTCAGATGGATCTTAAGGGATTTGATATAAGATACATTAAATTGATTCAGTTGTCTGAGGAGAGAGTTAAGAGGAAGGCATTTTGGAGAATGTGACACTAAATCTATGGGGTCGATAATATACACCGTGTTCCAAAATGATGGTCGGGGTTTTAAGTAGTTGGTAAAAAGCTTTACAAACGAAATTGGATGCGTGATTATTTGCTATAATGAAAGAAAAGCAGTGATAGTTTCACATCCTGATTGCAGCAGTAATTTGTTTCTTGTCATTATTACGTTGTTAGCGTTAAATTTGTGAAAATGGCGATTCATGTACAGAAGTCATTCTGTGTGTTGCAATTTGCGAGGTCTGGTTCCATTGTTGCAGTGCAGCGAGCTTTCCGACGGTAATTTGGAATTGATCCTCCGACAGATAAAATTATCCGTCGATGGTACTCGTATAAACAGAAACAACTAGATGTATCTGTAAAAGGAAAAGTCCAGGACGTCCACGAACACCAAATTACACGTCGGTCCGGATGACGTGATTCATTCCCGCACCCTCCACGGTCTCCCGATCTCACACCTTGTGATTTCTTCCTGTGGGGGTGTGTGAAGGACCATGTGTACGTACCACCACTTCCGGTTGACCTTCCAGACTTGAGAAGAAGGATTGTTGCTGCTGTTTAATCCATTACTCCAAATATGCTGACCAAGGTTTGGGAATAACTCGACTATCGGCTAGATGTGTGCCTTGTGACGAAAGGTGCTCACATCGAACACTTATAAAGTATGTTATGAAAACTCGTAGAGTTTCTCTTTAATCACATGTAACTTCTGTTCTTGTATATATCATGTAAGGGAAATTAAATAACTTTAAAAAACCCGTCCATAATTTTGCAACACCCTTAGGCCTACACGTCTAATTTCTCTTTAGATTACAAATTATCGTGTGAGGAGAGCGTAAAATGATTCCCCCCTATTGCATTGTGTTATAAATATATTCAATATTGGTTTACAGGGACTGAAGTGGAAAACTGGTGGGATGATGGAAATGGTCAAATAGCATTTTCACGTGGAAATTTGGGATTTATAGCCATTGCTGTAAATGATGGAGACTTAAGACAAAATCTACAAGTAAGTGAAATGTTTATCTCTACTGATATTGAATAACACACGAAATTAATCTCATAAACAAAAATTGTTTAAACCCACGAACACCTGACTACAAGTATCAAATTTTACCATCTGAGCCAAATAAATTGATCATTGTAATATTTTCCTTATTACTAGGGCTGAAAAAAGTGGCGATATCAGGATAGTAACTAATTTCTATGCATATTGTATACAAAATGTGTGTCTTTGTCGAGCGTCTCCACTGCCTGCTCGGAGCGGAGAGTGTGTATGTTCGACTCTCCTCAGTAATATACCTATTTACGTGACGTGTGGTTGTATCAGAATGCCGAAACAAAAATTGTGCAAAGATGAGTCCTTTCCTATTCAAAGCGGACTGCACTAGAAGTCTGTCCCGAGTGGCACGTGTCAACGTGCAGTTTGTAAATATAGCTGTTTAAGTACGATGCAGCCTAGCCTATAACCAATACTTTTTTTCAGCCCTACTTATTATACTGGAAACCGCTTCGGCCCTGAAGTGTAATTATGTCAAATAAAATTTTATTTTTGTGTTTTATGGATTTTTTAGCACAATGTAAACTTAAATTGATGTACTCAGGCTTGGTGATTTACATTAATTTCAGTGTATAAAACACAGAAAAAATGATATGGCATAATTACATTTCAGGACCGAAGAGGTTCCAGTGTAATAAGGATTTTTTTTTTCAAATGCCCCAGGTTTGTCTTTCAACATTCCTGGTTTCTCTCCTGACATGGCGTACTTGTAACCCACTTCTGAGGTTGGGGCGCCTGGAAGGCGGGGTTACGTTGCCCCGATGATATGATGGGTGATGATGATGATAATGGTGCGCTAGGAGAGTTCCTAATCCTAAGCTTAACCTAAGATGAATATGAGTGATGATGATTGCGATGGCCATATGATTTCGGGGACCGTTTGGGCCTTAAAGTTTTCCTGACATTTGTCTTACAGATGAGGAAAAACCCCGATAAAAACCTCACCCAGAAAAACTGTCCCGACCGGGGATCGAACCCGGGCCCGTTGCGTGACAAGGCAGCACGCTACCCCGAGACCACAGCGGTGGACATAATAAGGAAAATATTACAATGATCAATTAGTTAATACAACAACTAAGGAGAAAAATTCTTCCCTAAACCGGAATTTGAACTCAAGATTTCCATCTTTACGCCCTGGCGCACTACCATTGTTCTTCTTAGGGAATCCCGGAGAAGGCACAAATTTTGAGCGTAAAGTTGGAGATCTTAGGTTCAAATTCCTGTTTATCGAATATTTTTTCAGCTGTAATTATACTAACTATTGCTTGCAAACAGCAAGTCAGAGCAAATTAATTTCAATATTGCATCCGTAATTAGCTGATATGACATGAAACAAAACCTATCATAATGTCTTAATGGAAGTACCCTGTTGTAATGTGAATAGAAGTTCGCTAGTAGAGGTACAGGCGGATTTTAAATAGAGAAAAAATGTGTCTTCTCCTGGATTACCTAAGTTGCACAATGATAGTGCGCAAGCACATAAAGTTGGAGATCTTGGGTTCAAATCCCGGTTTATCGAATAACGTTTTTGCTTTAATTATACTAACTATTGCTTGCGAACAGTAAGCCTGAGCAAATTAATTTCAATATTGCATCCGTAATTAGCTGATATGACACGGAACAAAATCTATCATAATGTCTTAATGGAAGTACCCTGTTGTAATGTGAATAGAAGTTCGGCAGTAGAGGTACAGGCGGATTTTTTAAATAGAGAAAAAATGTGTCTTCTCCTGGATTACCTAAGTTGCACAATGATAGTGCGCAAGCGCGTAAAGTTGGAGATCTTGGGTTCAAATCCCGGTTTAGGTAAGAATTGTTCTCTTTAATTGTATTAAGGAAATATATATTTTGAAAAGAAAAGTTGTTCTTGGGATACAAAAATTTGGGGGATTAATATGAGCATGTCCACCGCTGTGGTCTCGAGGTAGCGTGCTGCCTTCTCACGCAGCGGGCCCGGGTTCGATCCCCGGTCGGGGCAGTTTTTCTGGGTGAGGTTTTTATCGGGTTTTTTCCTCACCCGTAAGACAAATGTCAGGAAAACTTTAAGGCCCAAACGATCCCCGAAATCATATGGCCATCATCCTTATCATTATCATCCTTACCATTATGATTATCATCATCATCCTTCACTGGTGTGGAAAGCAACGGGAAGCTACCACACCTACACAATTCCCTAGTAAAGCTGTAAGCATAGCATGAAAATGCTATGATTGCAGTGAAGGACCTGCCTTCGGGCAGAATTACTATGGATGGAATATGAGCATAAAACTGAGTTGGGAAGTAGTAATTTTGTTTTTGTTACAAGAGTTATCAAGTAAAAAAATTATTTATATTTTACAAAAAATGGGGTAAATTGGATGGAGGTTGAGATTATTATTATTATTATTATCATTGTTGTTATTATTATTGTTATTATTATTATTTATTACTTAATTGTTGGCTTAAATCAACGAAATAAAATTTTATTAATGCACATTTATTAGCATAACTTAAATATTTTTAAAGTTATTTTTTCCATGTATATTTATTAGGTTTTTAGAGAATAAAGTTCCTAATTCTAAGTATAACAATATTTTTAATTATTTATGAAGATTTAACATGGTAAACTTTCATAAGACAACATTTAGTGAAATAATCAATCAAAGTTTATGAGATAAGCATTAATCCGAAAACAGTTTAGCGAGGTAAAAAATTATAGAATATATATATATATAGTGTATGATAAGAAAAATAAATGCCTGGGCGGGATTCGAATCCGGAAATCTGAGTCTGTACCTCAGCGTGAAATCCATTAAACCACCAGGCGAATCCAATTCAAACATATATATGACATGATAAGAAAAATAAATGCTAGGACGTGACTTGAACCCGGACCTCTGGATTTATATCCAAGTGCGCTACCGATTACGCAACCGAGCAAGTCTAGTACAAACATTCATTTTTCTTATATATATTCTCATTGTTACCAAATGTAGTGGGAACTCGGTCTCCACTGCCACCTGGTAGCTCCTATCACAAGTAAGCAAATTAAAGAGAATATTTTTACTTTATAGCAGTGACGCTTTATTGACGTTATAATATATATATATATATATATATATATATATATATATACACACTTCACTTTTAATCATGATACCTATATTTTTTTTAACAATTCGAGTTTTAAAAATTCTTGAACAAACACTTTCCTTTGAATTTTGCAAACTGTAATTAGCCTACATGTTATATTTTTTTCAGACTGGACTACCTGCTGGTGAATATTGTGATGTAATTTCCGGGGATAAAAATGGCAATTCCTGCACCGGTTCGACTGTGACTGTTAACAGCGATGGCACAGCTGATATTGAAATATCGAGTTCGGATGAAAACGGCATGCTTGCCATACACGTGCAGGTTTGTTCATCTATACAATCAGTGGCTTCTCGTATGTTAGGACTTCCGGGGCTTTCCTCAAAAGAAAAACAGACACATGTTCAAATTATCGTCTTAGATGCTACAGCGTGTTACATGGCTTGACTGCTCCAACAACACGTCTCCATTCTCTACTATCTACTGTCTTCTTTCTCCATGAATTCACTCCCATTACTCTGAGGTATTTTTCTACAATATCCATCTGATGAGAAGTCATTCAAATTTCTGTTTGCCATCAGTTTTATTTACAACTTATTTTTGGCATGAAACTGATTACTTTTCTCAAAAAAAGAAAAAGAAAAAAAGATGACTTATAGGTTTGCCGTCTTCAGTTTCCATTTATTTCTATCATTCCAAACTCAAAAGATTTTGTTATACCTCATAGACATTGAATATGGCTCCCACAAGTGACGCTGCATACATCTAAATATCCAACAATAAACCCATATCGACCACAAAAAACATGATTAGTTTAGTTTCTGTATTGTTGTCCATTTTTCTCCATTGTTGACATTATTAACATTCACTAAACTTTTTGAGTTTCTCTTTTGATTGTCACCAATTTCATTTAGATACGATTATCCAAAGTGACATAGTAATAGTTTAAAGTATGATACTCTATTTGTGGACACGGTGTATATCAGTTTTCTGTTAAATACAGATATCACTGAAATATTTAAATTCAATTCAATTCGTGAACAGACGACACTTAGGAGCCTAAAACTTCATTTATTTCTTCTTCTTCTTCTTCCTTCCAAGTATTAGGCCAATGCCTGTTACGATCCTATAGAAAAATTTCCCTCCAGCGTTTCATAGGACGCTCCAGTGATCTTCGTTTCCGGGAAATTCTCGTATAAGACTTGAAAGCATAATAATAGTATCTTCGATTGGTTGCTGGCCAAAGGAAGGCAAGACCAGTGATGGGGCAATCATCTTATAGCCTCTGGTCAGGTTTTTCTGGAGAAGAAAAGAAAATAAAGGAAAGAAGAAATGGAAGAAAGGAAAGACTCCCTAGCCCTCGGATGCCCTAATAGCGTCAGGGTAAAAAAAAAAAAACAAGAGTTGACCAAGAGAGGTTAGATAGTAAAGTTAAAAGAGTGCAAAACACAAGTAAGTGGAAGAAATGTTTTGCTCAGCTTGGGCACCTTGTGGTCGCCATCCACATATCCCCTAGATGAGTACCCCTGAGGGAACTTCATTTTTTTTTAAATTCTAGAAACCTCAAAGATATATTCTGTAGTTCAGATTTATTTGTAAAGAAGATATATTTTATTTTTATTTTCTAATGAAATAAAAAACAGTCCTAATTCTCAATTATTAATGCCATTGGTTACATAGGCAACAGTATAGCCTACTAAAATGTTTTTCTGAGACTTCCCAAAAATTCTTGGAATGTGTGCACATGAATTATGAGACAGTCTATGTTTATGCTTAGATTTGCGAATTTTAAGAAATTTTACAAAAGTGGAGATAAACAAAAGTTTATGACCGAGAGAGCTGGCTAAAATGTAATAATATGAGACTCGAATTCGGGGTGTCCCGAGTTAAAATCCCGGAAACGATCAACCTAAGGAGTTTTTTCTTTCAAAGTTGTCAAGCAAATTCTTGATTTGAATCTCATTACCATAATTGATTTAATCAATTAAGTATCAGTTCCCATGATCAGTAGGACACATCAACCACGAGATTTTAGATTCAAACGCTAGTGATTCAACCAATTCACTCATCGCAAGTTAACCTATTTTTTACATTTTTTAATTATATGTAATATATGAAAACTCTTTTTTACCTTACGGCATATAATGGTTATAATTCAGTAATATTATTAAATAAATTAACATAAAACAGTAGAACAATGGTATATTACGATGCGAGGTTGAGAAGTGGTTTTTACAGAAGGGAAGAAATGTTTAACAATCGAGCGATAGCGAGGTTTTTAATTTCCGAGATTCTGTAAAACACTTCACAAACGTGCGTTGTACATTATTTTTTGCGCGATGGCGTTTTTAAAATAATAATTAATAGTAAAATAATAACATATTTGTTGGAAATATTTGCGTTATTACAAACAACTGATTAACGTTAACAGTGTGGGCAATGTTTATTAGTTGAGACTACAGCAGGGCGTGGGACAAATCAGTGATAAAATGGCGGCAAGTACGTATTTATTGTTTTATATTGTTTCAAATAAAGTTCAGTTCATTTAAAATGCAGTGATTTGTTTCGTGTAATGTATATTAACACTACCTTTTGGATATATTTTTGTATATACATTGTAGGTAGTATACATAAAGGGCAGTGGTTTTACTTCCCGCACGAGGTTTGTAATATGTGATATTACAATATAGTTATTTAGGTTGGCAACCCCGAATTGTAGGAAGTTGAACTTTCAATTATGTTCGCCATTGCTGCAAGTACGACAAAACGCACTATCGCGTAAAAACACTTTTTACTAAAGAAATAAAGTAATTGTAACGTTTTCCGTTGTTAAGAATATGATACAGAGGACTGAAATAATCTTTTTCATTAAAATTCAAACATGATTCAGGTTTGTAACGTTAAAATTAAAAAAAAAACTCTAATCTGTATGGATTTGTTTATGTTTTTCTTTCAGGCCAAGCTGTGACAAGAGATGCATTAATTCTGAGCTTTCATCTACATAATCAGTGATGACATATTTATCATTTCGACGGCGATCAAGAATTATTTTAACAAGTTGTTCTTATGTAGACAAAATGAAAACAAAATGTATCTAATATTAAGTTAATAAACAAATTTTACAACAAAAGTGTAAATCCATTTTTGGTACATCTATAACTAACTAACTAACTCACTGGACTATCGAACCTGTAAGTTCATGTCCGAGCGGGCATAAACTCTCCATGTATCCCTATCCTGAGGTACGATTTTCCAATCATTCCCAGTATAATTTACTCCCCCTTCAAATTGTGGTTAATTTTATTCTCCCACCTCATTTTTGATCTACCAACTAGGCGTTTTCCCTCTGGTTTTCGTACAAGAAGTTTCCATGTCCCTCTTCCATTGTCCATTCTTGCTACATGTCCTGCCCATCGCAGTCTACGAGACTTAAATGTTCTTATTATATCTGGTTTCCTATAACGATTGTGTAGCTCATTGTTAGTAGTCTCCTCCATTCGCCTGTCCATTTCTTTTTGGTCTAATTTTTTTCCTAAGAACTTTACTCTCAAATACTCATATTTTCTCCTCCCATAAAGCGAGAGTCCATATATCACATCCATTTAATATAACTGGGAACATGATTTTGATATATTTTCAGTTTAACTATTTTTTACAGAATTTGGGACAAGAGTCACTGTAATGCTATAATGCGTTATAGGATGAATTTTCACAATTGAGTTCTACAGGGTGAAAATTATTTAAACCGACAAACTGTGGGAGGTTGTAGGGGACAACAAAACAAATATTTTTCCCTAATGTCATTTTTTCCTATGAGGATTATTTAAACCGGTAGGGGGAGTATTACGCTCTTTAGTTGTCATGACTGCAACTGCTGTTGATGGTAGGAATTGTTTTGTCCACCAGTGTAGTAGTGAATTGTATCTGTTTACCAATGGAGCGATACACCTGGAGTGAGTACACTGATATGGTTGGTGCGTACTACGTAGCGCACCACAACGGACGAGCTGCACAGCGGGTTTATCATAAGTAATGCCACGAGTGATTTCCAAATTATCGATAAATTCACGACTCACGAAGTGAGGAGTGAATTTATCTAGAGAATTTGGAAATCAAGAGTGGCATTTGTTAGGACTATTTAACGAATAAAATTAAGCTGTTTACTCACAAATCATTATTTAACGATAGTTATTTTAAAATATTTATATATTTAATGTAAACGGCGATGTTTGAAAACAAATGAGAAACGATAGGTACGCTTCTACCGCTTCTTTTGTTTATCACTGCAACCAGATCATACTATTTATTGCCAAAGGAACGCAATATTGTAAGGAGGAGCTTTCTTTAATATGGTAATTATAACACTGATAAATATTTGGTGAAACACGACTCTGATTGGTTGTAAAACAGAAATCATTGAAACGTGATTGGTCATTGACTCCCATTTGGGGTATGAGTTAAATAGTCATAAGTAATGCCACGAGTGATTTCCAAATTATCGATAAATTCATGACTCACGAAGAGAGGAGTGAATTTATCTAGAGAATTTGGAAATCAAGAGTGGCATTTGTTAGGACTATTTAACGAATAAAATTAAGCTGTTTACTCACAAATCATTATTTAACTGTAGTTATTTTAAAATATTTATATATCTAATGTAAACGGCGATGTTTGAAAACAAATGAGAAACGATAGGTACGCTTCATCTGCTTCTTTTGTTTATCACTGCAACTAGATCATACTATTTCAGAATATTAAAAAGGAGGAACTTTCTTTAATATGGTAATTATAACACTGATAAATATTTCGTGAAACACGACTCTGATTGGTTGTAAAACAGAAATCATTGAAACGCGATTGGTCATTGACTCCCATTTGGAGCATGAGTTAAATAGTCATAAGTAATGCCACGAGTGATTTCCAAATTCTCTAGATAAATTCACTCCTCACTTCATGAGTCGTGAATTTATCGATAATTTGGAAATCACTCGTGGCATTACTTATGACTATTTAACTCCTCACTTCATGAGTCGTGAATTTATCGATAATTTGGAAATCACTCGTGGCATTACTTATGACTATTTAACTCATGCCCCAAATGGGAGTCAATGACCAATCGCGTTTCAATGATTTCTGTTTTACAACCAATCAGAGTCGTGTTTCACGAAATATTTATCAGTGTTATAATTACCATATTAAAGAAAGTTCCTCCTTTTTAATATTCTGAAATAGTATGATCTAGTTGCAGTGATAAACAAAAGAAGCAGATGAAGCGTACCTATCGTTTCTCATTTGTTTTCAAACATCGCCGTTTACATTAGATATATAAATATTTTAAAATAACTACAGTTAAATAATGATTTGTGAGTAAACAGCTTAATTTTATTCGTTAAATAGTCCTAACAAATGCCACTCTTGATTTCCAAATTCTCTAGATAAATTCACTCCTCACTTCGTGAGTCATGAATTTATCGATAATTTGGAAATCACTCGTGGCATTACTTATGAGAATTTGGAAATCAAGAGTGGCATTTGTTAGGACTATTTAACGAATAAAATTAAGCTGTTTACTCACAAATCATTATTTAACTATAGTTATTTTAAAATATTTATATATTTAATGTAAACGGCGATGTTTGAAAACAAATGAGAAACGATAGGTACGCTTCTACTGCTTCTTTTGTTTATCACTGCAACCAGATCATACTATTTATTGCCAAAGGAACGCAATATTGTAAGGAGGAGCTTTCTTTAATATGGTAATTATAACACTGATAAATATTTGGTGAAACACGACTCTGATTAGTTGTAAAACAGAAATCATTGAAACGTGATTGGTCATTGACTCCCATTTGGGGCATGAGTTAAATAGTCAACAACAATATCCTAATCGCCGTATCCCGCATCATACGACGTTTACTGCTGTGTACCAACGTCTGTGTGAGACCGGGTCATTTAGCAGATTACCTAGACAGGGACGCCGTCGCACAGTAAGAACGCTGCGATTTGAGGAAGCTGTCCTGCAGCATGTGGAGCGAGATCCTTCAATCAGCACTCGTGCTATTGCGCGTAGCATGGGGACGAATCAGACAAATGTAAGAAACGTCCTTCATGAGAAATTCTTACATCCATTTCACTTACAGCGTGCCCACAGCCTGGAACCAGTTGATTATGTACCCACAGCACAGTTTTTGCAGTGGTACCTGGAACAGTGTCAAATGCATCCTACATTTCCATCCTCTGTGTTGTTTACAGATGAAGCAACGTTCGGGCGTGATGGAGTCTTCAACATGCACAATGCGCATGTTTGGAGTGAGGATAACCCACATGCCACAGTTACTCACGCACATCAAGTGCGGTTCTTCGTTATTGTGTGGGGCCGGTGTTGTTGGGAACTGTTTAATTGGGCCATATCTCCTACCTAGGCCATTAAATGGCAGGCACTGTTACAATTTTCTCTCCAGAGCATTGGCAGAATTGCTGGAAGACGTTCCGCTCCCTACAAGACAACGCATGTGGTATCAACATTACGGGGCGCCGGCATATTTAAGTCGTCGTGTGCGTCGATTCTTGAACCAAAGGTTTTACAGAAAAGTGGATTGGCAGAGGTGGTCATGTACCATGGCCTGCTCGATCCCCAGATATGACCCCTCTGGATTTTTTTTGTGTGGGGAGAGATGCGCAACCTTGTTTACACAACTCCTGTTGCATCAGAAGAGGATCTGGTAGCAGCAGCAGGAGTAATTAACGATACTCCTGGAGTTTTTGCCCGTGTTAGACAGAACATGGTCCGCCGGTGTAACCTTCGTTTACATGTCAATGGAGGCATTTTTGAACCTCTACTGTAATTTAAATAATTGCGTTGTGTAATGTGTTGTCTATTGGTAATAAAAACGGAAAAGTGTTTGTTGTTTTAATTAATTTGCCGCCAGACAAATCTTCCTCTACCGGTTTAAATAACCCTCATAGTAAAAAATTACATTAGGGAAAAATATTTGTTTTTGTGCCCCCTACAACCTTCCAGAGTTTGTCGGTTTAAATAGTTTTCACCCTGTATGTTTAATTTCTTCATGCATCTCATTCCTGGTTGTAATTACTGTTCCTAGATATTTGAATGCAGCCACTTCTCCAAAATTTCCCACATTTATCATTAACTGTCCATTTCCATTTTGTACTGTATTTCTATGTGTGACTATATAATTAGTTTTGGTACACCTGCATGGAAATTATTGTTTCTTGGAACTGGTAATTGTTTGTAAAAATTAACTTTCCTGTACACGTAATGCAAAATGACTTTGTTGTACAATTTAGCCATATTACAAAGTTGTCATGTTAACGAAAATAAATCGGTCATACAAACGTAACTGTTCATTAAAAATACTTAATCCCTTTAACGGTTCACCCAACTGAAACTGTTAAACACTATTATAAGCAGAGGAGAGTTTATGTATTCCCTGACAAGTCTACCATTTAATTTTGTACTAGAGCATGCCATTAAATCTTTAGAGAATGAGAAAGGCGTACAGCTCAATGGTATTAATAAACTGTTGGTTTATGCTGACTATTTAACTCATGCCACAAATGCTAGTCAATGACCAATCACGTTTCAAAGAATATTGTTTTACAACCAATGACAGTCGTGTTTCACCTCGCACTTTATCGATTTCTCTTTATCAGCTCCTGCTTTTGATAAAGAAAGTTCCTCCTTTTTAATGTTCTGAACAGGTCAAAGCATTATTTTTCTCCAACAAATGCATTGAATTATAGCAAATAATGAAAAGATTCCTTGATTTTACTGAGTTGTTTACTAAAAAAATAAATGAATAACCCGTAATGTTAATTATGATATATAGTTTGATGTGTTTCATTATTTCTCCACTTGGGTGCACTCTTACAATATTGTGATCTTATTTGGCAATAAATAATATGATCAAGCAGCAGTGAATGAACATAACCTCACATTTCTGATTTGTTTTCAAATATCGTCGTTTACATTAAATATATAAATATTTTAAAATAACTATAGTTAAATAATGATTTGTGAGTAAACAACTTAATTTTATTCGTTAAATAGTCCTAACAAATGCCACTCTTGATTTCCAAATTCTATAGATAAATTCACTCGTGGCATTACTTATGATGTTGTATTACTATTGGCCGATAGCGAGGAGATACTAAAGGACAACACGCACACACTAGTAGTACTAGGACGGGAAAATTCGGTAAATTTTTGCTTTTCATTCAGGCTTAAGGATCTTTTACGAGCCTGAAAATCTTCAGACTCGGGACCCACGGCTTTAAAGTCCCTCCCGGAGGACTTGCTCCTTGGATTTTTCCATCCTAAAAAATCCATCAACCCCGGCCGGGTTTGAACCCTCGGGACCAGAGGCAAGGAGCATAACCACTAGTCCACCGCGGCCGATTGGACTATAATTTGACATAACAAATAGTTCAAGACAATAGGGCAATCAAAACTTCTAAATGGATAAAAAAATCATTGGAGTAATGAATAAAGTTTTCAAGTCCTCCAAGGATAAAAAAACATACAAGACTGAACGACAACTAGGAAAGCTTTTGAAGGGAGACGAACAACAGCAGTAATGAGGTTTATGAGAAAATACAAATGCATACAAGAAGCTTCCATGCACATCTTTCATTCCCATACATGCCACATGTCCTGCCCATCGCAGTCTACGAGACTTAAATGTTCTTATTATATCTGGATTCCTTTAAATACCATGTAGTTCATTGTTATGTAGTCTTCTCCATTCACCTGTCTGTTCATCACTCTTTGGTCCAAAAATTATCCTAGAAAACTAAAAATGTCTATCTTACCAGAATTAGAAACAATAATGTAATTAGTTACGACCCAATCCTATGTATTAACTTGCCCTAATTCTTACTTGCAATTAACCATAAATCTATGTATAAAAAAGGGTTAAATTTATCTTCCCATCACCCCAACAAAAATTTGAGGGAAGTAGATTATACAGGGGATGATTGGAAAACATTGGCTCAGGATAGGGATATATGGAGAGCTTATGTTCGCGCGGCCATGAACTACGGGTTCCATAGTGCCAGTGAGTTAATTAGTTAATTACCCGAATAAAATAATTTTAATAACTACCATATAGTTTATATATGCATTAATATACATTTCAGAGGAAAGACGTATGGATGCCACTAGATGACCTAGACAAATTCTTCTTTTTACATAGAAAAGGACGAAAAACTTGGGAAGACTTAGAAAATGCCGGCATTAGACCATAACGGATCCATGAGGGTCTAAGATGGGAAGCATGTGATGATGATGTTAAAATGCTCTTTTCTGTTTTAAATCCCATGTGAATAAAATAGGAATCAGATGCATAAAGAAATCAAATATAGGCTCAATTCTGGAAATGCGTGCTATTATGCATTACAGGAATTCTTATCGTCCCAACTCCTCTCAAAAAACGTTAAAATATATGAAATTGCTATTCTCTCGGTTATATTTTACGGAAAGAGAAACCTGGACTCTTATTAAGGAACGAAAAAAATATTACGAGCAATTGAAAATAAAGTTCTTAGAAAACTTTGGTCCAAAGAAAGATGAACAGATAGGAGAATGGAGAAGACTACATAAAAGTGAGCCACATGATGTTTATAGGAAACCATATATAATAAGAAAAGTTAAGCTGTATATACTGCGATGGGCAGGACATGTGGCACAAATGGAGAATGAAAGAGGGACATTTTAACTTCTTGTAGGAAAACCGGGGAGGAAAACGTCCAGTTGTAGACCAAGAATGAAGTGGGAGAATAACATTAACCATGATTTGAGGGAAGTAGATTATACAGTGGATGATTGGAAAACATCTCAGGATAGGGAAGTATGGAGATCTTATGTCCACGCGGTAATGAACCAATAGTGCCCGTGAGTTAGTAAAATTGTAGCAGAAAATTCATATATCAACTCAAAAAAGTCAAAAAAAGAAAGGCGTCAAACTTCTAAATAGGCAACAGAAGTGAAAATAGACAAAAAATAGCAAAATAAAAACGGTCCTATCATTTCCAAATGTACGGAAACATGTTCTTTTTTATCTATTCGACTCTTCTATACATAGCCACCCAAATAAAAAAGTATTTTATCTGTCTATCTCTGTCTGTCTCTCTCTCTCTCTCTCTCTCTCTCTCTCTCTCTCTCTCTCTCTCTCTCTCTCTATATATATATATATATATTTATTTATTTATTATATATATATACTAACTGAAATGAGTACCAGACGCTTGTTCTGGGGTAAAGGCGGCCGTCACGCTGACATCAAGTGCCGATTGTCAAGAAAAAGTGGGAGCCTTAACCTCCTACTACTCCAAGGGTCTACTGAGGCCTGTAGTGGGATTACTTTACCTGTAAGCATTCGACACAGTCAAGAGATCAAAACTCTAAATATATTGGAAGACAGAAATATACCAAATTTACTTCGGCAGAACATACAAAATATTTACAAAGACAACACCATAAAGATTAAATTAAATAACAGATTTTCTGAAGAAGGAATTATAAATCGTGGCGTGAGACAAGGCTGCCCCCTATCCCCAACACTCTTTGCAATTTATATCAATGAAGTAATATGTTGCTGGAACAAAAAATATAAATTTGGAATAAGAATATCAGAAAATAGAAAATTAAACTCCATATTGTTTGCAGATGACCAAATAATAATAGCAAATTCCGAAGATAATCTACAGAAAGGTCTGTATGAACTTAACAAAATTACAGAAGAATATGGATTAAAGATATCTACAGAAAAGACAAAAATTATGGCATTTCAAGGTGTAGATCCTGTCAGAAGTAAAATTGTACTGGACAATAAAATTTTGGAGCAGGTGAATAATTTCACATATCTAGGATGCAATATCTCGTATGAAGAAGAAAAAGATGTAAATGCAAAAATATCTAACTTTTTAAGAATTTTAGGGTTAATAAATTTTATCTTCAAGCCACAGTTAGTCCAAAAGCATTCTAGACTGAAAGTGTATAAAACACTGGCTCTTCCAACTCTTTTGTATGGTAGCGAAGTATGGACGTTGAAACAGAAGGAACAGAGACTTAGATCTGCTGAAATGAGATATCTTCGGAGGACTGCAGGATACACACTACTAGATCACAAAAAAAAAAAAAAATGAAGACATCTTAGAAGAATTACACATGGAACCTTCAGAAAACAAAATTTCTGATTATAAGTCAAGATAGATGCAACATGTTCATCGAATGGAAGATCACAGAATACCCAAACAAATGTTAAGATATCAACCCGCAGGAAGAAGAAGACCAGGACGTCCACTCAAAGACTTTTTGATGGTGTTTCTCTTGAGGCCGAAACAGGTCAACAAATGGCCTAAATTCGTGAATGTACTATGATGATGATGATAATTAGCAATGAAGGTCAAATATAACATAAAAAGAAAAATAAAAGCCTGAACCGGGATTTGAACCCGAGACCTCTAACTCTATACGTTAGTGACACTATTTTATGTCACTAACGTATATAGTTAGAGGTTACGGGTTTAAATCCCAGTTCGTGTTTTTTATTTATCTTTCCATGCAATATATACATATAAATCCTCACTTGAAGTGAAGGAACATTATATAAATGATGTCATAGGATCGCTACATAGTGTTTAATTACGGTGAGCTATTTAGTTGTTCTTTAAAAAAAAAATATTGTTTCTCCGGGACGTAGAAATTGGAAATTGACTGAAACACTTAAGGTGACTATTATCTCATAGATCGGTAATTTGCCCTCTTCCTGTTGATAAAATGTCTCTTCCTGTTCGTAATGAGAGATATCTCCGAAATTAAATTCTTTGACAAGGATATCGATTCAACAATGTACAATCGATATGGTACAGCAAGAAATGTCAAAAAGAAAAAACTTAAAAAAGTACCAGAAAAAAAAGTTAGTTCTGTTGCTCTAAAAAATTATTAATTGTTGTATAATGAATCTGCATTATTGTTAACAGTTATTTATCATACAATCATCTGATATTGATTTTTCCCAAGTCCAAAGAGATTTAACAGTAAAGATATGCTATTTATAACTATACAGCCGGCTTAGAAATCGCCCGGAAGTAAGATCGGAATACATAACCTCACATTTGGTAAATATTAAATATTATAATTATTTTTAGTTCTGATGTTGTATTATTCGCTAAATAGTCACTCCAAATCCGACGCGAGATTGAGTTTTTTATAATATAAAATCACTCGCGATTTAATCACTCGTGATTTTTTTTCAGAAAAAAACACAACCTCTTGTTAGATTACTGCTGACTATTTAACTCATGCCCCAAATGGGAGTCAATGACCAATCACGTTTAGTGCATTTTGATTTACAACCAATCACAGTCTTTTTCACCTCGATTTTTATCAACTTAAGTTTATCATATTAAAGAAAGCAACTCCTTTTTAATATTCTGAATAGGTCAGAGCTTTATTTTGCAGTGGCTGACTCTCTAAGAAATACGTTGAATATAGCAGATTGTGTGTGTATATATATATATATAGTGCACGGATGTAAGCAAGATATAATAGAAATGCGAGATATTGTAGCAATTGATTATACCACAAAGAAAAGAAACCACTGTTTGCACTTTCTTAAACCTATTATTTCCCAGGTATTAACGTTCCAGAAAAATATTGACATATTTACATCATAGGACATCAGAAATTAATTAATAACTTATAATATTGGTTATAATATTATACAGTTTGATGTGTTTCATGTTTTCTCCATTAGGGTGCATTCTTACAATACTTATTTGGCAATAAATAATATAATCTGGTTGCATTTTTGAACAAATGAAACATAACAAAGTTTGTCATTTGTTTCAAACAACATCGCCGTTTACATTAGATATGTAAAGTTTTAAAATAACTGTATTTAAATAATGATTTTTGAGTAAACAGCTTAATTGTATTCGTTAAATAGTCCTAACAAATGCCACTCTTGATTTCCAAATCCTCTAGATACATTTGGAAATCACTCGTGGCATTACTTATGATAATACTTTATGATATACGACACTTAGTTACCAAGAAATACATTTTTTTATTTTAAAAATGTTCCGATGGGTTTTTTTATTCTTGTCATTAGAATTTGTGATACAAATTCATGCTATAATCATGTTAAATGTTCTTACGTCCACGTGAATAACACCTTCAATATTATGATAATTAATAAACACGCCACGTTTTTCTCATATGTACAAAACCTTCTGATCTCTCAATTATTTAATCTTTTAATCCAGGAATTAATAAACATGCCAAAAATTCACGTGGACAATGACTTATAATTTCAGAATTACAATACAGAATACGAAATTAATCCTTCATAATCGAAGTTGCGTAATATAAAAATGTAAATAATGTAAATATGAAAGATTGTATGTTATCTTGAAATCATGACAATTGCCGTACGTATTTCCCATTAACATCTTCACTTCATTTGTTTACATTACTTATCTTAAAAAACAATCAAACTTTGTTCACATGATAACATTATTTTTAATCGTAACATGACAAGAACGCCTAGATATTCTACCGTATATAAAAATGCAGGTTGGTTAGAGTGGCAGAAATCACACTGTTCATCATGAAGAAACTTCTGATCACACTTGTGCTGTTTCTGTGGGCTGTTAGCGCCCAAAAAGACCCCAATATGTGGTCGAACAGAAGTACGATTGTCCATTTGTTTGAGTGGAGATTTGATGACATTGCTGATGAATGTGAAAACTTTTTGGCTCCTCACGGATATGGCGGTGTTCAGGTGAGTTGTCATTTATTCACTAAATCACTGGTATGCTCGGACCAACGGATCTGTGCCCCTGTAGCGCTGACATCGCTCTTAGAAAAGTACACGTCTATACTCACACCATTTCACCGCACTCCCCTCCCTCTACGTCAAACAGCAGCCACTGTAACTTATCGAATAGGGTTGTTGCCAAACTTCCCCCAGTGGCTCTTGAATAATCAATAATGCAAGGTTGGAGTCGAGTTGACAACACTGGAGTGAAAGTGCAAGAGAGAGATAGGAATGCTGGGAGGGGAATGATTTATCGAGGCAGAAAATGAAGTAGGCTTTAGTTCGCATATCTTACGGGGGCACATATCCGTTGGACAGACAATATTATAAAATATTATCATTATCAAATATAATCAAATCCGGAAGTTATTTGTCTTGCGGACGTAAGCTCTCCATACATCTCTCTCCTGAATAAACATTTTCAAATCATTCCCTATATAATTAATCTCTTTCAAATCATGGCCAATGTTATTCTCCCATCGCATTCTTTATCTAACTACTGGGCGCTTTCCCTCTGGTTTTCCTATAAGAAGTTTCTGTCCCCATTTTTCCCCCCCATTCGTACCTCATGTCCAGCCCACTGCAGTCTATACGAGACTAACTGTTCTTGTTACACCTCGTTTCACATAAATATTATGAAGCTCACTATTGCGTTGTTTTCTCCATTTATCCGCCTGTCTTTCATTGGTCCATTTATTCTCAATTTTTTTCTCCTCTCTTAAAGGTTATATCCACTCGGCCATGAACCTCCGGGTTCGAAAGTGTCACTGAATAATAATAATAATAATAATAATAATAATAATAATAATAATAATAATAATAATAATAATAATAATAATAATAATAATAATAATCGCCCGGTATCATGACAGCTGCCGTTGTCTTCCGCAAACCAAACGTCATTCCTTTTTGTCCATCCTCCAATCCTCTGACAATCATGGCCGCTTGTATATCCTCTATCCAGGTTTTCTTTGGTCTTTCATTATTCTTTCTTTCAACTGGGATCCATTCAATAATAAGTTTAGGCAATCTTTGCTATGTCATTCTTTTGACATGGCCATACCACTGTATATATTTTTCTTTTCTATAATGTCTATGATGTCCGGCTTCTCTTACACACCCATAATTTCCTTTATTTCGTATTTTATCCATTTTAAATTTTCCAGCTGATCTTCTTAAAACATCCAATTGTGTACTTAAAATTATTTTCATTTCCCTGGTAGGAATTTGCCAAACTTCAGCAACATATGTTAAAATGCTTTGAACTATGATTTGATATATTTGTAATTTTCTATTTTTTTGTAATATTTTGATAGTAATAATAACAACAACAATAATAATACTAATACTAATAATAATAATAACAATGATAATTTAACCTTCTACAACACAATAGTTTTCCTTTTACTCCTTCATAAATCCCTATTCTCTGTATCATTCTCTGTAAATCTTCTCGCCAACACACCTCTATGCACTCCTTGAACCCACTGTTCTTTTGGTGTCCTCTTTATTCTGTTTCCTTCCGCTTCAAAATGTAATACCATCTTAGGTATTCTGTCATCTGACATCATCTTTACGTAGCCAAACCATTTCGTCTACTTTCTTCAATAACTTGTAGAACATCTTTTTTAACATCCATTATTAATCTTATTTTAGTATATATTAGTATATATTTCTAATTTTGTCTCTTTATGAATCCTCCAAAATTCCATATCTGTCACCGATTGTTTATATTTAAATGCTCTCTGCTTGATGTCCACGTTTCCGCACCATACACCGGTAATAAATAATAATAACAATAATAATAATAATAATAATAATAATAATAATAATAATAATAATAATAATAATAAATAATACTTGGTTATAATTATTTATTTATTTTGTCTACGTTTAACATCAACACTATATTAATTATTTTTACTAATCTCACTCTCCAGATAAATATTTTAAAAAAGTCAATATATTCATCAATATATAAAAATATCCACTATTACGTTTAATTTTGTATTCTTCATTGCTATTATCATCATCATCATAGTACATTCACGAATTTAGGCCATTTGTTGACCTGTTTCGGCCTCAAGAGAAACACCATCCAGAAGTCTTTTGAGTGGACGTCCTGGTCTTCTTCTTCCTGCAGGTTGATATCTTAACATTAGTTTGGATATTCTGTGATCTTCCATTCGATGAACATGTTGTATCCATCTTGACTTATGATCAGAAATTTTATTCTCTAAAGATTCCATGTGTAATTCTTCTAAGATGTCTTCATTTTTTTTGTGATCTAGTAGTGTGTATCCTGCAGTCCTCCGAAGATATCTCATTTCAGCAGATCTAAGTCTCTGTATATCCTTCTGTTTCAACGTCCATACTTCGCTACCATACAAAAGAGTTTGAAGAGCCAGTGTTTTATACACTTTCAGTCTTTTATGCTTTTGGACTAACTGTGGCTTGAAGATAGAATTTATTAACCCTAAAATTCTTAAAAATTTAGATATTTTTGCATTTACATCCTTTTCTTCTTCATATGAGATATTGCATCCTAGATATGTAAAATTATATCATTGCTATTATTAAATTATAAATAATTCCAATAATTTTAGATCCATATGCTATTGTGTTAATGTTATGCCAGTTGTTTATGGATGTGAAGCCTGGAAAATTATTACTTTTCTCTGCATATATACTGTTATGCACATAATTATTTTTATGAAATTATTTTCATAAAATGGGCTGGGAAATCTGGTGTCATAGTAAATTGGGATTCACATGCAATATATAATGAATCTTGCATTAATTTCAGACGTCGCCGGTTCATGAATGTTTGATAGTTAATTCACCAGACAGACCCTGGTGGGAGAGATACCAACCTATGTCTTACAACATTGTGAGCAGATCTGGTGATGAAGATGCTTTCAGAGACATGGTGTCTCGATGTAATAAAGTCGGCGTCAGGTAAGATTTATTACTTACTTAATCCAGTCCTCTTTACCTTATTAGGCCTTTCATTTCTTTCTATTTAAGAACATATTAGCATTTTCCCATGTCAGATTTCTGATCTTTAGAACTTCCCATAACTTATACCATCATCCCATCTACTTCATGGCCTTCCTTACCCACTTCACCTATTTGAGCTTCCCATATTTGTATAGTTATTCAGTTGTTATTAACTCTGTTTACGTGTCCAAATTATCTGAGTTACGTTTGGTATATACACTGTGCTCGGGACCAACACTACCAATAAGAAATTATTATAAAAACTAATAACTTACTTACTTACTTACTCACTGGCACTATCGAACCCATAGGTTCATGGCCGCGCGGACATAAGCTCTCCAGTTGAACCCATGTCCGCATTTC
This sequence comes from Diploptera punctata, assembly GCA_030220185.1. Lineage (NCBI taxonomy): Eukaryota > Metazoa > Arthropoda > Insecta > Blattodea > Blaberidae > Diploptera > Diploptera punctata. The sequence continues at coordinate 420,414 of JASPKZ010009838.1, read as the reverse complement.
TTGACGGTTGTATTTTTACGGTGAAAGATCTTCACTCTTTCGACCAAGGTACTTTTTTAGTCTGGCTTATCACCTTCGACCAGTCCGGCATGGGTAACCCTATCGGCAGCAATGCTACCGCCGGCATAGCTCTCAGGATCATTTAAGCACGCAAGCCACTCCACCACGACAAGGTAAAGTTATCGTAATATGTAATTTCATTGTTGTAACCACAAAACTTATAATTAAAATAATCATGATAAACGTATTGAGTTTATTTATGTTTTGCAACAAACGATATTACGATTGTATCATCACTTTAGAAACACTGTGTACAATAATAATACAGTATTTTATACTTCAGATTTATTTTGTCACTTGATGTGTTTCGTTATATCGTGACATTTTTTTTTTCGTTTATACTAGTTTTCCTTCTCGTTTTACATTTTTTTTTTACCTGTTTGCTTACTTTCCTTAATTCTCACATAGATACAAGGACAGACACACACACACACCCAGACCCAAGGTGGGGGATTTAAAATCCCCTACCCCGCCAGGAGTCGAACCCGGGCGCCGGAGTGGAAGGTAGGGACTCTACCGACTACGCCACGGCGACGGACATGACTAGTAACTAGGCTGAGAAAACAAAAACAGTCAATAAGAATTAAAAACAGGACGAGGTAACTGAGACGGTAGCACTTAATACTCGTATTCGGGAGTCCCAGGTTCAAATCCCTAAGCCGACCAAACTGACTGAAGTTCTACCTGATTTTTCTCAGCCATCAAAACGTACTGAGTTGCAATTTCAGTACCAGATTAATTTCATTATAATAATCTAACTCACTGGAAATGTCGTTTAATAATTATTATAATTTAAAAATTAAATCGCTAAATTAAATAAGTACACTATAGGCTTAGTAGTAGTAATCCTGGTCACTCCACTGGGAAGCATAGGGCCTTGATAAAACTTCGCCAACGAACTCTGTTGTTTACCAATGCCTTAATTTCATTCTAACTCATCCTTGCCTGTTGAGCTTCATCCCTGATGGTATTACTCCATGTTGGTCTAGGTCTTCCTCTTCACCTTCTCAATCCTTGGGGGTTCCAATTAAATGTCATTTTGTGTTATCATTCTCTCTACTTTCCAACCCATTTTCATTTTATAAATTTAATTGATTTAAAAATTTCAATTTGATTCGTTATTCTCCAAATTGTCTTTATTTGTTATAATCTCAGACACATGGCTATACAAAAGAATATTCTAGACCCAATAAGACCTTAGATGTTAAAGCGTCTACAAAAAATCATGAAATAAAATATAAATTGACATCAAAATAATCAACAATATCCTCTGAATCTTGTTATTGTAAATTGTGTGTTTTATTATTAGTTCCATGTTCCATATCTATAATAACACATTGTTTTATTTATTTTTAAAAGTTTTGCGCGAGACATTCAATTACGTTATTACTATTATTATTATTATTATTATTATTATTATTATTATTGTTATTTACCTGTGTTATGGTTTTTGCGTTTGTAATTACTTTGATTATTAATGTGTACAGATTCTTTTATTGTTCTGTTGAACACGAGCTTGTACACCTTCGGGGGAAAATAAACATTATTTTTTGCTTGTAAAATCTATAATAAATATATAATAAATAAATGAAATACATGATTCATAATATAAACAATATACAGAGTGAAAATCATTTAAACCGACAAACTCTGGGGGGTTGTAGGGGACACCAAAACAAAAAAAATTCCTTAATGCCATTTTTTCCTATGAGGATTATTTAAACCGGTAGAGGAAGATTTCTCTGGCGGCAAATTAATTAAACCAACAAATACTTTTACATTTTTTATTACCAAGAGACAACACATTAACACAACACAATTACTTAAATTACAGTAGAGGTTCAAAAATGTCTCCATTGACATGTACACCGGAGGATCATGTTCTGTCTAACACGGGCAAAAACTCCAGGAGTATCGTTAATTGCTCCTGCTGCTGCTACTATCCGGGCAACCAGATCCCTTTCTGATGCAACATGAGTTGTGTAAACAAGATTGCGCATCTCTCCCCACACAAAATAATTCCAAATGAGTCATATCTGGGGATCGAGCAGGCCATGGTACAGGACCACCTCTGCCAATCAACTTTTCTGAAAACCGTTGGTTCAAGAATCGACGCACACGACGACTGAAATGTGCCGGCGCCCCGTCATTTTGGAACATACGTTGTCTTGTAAGGAGCGGAACGTCTTCCAGCAATTCTGGCAATGCTCTGGCGAGAAAATTGTAATAGCGTCTGCCATTTAATGGCCTAGGTAGAAGAAATGTCCCAATTAAACAGTCCCCAACAACACCGGCCTACACATATCAGTGTACTCTCTCCAGGTGTATCGCCCCGTTAGTAAACATATACAATTCACTACTACACTGGTGGACAAAACAATTCCTACCATCAACAGCAGTTGCAGTCATGACAACTGAAGAGCGTAATACGCCCTCTACCGATTTAAATAATGCTCATAGGAAGAAGTGTCATTAGGGAAAAATATTTGTTTTGGTGTCCCCTACAACCTCCCAGAGTTTGTCGGTTTAAATACACTGCACTGAATTATATAACTTAGTTTCTATTAAGATCTGTTGTCTTTTATAAAATCTAATTCATGAATATACGTATTTAAGAATACTGAAAATGAAATTTCCTGAAATAACAATACAGCTTTCTTTATAAATGTCAGAACATTTTTTAAGAATTCCCTATTAATAGGGTGAAAGTAAAATAAGAGCGAATATTTTAAGTATGAATTCCTTGAGTTAAATATATTCTTCGAGTCTTAAATGTATGATTTTCTAAAAAAAATGCACAGAAGTTAATTGGTGGTCACTTTATACCAGGTGATTACTGGCCTGATTTCCTCGCAGTGCAAAGAGAAAAGTGATATAGAAAAACTACTTTTTTATCTCCTTGTCAGTTTTAGCATAGATTAAACAAAAATACACTAAACAAACATTTTTTACACGTTAGTGCGTTTTGTCGTACTTACAGCAATGCCGACCATGATTGTAAGTGTAACTTTCTACATTTTGGGATTGCCAATTTAAATAATCATACTGTAATATTACCTAGTCCACCGCTGTGGTCTCGATGTAGCATGTTGCCTTGTCACGCAGCGGGCCCGGATTCGATCCCCGGTCGGGGCAGTTTTTCTGGGTGAGGTTTTTTATCGGGGTATTTCCTCGCCTGTAAGACAAATGTCAGGTAAACTTTAAGGCCCAAACGGTCCCCGAAATCATATGGCCATCATCATCATCCTTCACCGGTGTGGAAAGCTACCATACCTACAATTCCCTAGTAAAGCTGCAAGCATAGCATGAAAATGCTATGATTGCAGTGAAGGACCTGCCTTAAGGCAGAATTACTATGGATGGGAATATTACCTATTACAAACACGCGTGTGGGAAGTAAAACTATTGCCCTCTATGTATACTACATACAATGTATATACAAAAATATCCAAAAGGTAGTGTTAGTATACATTATACGAAACAAATCACTGTAATTTTTAAATGAACTGAACTTTATTTGAAACAATATAAAACAATAAATTCGTAATTGCCGCCATGTTATTCCTGATTGGTGTCACGACCTGCTGTAGTCTCAATTAAATTATTTTCGGCATTTACAGTATAAACCTTGGCCAGACTGTTAACGTTAGTCAGTTGTTTGTATTGAACGCAAATATTTCCAACAAATATATTATTATTTTACTATTATTTATTATTTTGAAGACACCATCGCGCAAAAAATAATGTACAACGCACGTTTGTGAAGTGTCGCTATCGCTCGGTTTTTAAACATTTTCCTCGAATCTGTAAAAACCACTTCCCAACCTCGTATCACAATATACTATTATTAATATTACGGAAAGAAAATTGGTAATATAATAGCTGCGGTTATATGTTTTCTTAAACGAATGAATGAAATAATGAATGGATGGCTGAATGAATAAAAATATAGCCACATTTATTTTATGTCACTTGATGTGTTTAAGGGCCAGTGTATTCTTCATAATGTAAGTTAATCCATAACTGATTAACTAATTGGCACTATGAATCTCGTAGGTTCATGGTCGCGCGGACATAGGCTCTCCATAATCCATATCCTGAGCTAATGTTTTACAATAATGTCCTACTACATCTCTCTCAAATCTTGGTTAATATTATTATCCCACTTCATTCTTGGAATACCTAATGGGCGATTTACTTCTATACGTCCCTATGCCTCTCTTTTATTCCCCATTTGTGGCACTTGCCCTACACATCGCAGACTTCGAGACTTGACTTTTATTATTGCATCCAGTTTCTGATAAATTTCATATAGCTCACTGTAGAATATGTGGGTTTCTCCATTCAGCCTCTTAGGCCTATACAATTTAATTTATGAATGTGTCTAAGAACAACACTGAAAAATATATATTTTATATATTGTTACAACTGGCGTTGTTCCTCTGTTCCTAAGTTCCATTTCCGGTAAATTCCGTAGTAACTAAAGTAATATGCCTAATTGCAACATAATAAAATAACTTTTTTTTACCCTTCAGATAGTAGGACAATGCATTTTGTCTTCAAAAAAAATATATATAGATTATACAGAGGACGATTAGAAAACAGCTCAGAATAAGGATATATGCAGAGTTTATGTCCGCGCGGTCATGAATCTACGGGTTCGATAGAGTCAGTGAGTCAGTTGGTTAGCCCTTGACTTCACTCTGTATCTTATAAGAGAGCTAGGATTTATATGTACTAAAAGGTAAGATTGCAACATAGTATAATGACAAATTATACGTCTGACTGTCTTTTATCTTGGTTTCACACACAAACAGTTGAATAGTATAATGAGAAGTTAGACTTCTGTCTTTTATCTTGGTTTCACACACAAACAGTTGAATAGTGTAATAAAAACTTAGACTCCTAACTGTCTTTTTTCTTGGTTTCACACACAAACCGTTGAATAATATATACAACCTCAATTGCAAACTTATCTTTTATTACATAAAAATCCTAGCCTTACTTCTAAGATACAGTATGTCAATTTGGTATTCATACACAGGTATTTTTATTAATACATATCCAATTTTCAGAAAGTTTTTAAAAGTAAAGAAAAAATATTTATGTGGTTTGAAGGGAACACTAAGTTATATCTAAATATGTAGTTCAAAACTTAATTATAAAATAAACATAATTTATCAAAATAAATAATCTTTATTACACTCAAATACAAGCAAATTTGCTATTCATACACTAAAGAAAACACTGCAGTGTATTAGCTTGTCTAACTTGCTTAAACATTAATGCAACATGAATACTCTAAGTTGTGCATTTGTTTACATCTGCCTACTGTGCTGGTTGTGTACACTGGCAGTCTGCCGCCTCCAAAATGGGTAAATGTAAAGAACTCAGTTCTGATCTCAAGGACACAATTGTAAATCTTGCACTTAAGGGATATTCTTTGAGAAAAATAGGGCGACTGATAGGCAAATGTCATGCAACAGTACAGTATATACTAAATAAATTCAAGTATAAAGGTTCAGTAGAGAATGTTCCAAGAAAACCTAAACAAAAGAAGTTAAGTGAAAAGGAGGAGAGAACCATTGTGAGACAAGTGAAATTCAACCCCAGAATTAGTGCTCCAAAATTGCGGTCTACCCTAGAAGTTTCTACTGGTAAAAAGGTATGTACTGAGACAGTTCGGAAGGTGTTACGCAGAAATGGCTATCATGGAAGAATGACTAGAAAAAGGCCGTATGTAAGTAAGAAGAACCGTGTTGTAAGACTACAGTTTTCAAAAGAACATGTAAATAAGGGGCAGACATTTTGGAATAATGTTCTCTGGTCTGATGGGAGTAAAATCAACCTGTTCGGTTCAGATGGCGTTCATAGAGTCTGGAGAAAAGCCAATGCGGATAATGATGTGACCAATACAACACCTACAGTAAAACATGAGTGTGGGCCTATAATGTTGAGGGGGTGTATGTCGGCAAAAGGGGTTGGCAATATACAGTTCATTGACAATGTTATGGACAAGTTTGTGTATAAGGACATTCTACGTAAGAATGTTAAACAAAGTGCAGCAAAATTGGATATGCTCCCTACGTACATGTTCCAACAAGATAACGACCCCAAACATACGGCGGACGTAAATAAGACTTGGTTGATATGGAACGTGCCAAAGCAATTGAAAACCCCTCCTCAATCTGCTGACTTAAACCCCATAGAACATTTATGGACGTTTTTCAAACGTAGGGTCCACAGCAGAAATCCTTCTACCAAAGAAGAATTGAAGAAGGTGGTTACTGAAGAATGGTGCAAAATCAGTCCTCAGACATGTGATAGGCTTCTTAGATCCACCCAGCGTAGATGTCAAGCTGTTATTAAAGCTAAAGGTTACCCTACAAAGTATTGAGGACAGTTCATTTTTTTCTTCATTTTTTAAATATTTTTTCCCCCGCATTCTGACTGTATGAATAGAAAAGTGACAAAATTTACAACTTTTAAAGTTTTTTAATATATTATACGTTAAATGTTCATAGAATTTGTTGATTTGTATATATTATGTCAAGAAGTGTACCTGAAAATGTTTAGTTAATGGCAAAATATAATTGCAATATTCTGAGAATTAAAATTGTGATATTTCAATTACAAAATCTAAGTTTATGAATAACAAATTGACATACTGTACATTGATTTAATTTATTCATTCTTCTTCTTCTTCACTTCACGGGCTGGCAAAATGGCTGTTCCGCCTCACAGTTGTTCTGTCTATCTTTTCACTGGCCTTCCTACATTTCTTGAACCTCTTGGCTTGTAGTTAAATGCTGCTTTTGGTAATCTTGTTACGTTCATTCTTTCTACACGTCTAAACCATTTTTCTCTATATTCTTTGATTTTATCTTTCAATGGATATATATTTAACTCTGTTCTTATATCTTCATTCTTTATCCGATCCATTCTTGTGCAGCCTTTTGTTCTTCCAAGGAAGGTCATTTCTACGCTTTGTATTCTTTGTAAATGTTTGGTCAGTACCCAAGTTTCACTCCCATAAAGTAATGTAGGAACTGCCAATGTTTTATAAAACTTCAATCTAGTATCTCTTCTTGTTTTATTCTTTAATGTTTTTTTGTATAGTTCCGCATATTATTTGACATTTCGACAGTTTCACATTTACGTCTCTTTCAGTTTTTGTGTTTATAGTAAAATTACAACCCAAACAATTAAAATTTGTTATTTGTTCCAGAGGTTTGTTGTCTATTATGATTTTTGATCTTATATGTTCACTTCCCCAAAATGCCATTATTTTTGTTTTTTCCTTTGATATTTTTAAATTGTATTCTTGGCATAACTGATTTAATTGATGTAAACAGTATTGTTTATGAAACAATAAAACAAATGATTATAAATTACTTAAGTTTGTATCAAATTACGTAATAATGTACAATAATAACTTATAGTTTTACATGATTTTGTTTTCTTTGCGGTCCAAAACATTTGAATAACTGGTACAAGAAATTATTGTTTCGTCAATTTAAGGGTTAGAAGTTTATTGATCGATTAGTTTATAACGATGGTGGGTTACTGGCCTGATTTGCATACAATGCATAAGGGAAGGTGATATAGAACCACTCCTTCCTTCGGTATTTTTCGATCCCGTGGTTAGTTCTAGCACAAATTTAATTAAAAGAGACAAAACGAAATAAACATTTTTATTAATATTACGCAAGGAAAAGTTGGTAACATAGCAGCCGCAGTTGTATGTGTTTAGGCTATGTAAATCCCGGAGGAATCAGTTATTTAATTTCTCGTTCTGAATGTAAGCCCTCTGTATGAACATCAGGTCAATCCTATCAGTGTATAGTAGTATATGAATATGTTTCTATTAAAAAATAACAATTTCTCAGTAAATCGTACACTTGCGAGTAATAGTTTCAAAGAATTTTGATTAAATTAATCGCAAGTAATTCATACTTAATATCTGCACATATATTACTTCAACCCTGCATTTATTTACAACCTGTAGATTAAAAGGTTGAAATTATAGTTCTTATTTGATATCCCAGCTCTCAACAAAAAATCCGGTTAAAATTTTCGTTGAAACCCTTTCGGAAACATGTTCCATCTTCAGCTGCTGTGAAAGATTTTAACCAAACTATGGTAAATTCAGGCAAATTTGTAATAGGGAAAACTCAAAATACTTTCAATACTTCTAAAATTCATTGTGAATCACCGTTGAGGTTACGCATTAATTTTTTTTTGTGTTCAGTTCCACCTTGTCATTTCGATCGACATTCTGGTATCTCTCCTGGTATGGCGTTATTGTAACCCACTTCTGAGGTTGGGGCTCCCGGAAGGCGGAGTTACAGTGCCTCGATGATATATGATGGGTGATGTTGATAATGATGCGCCAGGAGAGGCCTTAGTGCTAGACTTAATGAATATGTTAATGAGATGATAATAATGGCGATGATGTTCGGGGACCGTTTGGGCCTTAAAGTTTCCTGAAATTTACCTTATAGGTGAGGAAAAACTCCGAAAAACCATCACCCAGGAAACTTGTCCCGACCGGGGATATAACCCGGGTCCGCTGTGTGATAAGGCAGCACGCTACTCCGAGACCACAGCGGTGGACACATTCAAATAAGTACCTGATATATGTGTCGTCCTCAACTAATGAATTTCTATTTTAAAAACTTCAAGTTAAAATCATGTAGCCCTTTCAGATATATGCTACCAAATGACATGCTGATGAAGGAACATGTTTCTGAAAGGCCTACATGGTTTTAACACTTGAAGTTTTTTAAACAGAAATTCATTTTAGTTGAGGACGTCTGATTATATATATATATATATATATATATATATATATATATATATATATATATATAAACTCAAGTCCACCGCTGTGGTCTCGAGGTAGCGTGCTGCCTTGTCACGCAGTGGGCCCGGGTTCGATCCCCGGTCGGGGCAGTTTTTCTGGGTGAGGTTTCTATCGGGGTTTTTCCTCACCATAAAACAAATGTCAAGAAAACTTTAAGGCCCAAACGGTCCCCGAAATCATATGGCCATCATCATCCTTATCATTATCATAAGTAATGCCACGAGTGATTTCCAAATTATCGATAAATTCACGACTCACGAAGTGAGGAGTGAATTTATCTAGAGAATTTGGAAATCAAGAGTGGCATTTGTTAGGACTATTTAACGAATAAAATTAAGCTGTTTACTCACAAATCATTATTTAACTATAGTTATTTTAAAATATTTATATATTTAATGTAAACGGCGATGTTTGAAAACAAATGAGAAACGATAGGTACGCTTCTACTGCTTCATTTGTTTATCACTGCAACCAGATCATACTATTTATTGCCAAAGGAACGCAATATTGTAAGGAGCAGCTTTCTTTAATATGGTAATTATAACACTGATAAATATTTGGTGAAACACGACTCTGATTGGTTGTAAAACAGAAATCATTGAAACGTGATTGGTCATTGACTCCCATTTGGGGCATGAGTTAAATAGTCATCATAATCATCCTTCACCGGTGTGGAAAGCAACGGGAAGCTACTACACCTACAATTCCCTAGTAAAGCTGCAAGCATAGCATGAAAATGCTATGATTGCAGTAAAGGACCTGCCTTCTTGCAGAATTACTATGGTTGGTTATTAACTCATGATACTTGTGGTTAGCAAGAGGTAAAGGCCGCCTTCGACAATCCTTGGACTGTGTTTGTATCCTTTGCATTGTGATGCCCTGTGCTATCTTCGGCGGTGACTCTGACATTCTCCTAAACACTGATACATGGTTTGTGTATCAAAGTACCACGAGTTTACACATATCACGAGATTACCTGAGATCTCAAGTACGCTACCATTTCATAATTTTAACATTTTATATACAGGGTAAACGATAATTACACCGACAAACTTCAGGGGATGATTCCTGATTGAAAATGAAGGAGAAAAAAAGGTCCTATAAACATGTGTCCGGAAATGAACAATGTGCGTTCAACGACAACACATCGTCCCGGCACACAGTACATAGCATAATCGCATCCACGCCACAAGAGATGTTCAAAGTGGCCTCCATGGGATGCAATGCAAGCGTTCACACGTTGTATCATGGATTGCCTCACTCTTTCGCATGTTCCGGCCTCTCTCTGAGTAGCGTCACAAAACATGCAAATTTTTAGGTACAGTAAGGAAATTGAGATATAGCAAAATTAAAGATCAATAAGGATATATGTATTATCAATAAGAAGAATCTCAAAATGGTATTTTTTTCTATATTTAATTATATTATGTAATAAGTAGTCCACCGATGTAGTCTCGAGGTAGCGTACTGCCTTGTCACGCAGCGGGCCCGGGTTCGATCCCCGGTCGGGGCGGTTTTTCTGGGTGAGGTTTTTCTCGGGGTTTTTCCTCACCTGTAAGACAAATGGTCCCCGAATTCATATGTTTATCATTATCATATCATCATCATCATCATCCTTCACCGGTGTGGAAAGCAACCGGAAGCTACCACACCTATAATTCCCTAGTAAAGCTGCAAAGCATAGCATGAAAATGCTATGATTGCAGTGACAGGCTTGCCGTCGGGCAGAATTACTATGGATGGATAGATGGATATAATAAGTAGTCTTGATAAGTTGAATAGCCGGATAGTGCATTTGATGTCTGCCGGGACGGGAGTGGGGGTATGAGTGCGCGCGCGTGTGGGGTGTATGTGTGTGTATACAGGGCCTATGTCTGTTTCTTTAATTTGTTTCTAGCATTTTTTAAATTATTAATAACAAAATGAGACTTTTTTTTTGTATCTACACACATGGTATTTTCATGGATGAGTGTAGATGTGTATTATTGTGTATGTAGTGTAGACATAGATTTTATTTATTTCATTGTTTTGATATAGGTGTGAAGCCATGTAGGTATTTATTTATATTATAATTATTTTTATTTTTTTAATTCATGGAAAAATAATGCACGTACGGCCAAGCAGGCCCGTGTGCAATGCAAATGCATATGTATTTTCATTCTTTTGAAAAAAGACAATTAATCCATTATCATAAGTAATGCCACGAGTGATTTCCAAATTATGGATAAATTCACGACTGACGAAGTGAGGACTGAATTTATGTAGAGAATTTGGAAATCAAGAGTGGCATTTGTTAGGACTATTTTTCGAATAAAATTAAGCTGTTTACTCATAAATCATTATTTAAATGTAGTTATTTTAAAATATGTATATATTTAATGTAAATGGCGATGTTTGAAAACAAATGAGAAACGATTGGTAGGCTTGATTTGCTTCTTTTGTTCATCACTGCAACCAGATCATATTATTTATTGCCAAATGAACGCAATATTGTAAGAATGCACTCTAGTGGAGAAAAAATGAAACACATCAAACTGTATATTAATTCATTTCTGATGTCCTATGATGTAAATATGACAATTATATTTTTCTGGAATGTTATTACCTGGGAAAAAAACATTTAAGAAAGTGCAAACAGTGTTTTTTTTTGGTGGTATAATCAATTGTTATAAATGTGTTTATATTAACTCCCGCACGCGCTACGTGTTGACATTCATGCACTATATATACAATCTTAGCCGTATTTCTTTAGGAGTCAGTCACTGCAAAATAATGCTATGGCCTATTCAGAATGTTAAAAAGGAGGTACTTTCTTTAGATAAACTTTATTTGGTAAATTCTAGGCGAAACACGACTGTGATTGCTTGTAAATAAAGAATCATTGAAATAATATTGGTCATTGGTTCCCATTGTGGGGCATGAGTTAAGTAGTAATATCAATTATTGGAGTAGCGTCACAGGCGACGTAGACACACTGTTGAAGGGTAAGCACATCAGGAACTGGTTCAGCATACACAACGCTTTTCAATGTTCCCAAAGATAAAAATCCAGTGGGTTTAAGTCAGGTGATATAGCAGGCCATACAACAGGGTCGAGAGAATAATGTCATTCGTCAGTGCCATCTACTATGGCAACGATGCATTATCTACACTTTTTCATAGGACATTTTGTCCTTCATTTCCAGTTAGGAATCAGTCCCTGCGGTTTGTCGGTGTGATTAAAATTCATTGGTGGTTGGAAATTATTTCTAAAATTATTACGTGTAGTGTCTAAAGTTATTGTATTTTATATTGTAGAATATACGTGGACGTGCTACTGAATCACATGACAGGCGACTGGGACAATGCGGTCGGCACGGGGGGCAGCACTGCTGACACATATGACTACAGTTATCCTGCAGTTCCTTATGACAAGGACAACTTCCATCCATACTGCATCCTTAACACTTACAACGATGCCAATGTGGTCTGTACAATTTTTTCTTTACTTTCTACAGTAATAATGAATAGATTAAACTAGATTAGTAGAGATGGGTTCGGGTTTTAAAACCCTAATACGTCATCTCTATTTTAAGTTCATTGCATTACCCGTTTTCATAGAGTGGAATACAGCTACGAATTAACGATAAACCCAGAAAATTGGAATAAACGTGGGTAAATTTCTGTACAAGACGCGGAAAATAATAACACTTATTCGTGAATAAATAAATAAGTAAGCAAATGGTAAGATTTTTTTTCGCGACAGTACGTTCTGCCGTACTTACAGCAATGGCGACCATGATTGAAAGTTCAATTTCCTAAATTTCGGGTTTGTCAACCTATAAATAACTAAATAACTATATTGTAATATTACAAATTACCTACCTAGTGCGGGAAGTAAAATCACTGCTCTTTATGTTTACTACGTACAATGTATGCACAAAAAATATCCAAAAGGTAGAGTTAATATACATTATATGAAACAAATCACTGAATTTTAAATCAACTGA
>JASPKZ010009838.1:0-405000 GCA_030220185.1 Diploptera punctata | reverse complement strand
AAAAAATGCATTTATGACCTAAAAAAATGCAAAAAATTACCAATAAAATAAAAAATGACGAATAAAAAGTTATGAATTACCAATACAAATACTATTTATTAGATTAAGTACTCACTTGATTACTGAATTACATAAAATTTAACTTAACATCACAATATTAAAAGAAACGTATTTAAAAAATACATATTACAGTAGGCCTACCTTTTATTGTAGAAAATCCATTTCAATTACACAGTGCACTTTTACAGCAATTTTGAATTGCATTTAACAATCAGAATAAGGGTAGAAGCTAGCATAACCTCTAAGAATTTGAATAAAATTCCTAGAAGTGGGCAAGTTCATTATGCACATACCTTGAAAAATAGGGGTAGTAATTAGCAAAGCAACTACTTAATTCCAAGAAATTGTATTGACAAGGAAAAATACTGAATTATAATAAAAATCTTAAATCAAATACAAATAATGTCACAGTCTTCCGAAAAAGTGTAAAATATGCTCAAAACGACCTAAAATTGCTGAAAAGTTAAGAAAATGCAAAAAAATTGCCCTAACGAATTGATTTTATTTAATCCATTTTTTTTTTAATATATTCAAGCAATGTTTTAACCTTCATAAAAAAAGATGCAAAATCATTAATTGCCTTGCTCTAGTGATAATTATAATAGTAGATAAATTAATTATTAATTTCAGATAAGAAACTGTGAACTCTCCGGGCTCCATGATCTAGACCAAAGCCAGGACTACGTGAGACAGAAACAAATAGACTTTCTAAATAAACTGGTAGATGCTGGTGTTGCAGGCTTTAGGTAAGCTTTTCTCGGATAACACTTTTAAAGAGAGAAGAATTAGCAATATATCTCTTCAGAAGTGTTTCCCATAATTTTTATGTTATTTAAAAGTAAAGTAAATTGATCCCACAACAGGCCCGGAGGCCCTAGGGATAGTAGGAGGTTAAGGCTCCCACTTTTTTCTAGACAATCGGCACATTATGTCAGCCGGGTTGTCAACCCTGCCTGACGGCCGCCTTTACCCCCAGAACAAGCGTCTAGTACTCATTTCCGTTAGAGGCTGAGTCGACCGCAGGGCCATAGTGCCGTCAGAGAGTTTGGGTCAGTTTAAAAATTTTCGATTTTTTAAGCCATTTTTCGGAAAATTCGTGCATTTTTTCGGATTTTCCCCCAACGGGACTTGAACCCTCGACCCTCCGGCTTGTAGCTCAGTGCCTTAACCACTACGCTACGGCGTGCCCCTTTTATGATATTATTTCAACAAATTTCGCCATATATTACCTCTGACGGCAAGGCATCTGACTTCAGACTGAACTATCCCGATTCAGTCTCGGTATAGGAGGAAAGGGTTATTGTCATCGCGTATTCGCTTCCACACTATCTGCCGGATTATTTCTACGAGATACAGTTGGCCGGATCTTATGATACCTCTTTCTGGAGCCGTTTGCTAAGTATAGTATATTCCTTGCCTCAAAGCCCCCATTAGCTTCATGGGTCTGTCAAACACTTTTCGAAAACATACTATTACTACTACTATTGTCCGTTTGGCTTAACTTCGCAAGACGTTTGTAGAAAGAGACAGCTGTGCTCACCTCTCTCTCTCGCACCAGTGTTGTCGGTTTTCTTCACCAGATGTTAATAGGGGTAAGGGGAAAGACGAAAACTGACAACAGGGTGGGTTTTTTCTTTGTATCTGATCCAAAGCGGTCAAGGATCTACCCTTATATCTCCATCTCTCTCTTTGCCAAGTTAAGCCAGATATAAAATACTACTACTTTTTTTATTCATAGTGTTCTGCCCAAGAGCAAGTCTTTCACTGCAAACTCAGCATTCTCCACTCTTTCTTTAACTCAGCTTTCAACCGTGGAAAGACTCATCATGCCATGTTTACAGAGGACGACCACAAAGTCGGTATCATGGCAGCTGCCGCCGTCTTCCGGAAACCAAACGCCATTGTCCATCCATTGATCTTCCTTCAATCCTCTGATATTCATAGCTGCTTGTACCCCTTCTATCCAAGTTTTCTTCGGTCTTCCTCCTTTATATTGGGATCCATTCCATAACAATTTTAGGCAATCATTGCTCTGGAATTCTTTTTAAAGGCCATACCACTGTAATATTTTCTTTTCTATATCTATGATGTCCGGCTTCTCTTGTACACCCATAATTTCCCTTATTTCGTATTCTATCCATTCTAGATTTTCCAGCTGATCTTTTTAAAACATCCATTTCTGTACTTAAATTTCTTTTCATTTCCCTGGTAGGAATTTGCCAGACTTCAGCACCTGTTATAATAATAATCTTCTTGTATCTTGTAAGCACATGTTTCCCTTAACAGAGATTTAGGCGCTCTCTCCCTACAGGGAAGAATTTGAACCATACTAATTTAGTTATACTTTCGTATAGATGTCACTTTTTGAGTGGTCCGTGATCAGCGTTCCGCCTCATACTGTCATCTAGGAAACCAAGGTAATACTAGGACGGGAAAATTCGGTAAATTTTGCTTAGAGGCCTTTTCATTCAGTCTTAAGAGGCCTGAAAATCTTCAGACTCGGGACCCACGGCTTAAAGTCCCTCCCGGAGGACTTGCTCCTTGGAATTTTCCATCCTATGAACCCGCGGCCCTCGGGACCAGAGGCAAGGAGCATAACCACTAGTCCACCGCGGCCGATAACAATAACAATAATAATAATAATAATAATAATAATAATAATAATAATAATAATAATAATAATAATAATAATAATAATAATAATAATAATAATGAAGAAGAAGAAGAAGCGGACGACCACAAAGTATGTGGATTGATGGTGTTTTGAGCAGCATGAGGGAAAAATGATTAGACGATGGAGATTGGAATGACAGAAAAATGTTCAGGAGAATGAGATAATATTAATTTGGCGCAGTAAAATGTTGTGAAACCTGCTAAATAATAATAATAATAATAATAATAATAATAATAATAATAATAATAATAATAATAATAATAATACTTACCCTTACAACCGATTAGCTTTCCGGGTTACAACCCTGTTTGGCACAAACTATAAATGATGATGATGCTAATTTTAGCCAATACTCTCATAACTCAATTATTAACATTTTTGTCTCATCTGAACAAAATCCAATTTTATAGCCCACCAGAAGATTTGAAATCGACTGTATTGAAAACTGGTGCTGATTTTTTCCTTTAAATATTGTTTTCTTTTTAGAATTTTAACACGTGATTGTGGCCCACATAAAGCTGATAATTACAATGAAATAATCCTTGGATTGACTCTACAACGCACGGCGCACCACCACTAAAATATGACCTTGTTTGTTATCAGGGTGGACGCTGCTAAACACTGCTGGCCGGATGATCTCGCCTATGTATACAGCAATGTTAATGACCTCAACACTGAACATGGATTCGCTGCCGGTTCTCGTCCATTCTACTATCAAGAAGTCATAGACTTTGGTAATCTCTTATACACTGCTCAAAACAATTAGAAGAACACTTGTAATAAATTGAACAAGTAATTGTTTTTTAAAGCTGTGATGCTGAAAGTTGGACAATATGTAAATTGAATTATTAATTTTATCATTGGATACAAATTTTAAAGATCCATGACCTAAATACAGAGAAATTACCTCAAATAACAAATATAGAGAAATATTTTATTTTGGAACGCACTGACCACTTCTAATTGGTGAGCTTCCTGATGTTGCTATAGTGACGAATGTTGATTATTGCCTTGTTTATTGAAGTCTCTGACAAAATGAGGCATTTAAATGAGTTTGAAGTGTATCATGCTCTACATCTTTTACGACAAGGTCAATCTCTGCGACAAGTGGCTAGAGAGCTTGGGGTTTCTCCTTCCGTAAGCACATGTTTCCCTTAACAGAGATTTAGGCGCTCTCTCCCTACAGGGAAGATTACGCAACAGGCACAGAGAGACAGATCAGTATTGTAGAAGACGTGGCCAGGGCCGTAAATTTAAAACAAGCTCCCAGAATGACAGATACGTTGTTCTTTCTGCTCTTCGACAGCGTACAAAAACTTCAAAAGACCTGCAGAATGACCTTCATATGGCTTCTGGAATCCGGGTTTCAGACCAAACCATAAGGAACAGATTAAGGAAAGAGAATATTCGTCCAAAAAGGCCCGTTAAAAACCACGCTTAACAAATGGGCATAAGGCAGCAAGACGTACGTATGCTGAAAACCATGGTGATTGGAACCTGAACCAGTGGGAGTCTGTGCTTTTCTCGGACGAATCCAGGTATCGTCTTACACGTTGTGATGGTCGTATGAGGGTGTAGGGACGGCCAGGAGAAAGATTTTCTGCAGAGGCTGTACAGGAAGTTGATAGATTCGGAGGAGGTTCCATAATGGTGTGGGCCGGAGTTATGTACAACAATCGTACGGACCTTGTACTTGTTCCCCAGCGACTGAATGCTGTCCGGTATATCGAGCACGTTCTGGAAGAGCATGTAGTACCTGCTGCCATTGGAGTAGGCCCTGGATTTCTGTTTATGCAGGATAATGCCAGGGCACATTCTGCGACTGTCACCAGGGACTTCCTGAGGAGGAATGAAATTGAGGTAATGGAGTGGCCAGCGGTCAGCCCAGACCTCAACCCTATTGAACACTTGTGGGATCTTCTAGACAGGAAGGTCAGGAACCGACATCAAGCTCCACAAACTCTGCAGCAACTTGGAGATGCTCTGAAGGAGGAATGGGAGAATATCCCGCATGAGCAAATCCAGAATCTTATTGGGAGCATGCCACGAAGGTGCCAAAGTGTCATCGAATATCGTGGAGGCCATACACGATACTAACTCTATATAACGAGTGTTTAACTTTGAAAAATAAGCACAAGATTCAATTGCTTACATAGCGGAATTATTTGAAAAGTTAATTGTCAGCGTTATTTATTTGTTTTTACTGACATGAGTAATAAATGAATAAATAAATAACCACAAATAATGTACTTTATTAATTTCATGTTTGTACCTTTATCCAATGAAAAAATATTTGCATATTTCATAGTGTTCCTCTAATTGTTTTGAGCAGTGTATATAATGTGAATACATCTTTGTTACAAGGTTCTGTGGTATTTAGCTGTCCGTCGCCGTGGCGTAGTCGGTAGGGTCCCTACTTTCCACTCCGGCGACCCGGGTTCGATTCCCGGCAGAGTAGGGGATTTTAAATCTCCACCTTGGGTCTGGGAGTGTTTTATTACATTGTAAACCTGTTTATAAATAAATTATATAATTATATTAATTTGATTTTTTCAGGCCAAGACGCTGTAAATAAATTCGAATATATTGATATTGGCAGAGTAACTGAATTCAAACATGGAGAACAAATGTGTTTTGCGTTTGGGGGACAATACCCGCTAAGCGCTCTGCGGGAGTTAGGTAAGTAACTTGTATATCTATCTAACTTACTAACTCTATGACTTACGGAAGCTAAATGACACAGTCATAAAGTCTTCTATCAATTCACATCCTCAGTCAACTTAATTCAATTCATATCTCCGA
The DNA here is from genome assembly GCA_030220185.1 of Diploptera punctata. NCBI lineage: Eukaryota > Metazoa > Arthropoda > Insecta > Blattodea > Blaberidae > Diploptera > Diploptera punctata. The sequence goes on along the minus strand of JASPKZ010009838.1, from coordinate 399,464 downwards.
TATCAAGTTCCGCAAGATCCATCCGAATTACAACTTGGTAAGTCTTCACAACTCCATTTTCTGAAGAGTTTTCCAATAAAAATGTTGAAAGCATTTATACTCTCACTCATCGTATATTACCGGAAATAAGACTGAATAAAGATAAAATGGTACTAATAATGGATAAAGTCGGGTTTATGCCGGAGACGAAATCTTCTAAGTTCCAAGAATCGCAGCGCGCATGCGCTAGCGAATGACGTCACCCCGGAAAGATAAATGTAACATCCAGCAGTTGGCAGGATATGTAAGTGAAACCGGTATGACCAACATACGTAAACTAACTTGCCATTTCCTAACTAAAGAAAACAATTTACATGCGTATTATTTATTCCCAAATGCTTAAAAAAATGGACGTAAATCAACTTCCTATTTCCTAACCTAACAAAACAATTTACATGCGTACTATTTAATAAATTATAAACTAATTTTACGTACACTAATACTAAATATGGTTTGAAATTATTTTCAAATGGTGGCAACGTTGGAACAACATGGGAAAGTAGCAAGTAAGTAACGTATCCACGATCATGTTTTACGTAAATATATAAATATAGAATATTGTAAAGAAAGCTTGAAGATCGTTGCAAAATGTTTAAAACAGTACAAAACGTGTTTACAAGTGTTTAGTGCATCAGTGGCATAAGGGTGTAAGTGTAGAATTGTGACCGGCATATAACCTACCTCATCCCTAATAATAATTAGGGACTTGCCCATTTCTTATTTATTTACGACAAAAATTATCAACACTTTTGAAATTCATGTTAGAGCACCGTTGAGGTTATGTAATAAGATGTTAATTATATAATTTTTTACCTGGTAAGTCAGTCGTCCTCAACTAAATTATTAAACTTCAAGTTACTCTAATATGGAGGCCTTTCGAAAACAATGTTCATCTTCTGCGTTTTAACTGGAACTGATGGTGTTATATAGGTTGTATAATGGATTTATGTCTGCGGTTACGTTCTCGTTGAGCAGGTCTTTATTCCTTGTTTTTTTTTTCAGAATCTCTATGTCTTCAAGGATGCTGATCCTGTTATTGTTATACTCTTTGTGTAATATTGTCATAGAGTTATCGATTTTTTTCAAATCGGTGACCTGTTTCGAGTATATGTTTGGCAAAACTTTATTTATCTTCATTATTAATAACATTTTTTAAATGTTCCGAATATCGTGTATTAAAGTTTCTTATTGTTTTGCCTATGTAGAAAAAATCGATAACTCTATGACAATACTACTCTATAACAACAAGATCAGCATCCTTGAAGATATAGAGATTCTAAAAGAAGCAAAGAATGAAGACCTACTCAACGAGAATATAACCGCAGACAAAAATTCATTATACAACCTATACAACACCATCAGCCATCAGTTCCACTTAAAACGCAGAAGATGAAACATTGTTTTCGAAAGGCCTCCATATTAGAATAACTTGAAGAATTTTAATAACTTAGCTGAGGACGACTGACTTACCAGGTAAAAAGATAAAAATTATGACAAAAACTATATATATAGCCATCCATAGTAATTCTGCCCGAGGGCAGGTCCTTCACTGCAATCATAGCATTTTATGCTATGCTTGCAGCTTTACTAGGGAATTGTAGGTGTGGTATCTTCCCGTTGTTTTCCACACCGGTGAAGGATGATGATAATGATAAGGATGATGATGATGGTCATATGATTTCGGAGACCGTTTGGGCCTTAAAGTTTTCCTGACATTTGTCTTACAGGTGAGGAAAAACCCCGATAAAAACCTCACCCAGAAAAACTGCCCCGACCGGGGATCGAATCCGGGCCCGCTGCGTGACAAGGCAGCACGCTACCTGGAGACCACAGCGGTGAACTTTATATATATATAATATATATATATATATATATAATCACCTAATCAGACATTTACGCTTTTTTCATGATGTCGGTAGATATATTTTATTTATAGGTACAATTTCATTACGAGCAGAACATATGCTCCATGCTGACTCACCTGTAAATTCTGCTGTTATTTTAACATCATCCTCAATGGCTAATGTGGGATATTTTTGCTAAACATCTTGAAACCTTTCAAAATAATTTGTTTCTCTCCGCTTTTCAAATGCTCTCCTTCCCGATCTTTTAGAAATTCAAGAGAAGCGGCCATTTTGAAACAACTGAAATTCCAATGTATTCTGCGAAAGAATAAAACAATGCTTATTTAATCTCTTAAAATTGTAATTATATGTTTTAAGATTCTCCCATATAACTTATGTATGCATGTGCTAGATAACACGTGTTATTATTATTTTAATTTTCTTTAGCCTATTTAGAGTGTTAGAGACCGAACTACATTTTATTACACGCTTAAAAGTAAAACAGTTATTCGACCAATGAAAATGCAGTCATATATCTTTCTTTACATTGCAACTGGAATTAGTGTGATATTTAGGGAATGGATTGTGAGGGGAAATTGAATACGATGTTTATTAGCAAATACCATGGTATTACAATACAAGGAATACAGTATGAATACATGTCTAACACATACAAATAATAGTTTAAAACAAACTAAAACAACACGCTTTATTAGAAAATCGAACTAAAAAATGAAAAATAATTTTAATTTCCAACACGCTTGGGATAAAATTAAAGTGGTCAACAAAAAAAATCATCTCCAACACATCTAGAATAAAACTAGAGTTAACAAAAATAAATAATTTTACCATCAAAAGCGTGGGGTGCTTTATATCAATTAATCATCATCATCATCATCTGCATTCATGGATTAGGTATGTTGTCCCGTTCCGACTTCAGCCCATCTCTTTCTAGATCTGCCCACATCTCGGATGCCTTTAGGTTTGTATTTTTTTTATTTGTTTTGGATATCAATTCGGCTTTTCTTCTGCTGAAGTTTATGAGTAAGTTATTTTTTACTAGTAGAGGTTAGCAGCCTCTAGTCAAACCCCTCTTCCTGGAGGGCAGGGAACTTCAATTTCGGAGTGTTCGTCTCCTAGAGAAGTTGCCTTCACTACGGGCCTGTGGACAGGGCCCTACCCAGGTACTACCCACTGGCGAGTGGAGCCTGGAGCTCACAAAAGGGCAGGGGCGCCTACTCCCTGGAGTGGACTACATCTTTCAAGGGTTCTACTCTGTTACCCTCGTATCAATTAATATATTTGATAATAAACATATATTGGTAAAAGTAAAGTCTCTAAGAAGAAAACGTAAAAACTATAAAATGCACCCCGTGCTTTTGATGGTAAAATTATTTTTTTTTGTAGATAACTCTAGTTTTATTCTAGATGTGTTGGAGATGATTTTTCTTTTGTTGACCACTTCAATTTTATCCCAAGCGTGTTGGAAATTAAATTTATTTTTCATTTTTTAGTTAGGTTTTCTAATAAAGCGTGTTGTTTTAGTTTTTTAACTATTATTTATTTTTTAGTTTGGTTTTCTAATAAAGCGTGTTGTTTTAGTTTTTTAAACTACTATTTTTTTAATTTTTAGTTTAATTGATTGTCATAAACCGGAATCTCATGAAAATTTAATTGCGTAATACTCTTCTTAAAAAAATCACCAGGGCCGGATTTGAATCAGCGACCTATGGATTACTGAAATTATATACCACTACAGTCTACCGCTCTACCAACTGAGCTCTTACAACGATTGACTAAAAAGTCGATAAGTCCGCAACCTATTATACTGGTTTTCATTTTTTTTATTTTCTGATGATTCTGGCCAGGATTTTAGAAAAAATGAAATTATTGTATTGTCATGGGTCCTTTACAAGTATACAAAGTTTCAAGACTATCCAATGTTTTTAAGTGGATGAAAATCGTGTTCAAAGATTCCGTTACATAGACATATACAGGTCAGGCTAATATAAAGCGTGTAAAAAATAAAACTTGTCTATAATAAGAACAGAGATCATAATTTTTTTATATCAGAATAGTCAGCCAACATTCCTGAAAAACTTCTAAAATTTCTTGGGAAGAGTTTGTTTCCATTCTGTGTAAAATAAAACTTTAATATTTTTGCGATTCTATTTCAGATCCTAATTGGAACCTTGTGGACAGCGGTGATGCTCTTGTTTTCATCGACAATCACGACAACCAGAGAGGTGGAAACAACAACATTCTTACCTACAAAAAGCCTAAAAACTACAAGGTAATACAAAATTAACATATTTCTGGAACAATTAAACAAATTAATAGTGAGTGGAGAACATATTTTTATCGACTCACCTCATATGATTTCAAATTTCTTTGATACCGACGGTTTCAGACAATATCATGTCCCTCTTCAGTCAAGGCTTCCACTGATGAAATTCTGTGATTTCTTCATTCAGAAGAATACATATCGATCTATGAATTTCGATATTCCTGTGGATAAAAATTTAATGACAACGTTTATAATCCCAACGAAAGATGGCAGCACAAGAGGTGATGTCATTAGAGAAATCAATAATCACAGAATTTCATCAGTGGAAGCCATGACTGAAGAGGGACATGATATTGTCTGAAACCGTCGGTATCAAAGAAATTTGAAATCATATGAGGTGAGTCGATAAAAATATGTTCTCCACTCACTATTAATGACATAACCTCATAATGTTTACTTCACAATATTAATTTAAATATAATTAAACATATTGATTAGATAATTTAATTTGAACGATGTTATGGATCAACCGGCTAAGCGCCATTGACCACTCGGCTATGGCGCGTGAGAGATAAGGTTTATACAACTTTATACGATATTTCATATGTTATTCCAGATGGGAGTAGCTTTCATCCTGGCACACACCTATGGATCTCCTCGTGTGATGTCAAGTTTTGATTTTGAGACTCACGACCAAGGACCTCCTCAGGACGATGATAAGAATATCCTACACGTGACCAGCAATGATGACGGCAGTTGCGGTAATGGATGGGTGTGTGAGCATCGCTGGCAAGCACATCGAGGCATGGTGGGATTTAGGAACGTTGTTGCAGGTAACACACATTAACAAGTTCCTCATAAAACGCTGTACGACTGTGGAAAGCTTGAACTTCACACGAAGTACTGCTCGGGACCCAGCACTGTGTCTGAAAGGAATTTGCTGTCTCAGCTGTTAGTACTCTGAGAAGCATAGAAGTGTACCTCCTCCGACTCCCCACACTTCCCTCCGCAAACACACAGAGCTTGGACTCGAGCTGTACAGTGTTTAATGCAAAGACTCACAAGCATTGCTCCCACATTTCAGCAGTAAGAACTCTGTTAACAAGCGAGGTGGTTCAAACGGTAGCGCGTAGGACTCTCATTTGAGAGATCACCGCGTTTTCAAAATTGGACGGCGTTATGCATCAACCGGCTATGCGCCATAGTGTAAGTTGCGAGAAAAATACGTTTAAAGTTTAAGTCAATCTTTGATATTTATTGTAGAGCCAAACTAACTATTTTGTATATTGCTAATTATCTTCCTTGTTTGACATTTATGCATAAAACATCTAAGAGCGGGAGCATTTGGCGCTTAGCTCCATGATGCAATATTTAAATTAGCATTTACGAAGATTTGGTTTCATAGTCGTTTGTTACAAAACATTGAATCTCTGATAGGACTGATGGCGTTTACATTTTTCTTTAACCCATTCAATTCAGGTTTAAATTCTCAATACATTTTTCCAGAAACCGGATTTAAGTTACCGTAAATTATATTGTCTATTTTCAGACATTCAAAACAAACAAAATATAACGGCACTTGAGAACACAATAAGGGTGAAGTCAAAAACACGTCCCATCACTATTCACAAATGTTAACAAAAGATTACCCTGCCAAGGGATGTACAAAATATTGCAAAATATATAAGAGCAGAGTTAAGCTAGTGTAACTCGTCTTCTGAGTTGAAGGCCATTTAACTGCCGGTGAGTATAACTCGTATTTTGAGGCGAATGGGTTAATAAAATAATGCTGTATTTAAAGATTTGGCGCTGAAAGAGTGCATACACTTATTTATGAGCAAATGCTACAGATGACATCAAAATCTCATTTTTTAAAAAGGCGTTTAGCTGGTTGATGCCTAACATCGTCCAATTTATCGGCTCATCACAATTTAGGCATAATATCACAAGATACTTATTTACTTAATTTACCACAACACAGGACTTGTTTATACCACACAATATCTTTGACTAAGTCCACCGCTGTGGTCTCAAGGTAGCGTGCTGTCTTGTCATGCAGCGGGCCCGGGTTCGATCCCCGGGCGTGACAGTTTTTCTGGGTGAGGTTTTTATCGAGGTTTTTCCTCACCTGTAAGACAAATGTCAGGACAACTTTAAGGCCCAAACGGTCCCCGAAATCACATGGCCATCGCAATCATCATCATTGACATTCGCATTAGATTAAGCTTAGGATTAGGGACCCTCCTGGCGCACCACTATCATCATCATCACCCATCATATCATCGGGGCAACATAAACCCGCCTTCCAGGCGCCCCAATCTCAGAAGTGGGTTACAAATACGCTATGCCAGGAGACCAGGAGAGAACACCAGGAATGTCGAAAGACAACCTGGGGCATTTGCAAAAAAAAATAATATATATATATATATATATATATATATGACTAGAACATGAAACTCACTTACTAGTCATGTCAGGAATCGCTAGTCTTCTTCTTCTACTTCATGAAATTATGCCTTTTGACCTGTTTTCATATGAAGTGGGATTTAATGATTCTTCCCATCTAGTAAATGGGCGTCCAACAAGGACCGTCAATCAATATCATTATTTAAAAGGAAAAATAAATAGACATATTTAACGCAAAATTATGATGTTAATAGTTGTTCTCTCTTGTTACTACAGGCACTGAAATCACAAACTGGTGGGACAACGGTAATCATCAAATCGCATTTGCTAGAGGAAACAAAGGCTTCGTTGCATTTATGGCGAATGATTCAGACCTTCAGCAAACATTACAGGTAAATTCAGCAAAACATCTATTTCTTTTAATTTAGTTACAGATGACAAATATCTTCACCGGAATCTGGTTTAGGAACTAATAATCATTTGTTAAATTGTTTATCGCATAATTATGATGTTACATTTGCGAAGAAAAAACACATCGTCATCATCATAGTACATTCACGAATTTAGGTCATTTGTTGACCTGTTTCGGCCTCAAGAGAAACACCATCCAGAAGTCTTTTGAGTGGACGTCCTGGTCTTCTTCTTCCTGCAGGTTGATATCTTAACATTAGTTTGGGTATTCTGTGATCTTCCATTCGATGAACATGTTGTACCCATCTTGACTTATAATCATAAATTTTGTTTTCTAAAGATTCCATGTGTAATTCTTCTAAGATGTCTTCATTTTTTTTTATGATCTAGTAGTGTGTATCCTGCAGTCCTCCGAAGATATCTCATTTCAGCAGATCTAAGTCTCTGTATATCCTTCTGTTTCAACGTCCATACTTCGCTACCATACAAAAGAGTTGGAAGAGCCAGTGTTTTATACACTTTCAGTCTTGAATGCTTTTGGACTAACTGTGGCTTGAAGATAGAATTTATTAACCCTAAAATTCTTAAAAATTCAGATATTTTTGCATTTACATACATCTTTTCTTCTTCATATGAGATATTGCATCCTAGATATGTAAAATTATTCACCTGCTCCAAAATTTTATTGTCCAGTACAATTTTACTTCTGACAGGATCTACACCTTGAAATGCCATAATTTTTGTTTTTTCTGTAGATATCTTTAATCCATATTCTTCTGTAATTTTGTTAAGTTCAAAATGAAAGAAATTCCAGTCCCTACAATCCGAATCCAATCAGCTAAGGAAATAACAGACGCCTGTAACTCACAAGTAAACCCTTCTCTCATTTGAAACCGGTTTTCCGGAAACCCATATATTTTCTGAAAGCTTATGTCACAAATAGATAACCTGTGAAATCTTACGGGCAGAGGGACAAGCGTTTTGAAGTTAAAGGACACACAAAGGGTCAGTAAAGTGTTGGAAACAGGACACCAAAAGTCGTTCAAATGCTCATTTCACATATTTATATGAACTAATAATGTGGTAGGAAGGTAGAGATCTCAATATAAAGGAAGAAACAACTCGTTGAAAAGAAAAAATATACGTTGGGATGTTGAAAATGTGTCTTGTTATTGACTTCAAATAAAATCTATTACAAGAGACAATCAATGCGCAAATCATCAAATAAATAGTGAGACGGCAGAAAGATAGTTCACAGTGGGAACATTTTACAAAAACGATAGCCTCACACTTTGTACACTCATCATTTGTTAATGACGTGAAGCAGTAATCCATTGGCGTAACCCACATTCCGGGTTCGTCGTCCAAGTATCCGCCCTTATAAAAAGCATACTTAATCAAGTCCTACAAAAAGAACTTGTACCTGAAGGTTTTACGGGAAATATCCAGTCTGTGCCGGTTCGCTCAGGGAATATGATAACTCAGGGATGTTTATATTATAAACTTATTACTCCAATTTATTGAGTAATTTTGCATATAGAATTATAGAATTACAATCTTTTATACCTCACTAATATTCGGAGTGGAGTTGATGATTTTACTTAAGGCCACGTGTATTTAATATCAGTTAAAATTCTGAGTTACTAATTACGATCTTGGATTTTAAAATACTTAAGATTTTAAAATTTACTAAAGGTCGCAAACTGTTGCTGTAGGACTTGTTTCTTGTAGAACGTATGAGTGTGAGAAAGTTTTCACACGCATCCTCGCCTTATAAGGTGATGACTCCTCCCATAAAGTCACCTTCCCCACTCCAAATGTACATGTTATTCATTATAGCTTAGAGGGGTAGGTACCATTCGTTTGGGGTTCCTATGTTGCTAATAGACTCATGTGCACATTTGTGCGCCTTCCAGTTATTACTATTAATCGTATGTATTAGTACTTAGAGTCTATTACTTCTTGCCACAAGCCTCTGCAGAATTTTCGTCCTGTCATCAGGCATACAGTGAGACGGGCAGAAAGACGTACAATGCGTTAGTTCTTGACAGCAACATACAGGAACATACAAGAAATAGAGACGTCATTCCGGGAACATGTCCATCTATACACACTTTACTGACGCTTTGTAGGTCCTGTTGCTTCTAAACGCTTGTCCCTCTGCCCATAAGATTTCACAGGTAGTCTACTTATGACACAAGCTTTCAGAAAATATATAACAATAATAATAACAACAATAATAATAACAATAATAATAACAATAATAACAACAATAATAACAACAATAATATCAATAACAATAACAACTGGTAAGGTAATTGGTTTATTATTTAACAAAGAGAGATCCAGATGGCTGTGCTTTTTGTTACAACCGCGAATTTCAATTGAATTACAAATATTAATTATTTCATAATTTAAGTGTGTTCAGTGTTTATTTTATTTTCAATATTATTAATTTCGTGTGTAAGTATTAGTTTTAAGTAATCTGGCTGAAAGACAGCAACAACTTAATTAAAATTTGTAACGTATACCTTGGCCACAGCAACGCGTGGCCGGGACTTCTAGTAGTTAAATAAGAAGAATAATATGAGGTGAGTCATAAACATTTTTACCTAAATATTAGCACGTCTACTCAGCAGTGATGCACCTCCTAGTTTACAGGTATTTGTATAAGATGGATAATTTAGGAAAGGTAACTGGAGATTATGAGCTACTCAATCCCCAGGGGTATAGGAAGGTTATGAAATGAAAGGATATTTGGTTAAGGGCAGCGGTTTGCTGCTCCTATTAGTCGCCTTTTACGACGGGGGGGAGGTCCCATGGTACTATTCTACAACCCGGCACCACACGGAGAAATCATGGCCACATGACATAGAATATTCAGCTCGTAAAAAATAATTTAAAAAATAGACTTATAAGGAAACTGTCAACCATTGTATACCAAAACCTACCTTGAAATTTCCGAGAAGCGTTGTGATTTACCAAGGCCGTACCCAAATAACTATCTGCCGTTTTTAACTACGAGGTACAGAAATAGAACCCGGAATCGAGCAATGGCAATGAACTGTACGGAGCAGATGTACATCCTAACAAGAGTAAGAAGATAGTGGACTGTGGCGGGACGCGACGCGGATCGCGGGGAGAGAGGGTTATCCAGTGTTCCAATACAGTACTTGTATTACTTCCCTACAGTTTAAACGAGCGATTTGGCGTTGGATTTTAGTGGCTTGAAGTTAAAAACATCGGCCGCGGTGGACTAGTGGTAATGCTCCTTGCCTCTGGTCCCAAGGGTCGCGGGTTCAAACCCGGCCGGGGTCGATGGATTTTTAGGACGGAAAAAATCCAAGGAGCAAGTCCTCCGGGAGGGACTTTAAGCCGTGGGCCTCGAGTCTGAAGATTTTCAGGCTCGTAAAAAATCCTTAAGCCTGAATGAAAAGGCCTCTAAGCAAAATTTACCGAATTTTCCCCTCCTAGTACTACCTTGGTTTCCTAGATGTTAGTATGAGGCGGAAGGCTGACCACGTACCACTCAAAATGACATCTATACGAAGTGTAACTAAATTAGTATGGTTCAAATTCTTCCCTGTAGGGGGAGAGCGCCTAAATCTCTGTAAATGGAAAACATAGGCTTACAATACAATACAAGTTAAAAACGGCATGTATTTTTTAGACACGGCCTTCGTGCATCACAACGCTTCTCTGAAAAAAAAAATCAACGTAGGTTTCGGCATGCAATAGTCGACAGTTTCTTGTTATTACAGTATGGTTCTAGATCATAAATGCCATATCTTAATTGAAGTATCCTAGAAATTTCTAACTTACACATAAATTCTAATTACAGCCCTCAAATTATCATCATCATCATCATAGTACATTCACGAATTTACGCCATTTGTTGACCTGTTTCGGCCTCAAGAGAAACACTATCCAAAAGTCTTTTGAGTGGACGTCCTGGTTTTCTTCTTCCTCAACATTTTTTTTTTTTTTGTTATCCTGTGATCTTCCATTCGATGAACATGTTACATCCATCCTGACTTATAATCAGATTTTTTTCTAAAATTCCATGTGCAAATCTTCTAAGATCTTCATTTTTTTTGTGATCTAATAGTGTGTATCCTGCAGTCCTCCGAAGGTATCTCATTTCCCTCAAATAATAGAAACGTAAAGTTGTTTTTGTCACTTAACGCTATCTGTTAATTTTAGACCTTTAATTACTTTTATGCCATTATTTTACCATTTTACCATTTTCATTATACTCCATTTAATACGTTGAAATATATTAATTTTGTACTAGAGCATGCCATCAAATCTTTAGAGGATGAAGAAGGCCTACAACTCATTGGTATTAATAAGCTGTTAGTTTATGCTGATGATGTAGTACTATTCGGTGATAGCGAGAAAATACTAAAGGCCAACACGCACACACTATTGAGTAACACTAAGAAATTGGGACTGGAAGTAAATATCAATAAAGCTAATTACATGGTCACACATAGAAATACATTATATAATGGAAAAGGACAGCTAATGACAAATGAGGGAAATTTTGAGGAAGTTGCTGAACTCAAATGCCTAGGAACAATAATCACAAACAGGAATGAGATGCACAAATAAATTAAACATAGGCTCAATTCAGGAAATGCGTGCTATTTTGCATTACAGAGACTCTTGATGTCCCAACTCCTTTCAAAAAACGTTAAACTGAAAATATATAAAACTATTACTCTGCCAGTTATATTATATGGGTGCGAAACATGGACTCTTACTTTAAGGGAGAAAGGAAATTGCGAGTATTTGAGAATAAAGTTCTTAGGAACATTTTTGGACCAAAGAGAGATGAACAGACAGGTGAATGGAGAAGACACCTAGTAATAATATTCCATCCATCTCATAGTAATTCTGCCCGAGGGCAGGTCTTTCACTGCATTTTCATGCTATGCTTGGCAGCTTTACTAGGGAATTATAGGTGTGGTATCTTCCCATTGCTTTCCACACCGGTGAAGGATGATGATGATGATAAAGATGATAATGATGGCCAGATGATTTTCGGGGACCGTTGGGCACTAACCTTCCTGGCATTTGTCTTATAGGTGAGGAAAAACCCCGGAAAAACCTGACTCAGGAGCCTTTCCCGACCGGGAATCGAACCGGGGCCGCTGCGTGACAAGGCAGCACGCTACATCCGGACCACAGTAGTAGTAGTAGTAATAATAATAATAATAATAATAATAATAATAATAATAACAATGATGATGATGATGATAATAATAATAATAATAATAATAATAATAATAATAATATAAATGACTAGAAGTTCCGGCCACGCGTTGCTGTGGCTAAGGTATACGTTAAAAATATAAATTAAGTTGCTGTCTTTCAGCCAGATTACTTAAAACTAATACTTACACACGAAATTAACAATATTGAAAATAAAATAAACACTGAACACACTTAAATTATGAAATAATCAATATTTGTAATTCAATTGAAATTCGCGTTTGCAACAAAAATCACAGCCATTTAAATCTCTCTTTGTTAAATAATAAACCAAATACCTTACCAAATTACCTTACACCGCCATCTGTTAGAATCGTATGGAACTCACAGATAATTACACCGCCATCTGTTAGAATCGTATGGAACTCACATATAATTATAACTCTTTGTTAAATAATAAACAAATAATTTGCAATAAAAAATAATGCGACTGTAAATTTAGTTATAAACTACCCTAAGTCTCAAGTTGGATCAAACTGCACACAGTGTGCAAAATTTTATTAAAATCGGTTCAGTAGTTTAGGATTCCATCGCCGACAAACAACGTGACACTAATTTTTATATATTAAGATAATAGTAATAGTAATAATAAAAACAGGAATATTAATATCAATATTAATAACAATAACAACAATAAGAACAGTAATATTAACAACAACCAACCAATCTGCTTTGAGCGATATTTTAAAGTGTTATCACAACTGTTAAACATAAAAAATGGGAGTTGTGAAAATGAAATTAATAGGAAACTCTTATGTTCTTCACTTAATTTTTTGTTTCAGACGGGACTACCAGCTGGCACCTACTGCGACGTAATAACCGGTGAGAAAAGTGGCAGTTCCTGTACCGGCAAAACTATAACTGTGAACAGTGATGGTACGGCTAACATAGAAATTCTCAACTCGGATGACGAGGGAGTTATCGCCATACATGTAGAGGTTTGTAAAATGATATGATGTCACTGTTATGAGATAAATCTATGTTTTGAAAGGCTAAGCACTCAGTCCGGGATAAATTATGAGTAATTACTAATTAGTTAAAACATTGGAGATCCTCGCGGTGTCATAGGATTCAGACTGAATTAATTTTATTTACTTTCACAGACGTTTACACAAAATTTCCAAATTCAATTTATTTATTTCACAATAATTCACTGATTGTTCACAAATAATATATTACTAATAGAGTCTCTTCCTTGACTTTTTTTAATCGACATTTTCATATATTAGCTGACGGTTTTACTTAACACGTCTTCTTGCCTTCGCTTTTTAGATCAATTCACTGGTTCAAAATTCAGGTACAATTAGTACTGGCTGGTCGGACACTTGCCATCTTCTTATAATATTCTAGGATAGGAATAATCTGGAATTACATTCGAGAAAATTCTCGGGTCGAAGATTTGAGAATCGACTTTTCCAGAATGAGCGTAAAGAAGCATGTGGAACATTCTGCAAAGGCTGACTGATTCATGGACTTTTCTAGCCGCGAATACAGGAACTGTGTCGCAATTTTTAACCCGCGAATAACGGAGCCGTGAATAAGGAGCTTTTACTGTATATAAGAAGGGCATGGAAATTTATTGTCGGAGAGCCAGAGGGAAAACACCTATTAGGTAGCTCAATAATCAGGTGAGAGAGAAAAAAACATTAACCATGATTTGAGGGAAGTAGATTATTATTATTACTCCTGGCGCGACAGGCCTACAAGGCCCTTAGCCTACCAACCGGCTGCTGGCCTCACATCCACATGTGTCAATCACAGAGGTAGATGATAATCAGCCAGTGTAGGGGTGACATGTGGTCAGCATGTCGAGTCCCCCAGCCGTTATAGCTGGTTTTCTCAACCTGGAGCCGCTACTTATTGTAGCTACCCAAATGCATCACGATGCTGGGTGGGCACCGGTCCCATACTGGCCGAAATACCATGAGAAAATTTCTTCCCCATGGAGACTCGAACCAGCGCAAGTCCCGTAGCTCTGCGTTAAGGCTTCCTGCCTTAACCACTCGGCTATGGCGCGGGACTAAAAGTAAAGTGATCCCACAACAGACCCGGAGGCCCTTGGGGTAGTAGGAGATTAAGGCTCCCACTTTTTCTAGACAATCGGCACTTTTATGTCAGCCGGGTTGTCAGCCCTGCGTGACGGCGCCTTTACCCCAGAACAAGCGTCTGGTACTCATTTCCGTTAGAGGCTGAGTCGACCCCAGGGCCATAGTGCCGCCAGAGGGTTTGGGTCAGTTTTAAAAATCCTGACCCCAACGGGACTTGAACCCTCGACCCTCCGGCTTGTAGCTCAGTGCCTTAACCACTACGCTACGGCGTGCCCCGAAGTAGATTATACAGGGGATTATTGGAAAACAGCTCTGGATAGGGATGAGTGGGGAGCTTATGTCCGCACGTCCATGAATCCACGGGTTCGATAGCTAGTTATAATGATATGACAGAAGATATGATATATTTTCACAAATAGTCTTCATCTCATCTCATTCCTAGTCGTAACATTAGCCAGACACAAGTAGAGGATATATTTCAGTTTATACTATCTAATGACTTTTTAGCTACACTTTATTCCAAGGGTGTGACTTGTGCTAATTGAATATTTCTCTTTCATTCCAGGCAAAGCTGTAATATTCGGAACGGGAGCAATATGTTATTACCAGACTGGATAATGTAATTAATGTATACTAATCCATTAATAAAACGTGTGTTTTCTACGAACATTGAAATTGTCATTATTTCTTGTAATACTCTATTGTTACACTACTCTATTTCATAAACAAAGTATATAAATACCAGTTAAAACTAGGGCTAGGATTTTTATATACTAAAAGCTAAGATTGCAACGTAGTATAACGAAAAGTTAGACTTATGACTAGGAAGCGGATATGTATGTTCTAAAAGTTAAGATTGCAACATGGTATAGCGATAAAATTAATTTAATAAGTCTTTATATCCAATCAACTGATTTTTTAAAATAAAATAACTTGAAAACCGTTCCTCAATAATTTTTGTGTGGGATCTAGCAATATTACATTTATATTTTACGTCTCACTTTTAAATTAAAAAAAGGAATAATGTAAATAGAACACTATTTCTTTTTAATTTAAAAGTAAAATGTGTAATATAAATGTAATAATGCTAGATACCACACAAAAATTATTAAGAAACGTTTTTGTAAGTTATATTATAAAAAAATCAGTTGCTTGGATATAAAGAACTTGTTACATTAATTTTATCACTAGACTATGTTGCAATCTTAACTTTTAGAGGTTCGTCGCCGTGGCGTAGTCGGTAGAATCCCTACCTTCCACTCCGGCGACCCGGGTTCGATTCCTGGCGGGGTAGGGGATTTTAAATCTCCTCCCTGGGTCTGGGTGTGTGTGTGTCCTGTCCTTGTGTCTAGGTGAGGAAAAAAGAGAAGTTAACAAAACAGGTAAAACAAAACAAACAAAAAGGAAAAAATGTAAAACGAAAAGGAGAAACAGTAAAAATGGTGTCCGTCGCCGTGGCGTAGTCGGTAGAGTCCCTATCTTCCAAGTGAGTCAGTTACTGCAAAATAATGCTATGACCTATTCAGAACATTAAAAAGGAGGTGCTTTCTTCCTGTCCATCGCCGTGGCGTAGTCCGCAGAGTCCCTACCTTCCACTCCGGCGACCGGGTTCGATTCCCGGCGGGGTAGGGGATTTTTAATCTCCACCTTGGGTCTGGGTGTGTGTCTTGTCCTTGTGTCTATGTGTGAGAATAACAGAAAGTTATCAAAAATGTAAAACAAGAAGGAAAACAATGTAAACGAAAAAGAGGGGGGGAAAGAACATAAAAATCCGCTCCCTACTTATGACTGTCTTTTGTTTTGGTTTTACATATCATAAACAGTTGAATAGTATAATGAGAAGTAAGACTTTTGACTGTCTTTTATCTTGTTCCACACATAAACAGTTCAACAATATTTACTATCTGAACTGAAATCTTACCTTTTATTACATAAATATCCTAGCTCTAGTTATAATAATTAAAATACCAGGGATTTAATCAAACAAAATAATATATTGACTTAGGCTCAATTTTATCAAATGAAGATTAAAAATTGAAAAATGCAAAGTTTAAATGATTTAAAAATAAGTTTTCCTGTTTGTAGAGGAGTTGTAGAAAAGCAATTTGAGATAGGGTATCCAAGTTTACGGACAAAAATATCTGAGTCATTAGGTGTTGAACTTATTTACGTTCGATACCCATAATAGTGGTATAGGATGGATTGAGAAGATTTCAGACAATAATTCTGGGTAAAGAGCAGAGCGCTTATTGTTCATACCATGCTTTAACGGCCTCATTTCCTGGAACTATCAAAAAATCTTTGGTTTCAACCACGCTCCTGAATGTCACTTAACAAAAGCCGACCGCCTTTCAACCCTCATTAGAGGGAAAGTGATGCGATTTCCGAAGTTTTCAAATCAACTAACTGATATTTTTACAGGTATGTGAATGTTAATATAGCATATAATGTTTTTGCGCTATAGTGCGTTTTGTCGTACTTACAGCAATGGCGACCATGATTCAAAGTTCAACTTCCTACATTTCGGGGTTGCCAACCTAAATAAATATACTGTAATAAAATAACTATACTGTAATATTACATATTACAAACTCCGTGTCGAAAGTAAAACCACTGCCCTCTATGTATAGGATACAAAAAATATCCAAAAGATAGTGTTAATATACTTTACACGTAACAAGTCACTGCATCTTAAATGAACTCATCTTTATTAGAAACGATATAAAACAATAAAATACGTACTTGCCGCCATTTTATCACTAATTGGTCTCACGGCCTCCTGTAGTTTCAACTAATAAACATTGCCCACACTGTTAACGTTAGTCAATTGTTTATAATGAACGCAAATATTTTCAACAAAGATATTATTTTACTATTATTTATTATTTTGAAAAAAAAACATCGCACAAAAAATAATGTACAACGCACGTTTGAAAAGTGATTTACAGAATCTCGGAAATTAAAAACCTCGTTATCGCTCGGTTTTTAAAAATTTTCCTCAAGTCTGTAAAAACCACTTCCCAACCTCGCATCGTAATATATTATTTAATTTCAAAATCCTATTTTTAAGAGTAATGTGAATGTGGTAACATTGGAAATTGGAACCATTGGTAGCGTTGTAGCTTATGTTTCTTCGGGGGTGAGAGAAGGCTGTTAAACATGGCTTCCACTCTACATGCGTTGCAAGGAAGGTTTTTACGGCATATAGATATGTCACAGGTATATCCGATATAATAACAAGGCCCTCCTTAAAAATCCACATTTTAGAGGTTTTCTGAAGAAATATATGACGCAACATGGTCCACTTTAGTGTTTAAAGGAATATATATTTATTTTGTTATATTGGAGAAACTCAATTACTGATGCTAACTTATTTAAAAGTGTCTGACTGCAGTGAAAGTAAATTAACTTTTTGATTTTTTTAACGTATTAAATAAATTAAACTAATGTATAATTAAGGAAACATTTCCAACTTTAAGGTTAACTAAATCGTATGGTACGGAATGCTACGAACCAAACATTGTGGTTGCTAATAGCCAATTTTAAATGTTGGGTTTCAGATAAACCTACAATTTTAATAGTCTGATTTTATTCATTTGTTGAGAATGCCTTCCTCTGTTTATTTTAATACAATATACTGACTTTCGTAGTGATTTATCGAAAATTGCGACCGCTAGAGCGATTTTAAAATTTTCGTTTCAGGTGAACTCCTACACCTAATGGTTCGATGTTGCTAGTTAACGAACTCGATCTAACTTTTTTAAATCATGTGTCATATGCCAAATTCTGTTTCGATACACACACACACACACACACACACACACACACACACACATATATATATCTCCACCGCTGTGGTCTCGAGGTAGCGTGCTGCCTTGTCACGCAGCGGGCCCGGGTTCGATCCCCGGTCAGGACAGTTTTTCTAGGTGAAGTTTTTATCGGAGTTTTTCCTCACCTGTAAGGCAAATGTCAGGAAAACTTTAAGGCCCAAACGGTCCCCGAAATCATATGGCCATCATCATCATCATCCTTATCATTATCATCATCCTTAACCGGTGTGGAAAGCAACGGGAAGCTATCACACCTGCAATTCTCTAGTAAAGCTGCAAGCATAGCATGAAAATGCTATGATTGCAGTGAAGGACCTGCCATCGGGCAGAAATACTATGGATGGATACATATATATATATAATCGGTTGTTTATAGCCAATTTTCTCGGTCTATCGATTCTTCTGATTATAGATGTTTTTCCTTCATGTATAAATAGGCTATATTCCCTGACTCCAGGAGTTTAAGGTCTTCCTCCACCTCGTCTTCCTTCAGGTTTCCATTTCAAAACACATTTTGGTAGCCGACCCTCTTCCATTCTCTGGTCATGGTCATATCATCTTAATTGCTGAGTTTTATATAATCTAAAATAGTGTCTTCAATCTTCACTTTTCCCGTAGGCTATAGCTGAGTTTCTAATTTTTTCTCTTCTTGAAATTCTTACTGCCCTTCGTATAAAATCCATTTCAGTTGCCAGAAGATATATATTATTGTGATTAAGAAGGAGGAGAAAAAGGAGAATATATATATTTAGGCCTATATCACACGAAAAGAAAAATAAATGCCTGAGTAGGGATTTGAACACGAGTTTCTAAACTCTGTACGTTCAGCGCTCTAACCATCTGAGCTACTCATGAATCCTAACAAGAACATTTATTTTTCTTATATATATATAGTATTCTCAATTTACACGAGAGGTAGCGGGATGTCGTTCCAACTGCCATCTAGTGGCCACTATAACAAGTAAGCATATTTAAAGAGAATATTTATTTTATAGCAGTAACGCTTGTATATTTAGATGTTATAACTATATTTAGACATTTAGCAATGAAGGCAAATATGACATGAAATGAAAAATAAATGCCTGAGTCGGGATTTGAACCCGAGTTTCTAAATTTGTACTTTTGCGCTCTAACCATCTCTAACACACACACACACATATATATGTGTATGTGTGTGTATTTTTATGTACATGTATACATTTGGTTATGGTCATTTTCGGTTACTATTAGATAGGATCGTTATATATCTGTAATTTTTTTCAAAAATATTTTCATGAGAAGAGCCTCAATAGCTTCAATCGTTCGAAATTCGCTAAAGTGCAGTGGTTGGCAATGGAAAACACTCACTTTCAGCAATGAACTTCAGTATACATTTTTTTGGGAACATTGAAATATCACTGTTAAGCGGAACTCATTATTTTTAAAGTCCAAAAATGTAGCTTTTTTACTCATTAATAATAATAATAATAATAATAATAATAATAATAATAATAATAATAATAATAATAATAATATAATAATAATAATAATAATAATAATAATAATAATAATAGCTTTATTTTACCTGGCAGAGTTAAGGCCTTAAGGCCTTGTCTACCACTCAACCAGGTTTAAAAAAATACAATCAAAAAAATAGTCTTAAATCTAAATTACAATATATATATATATATATATATATATATAAACGATTACAAGTTATGAATACAATACAATTAATATTTATAATGTATTTTGATTTACTCTAAATTTAACGAATTAAATATATAATATGTCACTTACAAAGTAATTATCCCAATGTCAGTTTTTTGGCGTTGCATATTACAACTTTAGTAATTAATGAACATTACATAAGTGACAAATTACCTGAAAATAACATTTGTAGCCTGTAATATCCTGGTTGCTCTGATGTTGTCGGCCTTGGTGATCTCACATAGCACATCTCGAAACTTATGAGTTTAAACTCGATCAATGTCGATAGTATATTTCGATTTGGAAAATTATTGGACGAGGCATATTTCTCATCATCATCATCAACAACAAGGATTGGGCCCAATGGCCTGTTCCGATCTCATTATAGGTCGAATTGGTCCTTCCATCTCTTCAATGGTCTTCCCAACATTATTCTCTCTTTTGGTTTATAATTATACATTCTTCTTGGTATGCGCTGTTCATTCATTCGTAATACGTGCTGAAGATAAGCATTTTGATAATATTGTATTCTTTCACAGAGATTAAATATATTAAGTTCTGTTCTTATATCTTCGTTTTTCTTTTTATCGGACCTTTGGTATCCTGCTAGTGCTCTCAATCCTTATCTCTTGCTGTGGTCGTATACTGAAATCCAATCCGGGCTTTGCTTTGAGATGAATCAGTAATAATAAATGTCCCCTGACCGCGTTACGAGCGCTGTGCAGCATAGATAGATAGATAGATAATGGAATTTATTGCCTTTTTTTCAGAATAAAGAAAATACATATGCATTTACATTGCGCACGGGCCTGCTTGGCCGTACGTGCATTATTTTTCCATGAATAAAAAATAAAACTAATCATAATATAAACAAATACCTAAAAATACACCTGTATCAAAAAACAATAATAGGCTACATATAAGTAAAATCTATGTCTACACTACATCACAATAATACATATCTACATTCATCCATATTTCGTACATTAATATTAAAAAGAAATGCTAGAAAACAAATTAGAAAAAAAAACACACACACATACACCCACACACCCCCACACATATACACACCGCCCGCTCATACTCCCCTCCCCCGTCCCTACAGGCATCAAATACACTATCAGACTATTCAACTTATCAGACCTACTTATTATGTAATATAATTAAAGATCGATAACAAAGACCATACTGAGATTCTTCTTATTGTTAATACATATATCCTTAATCTACAATTTTGTTATATCTCAATTTCCTTACTGTACCCAAAAATTTGCATGTTTTTGATTCACTCTCGATCCGTCCTAAAAGATCCCAACTCCCTCGATCCGATCTGAGAAATCTCTCCGGCAGCATCTGTAATCTAAGTTGTTCTGTCCCTCTGCAGAATGCTATAATCTTTGCAGGGTAAGGATAATGACAGGACTGCTGTCTCAGAGCATCTATCCATGCTCCTCTAAGTATTAACCCCTTTAGAGAGGGTTGCTGCTTCCGCCCCTTGAGCCGTTGTGATGATCGCCTGGTATCACGTCGTCTCGTAGACCGTTGCAGACTTCTTGGTCGATGTCAACCTTCTGGCAGACGTCTCCCACGTTGCGGACTATTCTTAGTTTCCTCTCACCTCTGCCAATCAGCAAGTTAGCAAAGCTAAACTTCCCCGATTTGGTCGTCTGGTTCATTGAGTACTCGGCGCCCCCACCACGTCGAGGTGATAGTCCACGGGGGGGGGGAGCATATTTCTAAGACGTTAAAATCTTCACGTCAATGTCACGTATATGTATAGCACATTAAAGAATATTTATGATATGTAAAAAACGCATTCCTGTCAAAATTCCCAGCAGTAAAGCCAGCGCCCAGCAACTGCGAATATGCTACCTTCAGCCTAAATTTCTTCCCTAAGGGTCGGTTTCACCAACAGAGGTAACTGTATTACGCCAGTTTGCCCCATATATAATACATAACTTAAACTGGCGTAATACAGTTATCTCTGTTGGTGAAACCGACCCTAAGGTAGAATATTTTAAACTTTATTACATTACGTACTAGTGTTCGCCAAGCGGTCGAAATTCGATCATAAATAACACGTCTCTATACGTACTTACTTACTCACTGGCACTATCGAACACGTAGGTTCATGGCTGCGCGGACATAAGCTCTCCATACATCCCTATCCTGAGCTAATGTTTTCCAATCACTTCCTGTATAATCTACTTCCTTCAAATCATAGTTAATGTTGTTCTCCCACCTCATTCTTGGTCTACCAACTGGGAGTTTTCCCTCTGGCTTTCCTACAAGAAGCTTCCATGCACGTCTTTCATTCCCCATACGCGCAACATGTCCTGCCCATCGCAGTCTACGAGACTTAACTGTTCTTATTATATCTGGCTTCCTATAAAGATCATGTAGTTCATTGTTAAGTAGTCTTCTCCATTCACCGGTTTGTTCATCTCTCTTTGGTCCAAAAATTTTCCTAAGAACTTTATTCTCAAATACTCGTAATCTCCTTTCCTCCCTTAAAGTAAGAGTCCATGTTTCGCACCCATATAACATAACTGGTAGAATAATGGTTTTATATATTTTCAGCTTAACTTTTTCAAAGGAGTTGGGACATTAAGTCTCTGCAATACATAATAGCACGCATTTCCAGAATTGAGACTGTGTTTAATTTCTTTGTGCATCTCATTCCTACTTGTGATTATTGTTCCTAGGTATTTGAATTCAGCCACTTCCTCAAAATTTCCCTCATTTGTCATTAGCTGTCCATTTCCATTACATAATGAATTTCTACGTGTGATCATATATTTAGTTTTGTTGATATTTACTTCCAGTCCTAATTCCTTAGTGTCACTCATTAGTGTGTGCGTGTTGTCCTTTAGTATCTCCTAGCTATCGACCAGTAGTACTACATCATCAGCATAAACTAACAGCTTATTAATACCATTGAGTTGTAAGTCTTCCTCATCCACTAAAGATTTGATGGCATGTTCTAGTACAAAATTAAATAGCAGAGGAGATAGTGCATCTCCTTGCTTCAACCCATTCTGGATTTCAAAAGTGTCCGAAAACTGTTTGCCTACACGCACCCTACTCTTTGTGCCATTTAGACACATTCGTATAAGTCTAACTAACTTTTTAGGAATTCCGAACTCCAGCAGGATACTATATAACTTCTCCCTCTTAATTGAATCATATGCTTTTTTGAAGTCTACGTATAGTTGATGTACAGTACCATTATATTTCTATTTCTTTTCTAAAATTTGTCTTATACTAAAAATCTGATCTGTTGTAGACCTGTTTCTTCTAAATCCACATTGATGATCTCTTAGAATGTCATCAATATAGGGAGTAAGTCTGCTTACTAATATATTTGATAGAATTTTGTACGAAGTTGAAAGTAATGAGATGTCCCTGTAGTTGTTGCAATCAGTTTTATCTCCTTTCTTATAAATTGGTACGATAATCGATTATTTCCATTCATTTGGAAGAACTTCTTTTTCCCAAATCATACTAAGCAACCGGAGTATCTTGTCCATCAATTTTTCTCCCCCTGATATTATCAGTTCTGCTGGGATCTCATCTGAACCTGATGCTTTATACATCTTCAATTTTTCTATCGCCATTTCAACCTCTAATGCACTTGGTTCTGCGACTAGCATTTCTTCTGTCTGTAAATTATCCTCCTCAATATCCTGTTCTTTATGTACATTTCATAGCTGATTAAAGCTATTAAATGTACATACAGAACAGGACATTGAAGAGGATAATTTACAGACAGCAGAAATACTAGTCGCAGAACCAACACGTCTCTATATACATGTATTATACGTCCACCGCTGTGGTCTCGAGGTAGCGTGCTGCCTTGTCACGCAGCGGGCCCGGGTTCGATTCCCGGTCGGGACAGAGTCCTGGATGAGGTTTTTTCGGGGTTTTTCCTCGCCTGTAAGACAAATGTAAGAAAGCTTAGGGCCCAACGATCCTCGAAAATCATCCGGCCATCATCATTATCATCTTCATCATTTCACCGGTGTGGAAATCAACGGGAAGCGATCACACCTATAATTCCATAGTAAAACTGCAAAGCATTGCATGAAAATGCTATGATTGCAATGAAAGACCTGCCCTCGGGCAGATTTCCTATAGAATAGAATAGAATTTCCACATCTTTGAATAATGCATACAACTCCTGATGATAGCGTTTTCGCCAGACACCGTTCTCACATATATGATCATACACCCTTCTTAATACTTTCTTTCAAAACATATGCAGAGCACATTCATTTCTTCTTCTTCACTTCCTGGTTTAGACAAGAGTTGCCTGTTTCGTCTTCACTAATATATCTAAGACCATCTCTTCCGAGGACGTCCGACATCACATTCATTTCTTTTCCCCATTTTCCATGTTTCACATCCATATGTCAAAACGGGTCTTATTATAGTCTTGTATAGTAATTTTTTTACAGATCTTGACAAGACTTGGTCCCGCGCCGTAGCCGAGCGGTTAAGGTAGGAAGCCTTGGCGCAGAGCTACGGGACTTGCGCTGGTTCGAGTCTCCATGGGGGAAGACATTTTCTCATGGTATTTCCGCCAGTATGGGACCGGTGCCCACCCAGCATCGTGAGGCAATTGGGTAGCTACAATAAGTAGCGGCTCCAGGTTGAGGAACCAGCTATAACGGCTGGGGGACTCGACATGCTAACCACATGTCACCCCTACACTGGCTGTTGATCATCTACCTCTGTGATTGACACATGTGGATGTGAAGGGCCAGCAGCCGGCTGGTAAAAGGGCAACCGCTGAAAAGTGGAAAGACCCTCAATCGGAATCGGACAAGACTTGGCTCTTCATGTTTCTTTAAAAACCCATAATACCACTTGTTGGCTATATTTATTCGATTCTTTATTTCTTGTGTTGTATCATTATCCATTTTGATGTAGGTAGATACGGAGTATAACTGAAATTTATTAGACATTTTGATTATTTTTAACACAAGAAATTCTTACTTAATAATCTGGAACTTTTAAATTTTCACTCGGAAATAAAACGATTTCCACATCGATTGCATTTCCCTGGTGCGTAATCAGTCTGAATTTTTTTCTTTGAAATTGTGATTAACGGGCGGAACATCAGTGATGAAAAGTTGCCAGAAATGATGCATAGCTATAGCCTTTGTCAATTTTTATAAAAAAAATAGCAGCTGAATGTAATAAATAGCCTAGACAATAATGTATAAAAGTAAATATATTGGAATTTCCATGATAATGATAATATCACACACTATTTGTTACGAGTGGCTGGTTACTTACCACAAAGTAATGAATTACTTCCTGCTGGATAAATAAACTAATAATATGGCCAATATTACAAGGTTAATATTCTGATTATGGCGAATTCCATGTAAAATTTGACATGACACACAAAAATTAAAGTTTCTCCCCTGCTTCCCAATGTGTAAGGATTATTAAAAAAATATTTTCAAGTGCCTACATCCCAAAATATTGCAGAATATGAACAAAGTCATGCGTAATATAGACTTGTTATTCATTTTAATTAAAAATCATGCATAACGCAGAAGTGTTAATTGTTACGCCAGTTACCTTTATTTTGTAAAATTAGTTACTAAAGTTTATTAGAACTAAAACTCCAAATATATATTTTGGCCTCATATACATATATATATAGATATTATTTATAATATCTATATATAAAAGCGTTACTGCTATAAAGTAAATATTCTCTTTAAAAAATTTGCTTAACTGTTATGTTAGCCGTGAGATGGCAGTTGGAATAAATTTCCGCTACCTCTTGTGTGAATTGAGAATACTACATGTATAAGAAAATTGTATGCTTGTATTGGAATTCTTGGGTAGCTCAGTTGGTTAGAGCGCTAAAGGTACAGACTTTAGAGACTCGAATTCAAATCCCGACTCAAGCATTCTTTTTTCTTTTCATATCATATATATATATATATATATATATATATATATATATATATATATATATATATATGTGTGTGTGTGTGTGTGTGTGTTATATTGCAGATTGCGGATATAAGTATGAATATGAAAGTTTTTCTTGGGTTTTCCGCGTCTTAGATTCAAATTCGACCTCTGGCCACTGATTCCGACGTTTCGGTATGATCCCACATGCCATTATCAAGGAATGATAAGTTCGAGTCACACACTGAAAACCGAAGATGTTTAACTACATAAGAACTAAACCTTGGATGGGTGTACGGCTTCGTAAACGGACCACACTGAAAACTGAATGTATTTAACTACGTAAGAACTAAACCTTGGATGGGTGTACGTCTTCGTAAACGGACCACAGCGAAAACTCTATGTATTTTATTATATAAGACCTAAACCTGTGACTCGAACTTAACATTCCTTGATAATGGCATGTGGGATCATGCCGAAACTTCAGAATCAGTGGCCAGAGGCCGAACTTGAATCCAAGACGCGGAAAACCCAAGAAAACTTTCATATATATATATATATATATATATATATATATATGGAATGATAAGAAAAATAAATGCCTGGACGGGATTCGAACCCGGATCTCTGAGTCTGTACCTCAGTGTGATATCCATTACACTACCAGGCGAATCCAATTCAAACACTAATTTTTTCTTATATATGTATTATACTCTCCAGGCATTTATTTTTCTTATCATTCCATATCAAGCTTGCATTGCTCAATGTTAAACATTTAATTATAACATCTGTAAAGCGTCACTGCTATAAGGTAAAAATATTCTCTTTAATTTGCTTACTTGATATAGTCAGCTGCTAGATGGCGGTGAAGACCGAGTTCTCGCGACATCTAGTAATAATGGAGAGTATAATACATATATAAGAAAAAATAAGTGTTTGAATTGGATTCGCCTGGTAGTGTATTGGATATCACACTGAGGTACAGACTCAGAGATCCGGGTTCGAATCCCGTCCAGGCATTTATTTTTCTTATCATTCCATATTAAGCTTGCATTGCTCAATGTTAAACATTTAATTATAACATATATATATATATATATATATATATATATATATATATATATCACATTCACAATTGCTTGATGAAATAAAATTGA
Source organism: Diploptera punctata (assembly GCA_030220185.1). Classification (NCBI taxonomy): domain Eukaryota; kingdom Metazoa; phylum Arthropoda; class Insecta; order Blattodea; family Blaberidae; genus Diploptera; species Diploptera punctata. Next base: position 372,539 of record JASPKZ010009838.1, on the reverse strand, counting down.
ACATTTCATAGAGATTATTAATTTACTCTTACTCTGTAAAACAAGATGTTATTCTACAGTTAAGTCAATTACCGACATAAAACTGTACATTTTAAGTATGTATGTATACCTCCCATGAAAATGTTTGGACCAAAGAGAGATAATCAGGCAGGTGAATGGAGTAGACTGCCATACCAGTGAACTATATGATCTTTATAGGAAGCCAGATATAATGACCACAGTTAAGTCTCGTAGACTGCGATGGGCAGGACATGTGGCAAGAGTGGGGAATGAAAGATGTGCATGAAAGCTTCTTGTAGGAAAACCTGAGGGAAAACGACCAGTTGGTAGACCAAGAATGAGGTGGGAGAATAACATTAGCTATGATTTGAGGGAAGTAGATTATACAGGGAATGATTGGAAAACATTAACTCAGGATTGGGGTGTATGGAGAGTTTATAACCGCTCGGTCATGAACCTACGGGTTCGATAGTGCCAGTGAGTTAGTTATGTATACCCCCTTACGTCCAAGGTGGGGTCATAGGTGCTCACTAGAGGAAGTTCCTTAACCAAGGTAATTTAGTTACGTTTATTTACCCACAGATGTCAAAGGGTGGCATGTGGTAGCACATTGCGTCAATGAGACATCTAGTAGGCAACTAAGGAATTACTCGGATGGGTAAACGTCGGTTAAATTTTGTACAGAGACCTTTTTATTCAGGCTTGCGGTTCTTTTACTAGCCTGAAAGCCTCCAGACTCGGGACCCACAGCTTAGTCCTTTCCGGAGGTTTTGTCCTTTTTTTTTTTCAAAGTAAGAGTTGAATAAGAGAAAATTTTTAAATAGATACCTGTTGGCAGGTGCCGTCGTCCTCAACTGTGTTAAAATATTGCATTTTAAAATATTATCTGGAGTCCTTTTAAAAGTTAACTTCCATCATCAGCAGGATGAGTATCTGCTCCTATACCTTATCCGATCTCAGAGTGGATCCTTCCGCCATTCACGGCATTATTACTGCCATAATGACAGGGAGCACTTGTGAAGTATGTAAGACATTTGATTGTTGAATGCGGCAGATTACAAGAAAGCTGGCGAGATTTTTCACTGAACTTGTGAAATGCATTTAAAATAACTGTTTTTTTGGCTACTAGTCAAAGGTTTGCCAGACTTGTGTTTTAAAAATTTAGATGGCGACACAGAAACAGAATACTCGAATTTCAGCCATTTTGTTGCATCAGAATCGACTGAAGCATGGCTCAAATGCATCATCCATATGTAATGAACTGTTTTTAGTTCTAATTATTGATTGGATATATTCATCATCATCAGCAGCAGCATCAAGGATTAGACCTGCTGGTCTGTTCCGATCTCATGTTAGAATTGGTCTGTCCATCTTTTACTGGGTCTTCCAACATTTATTCGTCCTAATAGTTTGCAATGAAGAATCTGTTTCGGAATTCTAAATATTTTCTATGTTTTGAATATTATTATTTTCATCGAAGAATAACAAGTATATTCAAAGGATATACTTTTAATTAAACAACGCTCAGAGTAATTTGTTACGACCACCAAATTAGAAACATAGCCTATATGTGAAATTCCGGGCAGACGAGGTTAGGAGAGAACTCCAAAAGATTGGGATAGGTTGGGTATGGAAAATTGCAAGAATTTGTGGAGGAAAATAAGGAGGAGGTACTTAGATATAAACCAACAAGATATTTTCGCCGAATGTACGGGAAAACGCTCACTGTTTTTATAAAGAGACCTAAAACACGTTTGGGGAAAAGAATCTTATATAATCAACCTAGGATTTAAAGAAAGATCAGGGCTTGCTTGGTTTAGGCTAGGGGCATGGAAATTTCTAAAAATTAGCGACGATCACGAAATGCGAATATGTCCAATGTGCGGGAGCTTTGAAGACGAGATACATATATTAGGAAAATGTAACGATTTAGAATATTGGAGACGTCAGTTATTACCGGAAAGTTTTCTAAATTCAAACCGTGAAAGATTGGCATGCTGGATAGACTTGGGTAAATTTCTGGACAAAACGCGAAAAATAAGAACAACACTCATTCATGAATAAATACATGTTATCAATATACAATACCAATAATTCTTAATAATTCTTCATAACTTAATTAATATATACTTCTTCTTCTTCTTCCTTCCAGGTATTAGGCCAAGGCCTGTTACGATCCTATAGAAAATTTTCCCTCCAGCGTTTGAGGGAAATTCTCGTATAAGACTTGAAAGCATAATAATAGTCCCTTCGATTGGTTGCTGGCCAAAGGAAGGCCCTGTTATTGTATTATTATTTAATTGTAATATTATTGTTTTCTTTGTGTAATTGTAATATTATTGTTTTCTTTTTGTTTCTCTTTATACTGTTACCAATTATTACTTTATTGTAACGGACTGTCAACAGCACGTACGGCTTACTGTCCATGCGACCCATATCTGTAAATAACATTGTATATATCTTACTTTTAGTCTAATAAAGTCCTATTCCTACTACTACTATTAATTTAATGAAGGGAACTACTTTTTCGCGTATTTATTACTTCTAAATTGTACGTCGGTGTCCATAACCAATGAAAAGCGAGCAGGTCACATGGTTTTGTTTTGATGAGGATCACTTTAAGAGCTGATAATCATTAGTTGTTGTTTACGTCGTTGTACACTTCAGGTGTCGTTAATAGCAACCAGTATTTGGAAGTCAGCTAATGCGGTAAAGCGTTACACTATTGTACTATTCAAATTTTTACCGCACTAGCATGGTTGTACAGGACATGGTAGACTGCAAAATGATACAACCACCTACTTATTACAAAGTACACTTAAATAACAATCCATCCATAGTAATTCCGCCCGAAGGCAGGTCCTTCACTGCAATCATAGCATTTTCATGCTATGCTTGCAGCTTTACTAGGGAATTGTGTAGGTGTGGTAGCTTCCCGTTGCTTTCCACACCGGTGAAGGATGATGGTGATGATGATAATGATAAGGATGATGATGAAGATGATGGCCATATGATTTCGGGGACCGTTTGGGCCTTAAAGTTTTCCTGACATTTGTCTTACAGGTGAGGAAAAACCCCGATGAAAACCTCACCCAGAAAAACTGCTCCGACCGGGGATCGAACCCGGGCCCGCTGCGTGACAAGCCAGCACGCTACCTCGAGACCACAGCGGTGGACGCAAATAACAAATACAAACACAAAACAGACATTTTATTTGGATATAGGCCTGTTTATTTGGATATAGCGTAAAAATTTCGCGACGGGGCTACACCGTGTCTCTAAAAAAATCATATTTGATAAATGTATAGTTCAAACACAATCGTACCTAAAATCCCTCTCCCGACAGTTCGTACCACTGTAAGGTTCAGGTATCATGTGGCATGTAAAAGTACCTATAACGTGAGAGGTTAAACAGCGTTACTGGAATGGAATATTATAATTTTGTTATTATGACTAATACCTCAACGGAACTATTATTAATAAGAAAATAATAGTAAAAATAGTATTAAAATGCTCAATATTTTAAGTATGATGTTTTATACATAATCAATAGATTAGTTCATAACATTATTATTTTTCCTTGTATGTTTCATATATAGGCTAATAGATAAGTACTGTGTGCCCCGCACCGTAGCCCAATGGTTAAGGCAAAGTGTCTTGCGCAGAGCTACGGGACTTGCGCTGGTTCTACTCTTCTTGAGGATAGAACTTTTCACGTGGAAATTCATCCAGTATAGAACTGGTGCATGGTATGTATAGGAAGGCAGATATAATAAGAACAGTCTCGTAGACTGCGATGGGCAGGACATGTGGCACAAATGGGGAATGAAAGAGATGCATGGAAGTTTCTTGTAGGAAAACAGAGGGAAAACGCCCAGTTGGTAGACGAAGAATGAGGTGGGAGAATGACATCCATGATTTGAGGGAAGTAGATTATACGGGGAGTGATTGGAAGACATTAACTGAGGATAGGGATGTATGGAGAGCTTATATCCGCGCGGCCATGAACCAAAGGGGTTCGATAGAGCCAGTGAGTTAGTTAGTTATAGAACTGGTGCCCACCTAGCAATGTGAGGAATTTTGGTAGCTACAATAAATAGCGGTTCCAGGTTCAGGAAACCAGCTACAACGGCTGGGGAACCCGACATGTCACCCTTACACTGGTCAGATGATCGTCTACCTCTGTGATTAGCATATGTGGATGTGAGGCCAGCAGCCGGCTGGTAGGCCTTCTAGGCCTGTCGCGTCATGGAGTTTAGTTTTATTTTAAGGATATGCCATCTGGCTTGTTCCACCTCATATGAACTGGTCTCTCCATCGCTTCTTCGGCCTTCCAAGATCTCATCTTATATACAGGGCTATTCAGAAAGAAGAGTCCCGCGCCCTAGCCGAGTGTTTAAGGCAAGAATCCTTGGAGCAGAGCTATGGGACTTCGCTGGTTCCAGTCTCCATGGGGGAAGAACTTTTTCTCATGGTATTTCGGCCAGTATGGGACCGGTGCCCACCCAGCATCGTGAGGCATTTGGGTAGCTACAATAAGTAGCGGTTCCAGGTTGAGAAAACCAGCTTTAACGGCTGAGGACTCGTCTGTTGACCACATGTCACCCCTACACTGGTTAGATGATCATCTACCTCTGTGATTGACACATGTGCATGTGAGGTCAGCAGTCGGCTGGTAGGCTAAGGGCCTTCTAGGCCTGTCGCGCCATGAAATTTATTTATTTATTCAGAAAGAAGGAACAGACTTCAAACATTTATTTCTTCCAAACTATAAAAAAATAGAAACACAATTCTAACGTTCCTGGAAAGAGAAAAGTTCAAATTTCACTATTTTATGCATTTAATATGAGTACCATGTGTTACCCGACAAAATATCAAAACGGTGGCTCATTTCTTTCCACACATGACTCAGCTGATCTCTAGTTATCGAATTCACAGCTTCAACAATTCGATGTCGCAGATTTTCAAGAGTTTCAGGCTTAGTGGGGATAATTTGTAATATTACAGTATAGTTATTTATAGGTTGGCAACCCCGAAATTTAGGAAATTGAACTTTAAATCATGGTCGCATTTGCTATAAGTAGGACAGAATGCACTATCGCGCTAAAAAATAAAAATACATATTCATTTATTTAGGCGTAGCAGTACACTCCGGGTATTAAATAGTATGGTATAATATATATATAATCTACGATAAATAGTGTCAGGGATGTTGTAAGGTAAGAAGCCTTAGCGCAGAGCTACGGGACTTGCGCTGGTTCGAGTCCCCATGGGGGAAGAAATTTTCTGTGGAATTTCGGCCAATATAGGACCGGTGCCCACCCAGCATCGTGAGGCATTTGGATAGCTGCAATAAGTAGTGTCTCCATATTGGGAAGACCAGCTATAACGGCTAGAAGATCCTACATACTGACCACATGTCACCCCTACACTGGTTAGATGTATCGTCTACCTATGTGATTAACACATGTGGATGTGAGGCCAGCAGCTGGCTGGTAGGCCAAGGGCCTTCTAGGCCTGTTGCGCTTGGAGATTTTTTTTGTGGCCCAAATATCGAGAAATGTGTCCTTCTGTTGAGGAAAGCTGTAAACATTCTCAATCAGGAATCAAACCCGAACCTGGCGAGTGAGAGAAACAGTGTGATAATGTTTAATATTATTTGAAAGGAGGAGAACTGGAAACGGACGGTATTAGGTAACTTTCCCCTGACCTAACGATATATAAACGGAACTTACGTGTCAGTGCAAAAGTCACAATGCTAGTAGTGTTGGCACTATTGATGTGCATCGCATGCACTCAGTCTCAGAAATGCACCAACACGTGGTCTAACAGAAGTGCTATAGTGCATCTTTTCGAATGGAAATTTGAGGACATCGCAGAAGAATGTGAGAAATTTCTAGCACCCAAGGGATTCGCAGCTGTCCAGGTACATATTATACAATATTTTGTATTGTTTCTCAACCTATTGGCCCCGACCCACTGCGTGTCCTCATGAATCACTTGATAACTAATTAGCTAATTGGCACTATCGAATCCGAAGGTTCATGGCCTCCGAGAATGTAAGTTATCCAAACATCCCTATCCTGAACTAATGTTTTCCAATAATTTGGTAGGATCGTATAAATTCCGCGATGGGAATTATTATTATTATGAATAATCTACAACTTGTTTAACAATACATAATACACAATATACAGATGACAAAAAAAAGAACAAAAATATTAAAACATAAATAACAACAACAATAATAACAACATTATTAATCATAATCTATAATTTGATTAAATAATTGGCTTGGTAAAGAAAGTGAAAAATATAAAAGAATAATACAAATATAACTGGAACATGGTTATACAGGGTGTTGCAAAAAAACAGACAATGGAGGTTAGGTAATATATTGAGATATGTTGATCATATTTTGATAAGGTACCAATGTCCGTAAGTTATGCTTTTCACACTATGAGTAGCTAACTTCTCAAGAGTTCCGTTAGTTTGATTTCAAGATTCAATTCTTGACAATACTCCCACAGTCATATCAAGTTTTGAAAATATCCACCGCCCATCTCATTGCAGAGCGTACATCAAACTTTCAAATACGTCTGGCCCCGTTTGAATTATTTCTGCAGCAGCACGGATTCGAGCTATAAGATCCATACGTGACTCTACTGGAGTCTGATAAACAGACTGTTTCGTGTCGCCCCACAAAAAGTCGTCGAGAGGGTTAAGATCAGGTGATCTCAGAGGCCATGGGACTGGTCCTCCTCTTCCAAACCATCGACCAAATGTCTCCTCACACTGGCATCGATGTGAGCTGGAACTTCGTCGTGTTGCAGCCACATTCCGTTGCGAAGCCACATATCATAGATTCCGTACGTGTGAGTTGTTGTCAAGTTAATAAGTCTTCAAATCCTTCGAACTAACAGTGATCTTGAGACATGATTAAGTACCGTAGTCATAGTGTGAAAACGCATCATTTCCGGACAATGATACCTTATTAAAAACGTTCAACATATCTCAATAATTGCAACATATTTTACATAGGAAGAACAAACAGAAGTTTTAATATCAATTTTAAAGAACATTTCGAAACTTTATTCACGCATAAGGAAAATCAAACTATGCAAAACACGTTATTCATGAAGGACAACGTATGTTAGATATTTTTTAGAATAGAATAGAATAGGTTTATTTAGCCTGGTGGAGTTAATGCCATGTGGCCTTCTCTTCCACTCATCAGGACAAACATTTGTTACATATAAATACAAAAATTACAATAATAGTCATACTAAACAATTAATTATCATAAGTAATGCCACGAGTGATTTCCAAATTATCGATAAATTCACGACTCACGAAGTGAGGAGTGAATTTATCTAGAGAATTTGGTAATCAAGAGTGGCATTTGTTAGGACTATTTAACGAATAAAATTAAGCTGTTTACTCACAAATCATTATTTAACTATAGTTATTTAAAAATATTTATATATTTAATGTAAACGGCGATGTTTGAAAACAAATGAGAAACGATAGGTACGCTTCTACTGCTTCTTTTGTTTATCACTGCAACCAGATCATACTATTTATTGCCAAAGGAACGCAATATTGTAAGGAGGAGCTTTCTTTAATATGGTAATTATAACACTGATAAATATTTCGTGAAACACGACTCTGATTGGTTGTAAAACAGAAATCATTGAAATGTGATTGGTCATTGACTCCCATTTGGGGCATGAGTTAAATAGTCTGTCAAATTGAATAATAATGAAAATAATGTCTGAATATACAATGAAATTAAATACAATTAAAATTAAATTAATGATATTGAAAACACCCTAACAATGCACAGAGAAAATAATCCAGCGAAGATAAATGTACTCGAGGAGATGAAAATTTTGAAGGCAGTTAACAATAACGACTATCTGATAAATGAAAATGCACCCAGTACGTGTAACCCTCTCTACCAGACTTCAGTGAAACACCAGTTTTGAATCCTGCCGATGATGGGACTAGTCCCGAAAGCGCTACAGATAAATAAGTAATAAAGTTGAGGAGACGGACCTTTTAGGTAAATATTTCATAATTTTATATATAAATTTTGAATAATACCTCAACGGAACTTCATCATGAATCTTATTAATGTTGACTATCTCAATATACTACCTCACCTCCGTTGTCGGCGTTTTTTTGCAACACCCTGTATATTATATTGTCTAAGGAAATATTTAACGAGTTTATAAGTGTTTTTGAATCGGGCAGTCCTTGTATTAGCTACTTGGATGGTGAAGATGAGTCCCGCGCCGTAGCCGAGCGGTTAAGGTAGGAAGCCTTGGCGCAGAGCTACGGGACTTGCGCTGGTTCGAGTCTCCATGGGGAAGAAATTTTCTCATGGTATTTCGGCCAGTATGGGACCGGTGCCCACCCAGCATCGTGAGGCAATTGGGTAGCTACAATAAGTAGCGGCTCCAGGTTGAGGAACCAGCTATAACGGCTGGGGGACTCGATATGCTAACCACATGTCACCCCTACACTGGCTGTTGATCATCTACCTCTGTGATTGACACATGTGGATGTGAAGGGCCAGCAGCCGGCTGGTAAAAGGGCAACCGCTGAAAAGTGGAAAGACCCTCAATCGGATCGGATGGTGAAGATGGATTCAATTTTGCTCAGAGATCTATAGGCCCGAAGTTATTCTACGAGCATGAACAAGGCTTAAAGTTCCTCCCGGAGAACTTGTTCCTTGGATTTTGCCATCCTAAAAACCCATCGATTCTGGCCGACTTCACCACCGAGGCTGACTAATCTTCTTCTTACCCGAACAATTATTTCTTCACCATTACTTGAAATTCGTTCTTCTAATAGGCAGTAAGGGGCACGCCGTAGCGTAGTGGTTAAGGCACTGCGCTACAAGCCGGAAGGTCGAGGGTTCGAGTCCCGGTGGGGTCAGGATTTTTAAACTGACCCAAACCTTCTGGCGGCACTATGGCCCTGGGGTCGACTCAGCCTCTAATTGAAATGAGTACCAGACGCTTGTTCTGGGGTAAAGGCGGCCGTCACGCAGGGCTGACATCAAGTGCCGATTCTCAAGAAAAAGTGGGAGCCTTAACCTCCTACTACCCCAAGGGCCTCCTGAGGCCTGTAGTGGGATCACTTTACTTTAATAGGCAGTATCCTGTTAGCTAGTGACAAGCCAATTTATTTTCCTCTTATCATTTGTAACATTTTTCTTTCACTTACTGTTCTTAGTACATTACGTTTCATATGTTGTCCAATTCAAACTCCTATTTTCTTCATATTCACATTTTTAGTGCCACCACTTTCTCTACTCATCGATTGCATTTTTTGCGCGATCTGTCGTACTTACAGTAATGGCCATGTTGATTGAAAGTTCAATTTCCTAAATTTCGGGGTTGCCAACCTATAAATAACTAAATAACTATACTGCAATATTACAAATTACCTATCTGGGCGGGAAGTAAAACTACTGCCCTTTATGTATACTACGTACAATGTATATACAAAAATATATCCAAAAGGCTGTGTTAATATACATTATACGAAACAAATCTCTGCATTTTAAATTAACTGAACTTTATTTGAAACAATATAATAAACAATAAATTCGTGCTTGCCGCCATTATAGGTCTGACTGGGGTCACGGCCTGCTGTAGTCTCAACTAAATTATTTATTTTCGGCATTTACCGTATATACATTGGCCAGACTGCTAACTTCAGTCAATTGTGTATAATGGACGCAAATATTTCCAACAAATATGTTATTATTTTACTATTATTTATTATTTTGAAAACACCATCGTGCAGAAAATAATGTACAACACATGTTTGTGAAGTGTTTTACAGAATCTCGGTTCCTCGCTTCTGTAAAAATCACATCCCAACCTTGCATTGTAATATACTATTATAAGTGGGGTACTGTAGCATTTGAAACTGCTGTATTGTTTTACGTGCATTTTTATGTTGGCATTATTTAATATTATCGTTCTCGGTGGTCTAGGAATTCAGTTCTTTGCCTCTGGTCCCAAAGATTTCAGTTCTAAAATGTGCACACATCGTCTGACGCTCTACGGGGAGATAAGTTGTAACTTAAGAAATTGTAATAATTGGGGGTTGAAATGTTAAGCAGGAACGATATATATATATATATATATATATATATATATATTAGATTAGATTTATTTAGCCTGGTGGAGTTAAGGCCATGTGGCCTTCTCTTCCACTCACCAGGACAAACATATATTACATAAGAATATAACAATCTTAATTAACTCTAATATTAAACACTAAGTAAAAATTTGATCAAAAGATAATATCTAATATACATATTACGATCTATAATACAACCAGTTAATATTAGTTAAAATTAAGACTAAACTAATAATAAAATGTATACAAGCAAGGCATATTAAATTGTCCCTGTCTAGTGTATATAAAAAACAGGAAAATAATGAGATATAGAAAACTAATTTTACGATTCTACAATATTTAAAACAAAACAAATAAAAATATTTGTTATTCTTAATATTATTTACATAAATAATTAAATATATTAATATTGCTAAAATAATACTATCAGTGAGGTGAATAAGTTAGTTTGTTATTAAATAATTCTTTAGTTTGTTTTTGAAGGATGTTATAGTTTGACAGTCTCTGACATAGGGCGGAAGGGAATTCCATGTTTTGGTAAGTGACGCCGTAAAAGATATATATGTGAAGGTAAAACTTTACATCCCTTTTTAAGCACATTGTGTGCAGTGATATTTAGAATAATTAAAGTTCATATAGAGAAGGAGCCCAGAAAAATAAAATTTATGTATAATATGTGTTACAATTAAATTATATTAAATTAAACAAAAAACATTTTTTTCTAAGGAATGTATGTGTATTACTCATTCATTTGTTTACGTTCATAGCTGAAAGTGCATTGTTGTAAAAAGAAAATTGTGCAGCAGCAATGTGAATTGACTTTCTCACGTGTATTTATTATTAGTGATTTAAAAAAGTGAGTACATTTTATTATTTGAATTTAAATTAAACCCTATCTAATCTTGGTTTCAGTAATTTCATTACTTTTTTTATGTTTACATATTCGCTCCAACTACCATTGTGCCTTGACATTGAACATTGACGGGTCGGTTGTGAGAGACAAAGAGAAGGAATATATATATATATATATATATATATATATATATATATATATATATTCCCGTACACATAATAGACCAAATCAAATGTAAATAGTATACAAATGTCAAATGATGCGTTATTGTTTTTTAAATATGGCTTAGCCAAGCTATAATCACATATTTCCTATCGTTCATATTTTTAAAGTAAATCGAATATTAATGCACAATGACGTATTTGTGACAAACTTAAAAATTTAATGAATTGTGGTCGAATTTCGACCGTTGGGCGACCTTTAGTAAATTATAACTAACTAACTAACCAACTGGCACTGTCGAACTCGTAGGTTCATGGACGCGCGGACATAAAAACTCTCCACAAATCCCTATCGTGAGCTAATGTTTTCCAATAATCCTCTGTATAATCTACTTCCCTGAAATCATGGTTAATGATATTCTCGCACCACATTCTTGGTCTACCAACTGGGTGTTTTCCCTTGGATTTTTGTAACAAGAAGCTTCCATGCCCCTCCTTCATTCCTCATTCGTGCCACACGTCCTGCCCATATACTCTTTCCACTGATACAATTGTTTTCGCCATGTATGTTATGGCTCCTGTTCTACAGATCCACGAAACCCCGCAGGGAGTTTTGAACTTGCCCTGTATATAATAAAGAATTAAAAATCCAAGAATCTAAGATGTTATTCACTGAAATGCTAGTGAGTCATGATTATCATTCCACTATAGATGCAAGACTTGGTTCTTATTTCAATATGTTTATACTAATCTGATGAACAGTAAAGTCTAATAGACTGCGATGGGCAGGACATGTGGCACGAATGGGGAATGGAAAACGTATATGGAAGCTTCTTGTAGGAAAACCAGAGGGAAAACGCCCAGTTGGTAGACCAAGAATGATATGGGAGAATAACATTAACTATGATTTGAGGCATGTAGATTATATAGGGAATAAATGGAAAGCATTAGCCAGTGATAGTGATGTGTGGAGAGCTTATGTCCGCGCGGCCATGAACGTACGGGTTCGATAGTGCCAGTGAGTAAGTAAGTAAGTAATCTGTTGTTTACAGGTTTCTCCTGTAAATGAATACCTGGTTATTGCTGAAAAATATCGACCATGGTGGGAACGATATCAACCCATATCCTACAAGATAGCGAGCCGTTCTGGTGACGAACCAGCTTTCAGAGAGATGGTGAAGAGATGTAACCATGTTGGTGTAAGGTAACATACAAAAAAATGATACAAAAGGTATTTTACAGAGTTTGAGGGATGAAAGAGGAAGTCAAAATAAACAACTATTTTATGTACGAATATGTGGTTGGGCAACATGGAGTGTGGTCAACGCTTGGATGGGTATACGGCTTCCGATACGGACCACACTGAAAACAAGATGTTTAACTACATAAGAACTAAACCTTGGATGGGCATACGGCTTCGGAAACGGACCGCACTGAAAACTGAAGGTATTTAAGTACATAAGAACTCGACTCGACTTTGTAATGGATAGAATACATATTACTATTGAATACTTCGAAGAAGAAAGACGTCTTTAATGGTAGCAACAAGCCTGCGTCGAGACTGCATGGGTGACCGTCAGTGACATCGAGCTTGGATCAAGCTTGGATAGGTGACCGTCAGTGACATCGAGCTCGCATCACGCATTGATGGGTGACCATCTGTACACGCCGTAGTGCTTCATTAACATCAAATTCAGTGCGGTTACTGGTAGTTCTTGGGCTCTGTGATTGGTTGTTATATAAATAGTGATCGCTACGCAACCAATCGGCGGTTAGGGCAGTGAATTCCAGACCGGGCTTACCGGCCCGGTCCAGTGCAAGTGTTCTAGTGTTTATCTAGAAATTCGATAAATTCACGTGTGTAGTGTCTAAAGTTATAGTGTTGTGGTTTCTTCACTAATGTGCAGTGTAATTCTATCCTAGTGGCAAGTGGTTTACTAATAAAGTTAAGTGAAGTAGTAGACTAAGTCTTGGTATAACCAAGCATGGCTGCTGCATTTGATCCAAGGTCTATGGACCTGTTCGAAAATGATGATGATGAGGACATCAGACCTTTCAAGTTGTGGGAAGAAGCCTCACAATTTTTCGAGACGTATATTGCAAAAAAGAAAAGCGAGGAAAATGCTCGATTTCAAAGATATATTCATGAGATACGCGGAGTTTTCTTACTCATCACTAATAATCTGGCTACTTTCCCCAGCAGTGAGAGGTCTGATGCGGTGTGCGACATCACTTTGACCTGTATGGAGAAATTAGATAAGATATATGGCCAAGTATCGGAAAGTGTAACTCTGTACTCGCTCATGTTGAAGGAAGTAAAAGCTGCTGCGCTTGAGCTCCAAGCGCACAGCTTTCTCCCAGAGCATGACGCGAGTTCAGAAACAGATTCAGAGCAACCAGTTAAATCTAAAGAAACGGCCAAATTTGACATACCAAACCCTTTTCTGAGAACTGAATCTGAACCTAGAGAAGCTACGACTCCCAAAAAGAGGAGAAATAAAAGTAAAAGTAAAGGTATTAAAGTATCTAAAACCACTGAAAATATTTCTGAAAAGAGAACCCAAGATTTATCCAAACAAGTCAAAGTGAAGTCTCCCACTGTAGTATCAGGGGTTGAGACTTCTAACAGATATGCAGCATTAGCTGCTACAAGTATGGAAGTATCAACTTCTGGAACTTCCTCTACAGTGGTTCCACCTGTTATTGCTGGTCCATCGACCGATACGACAAATACTACACCTTCTCAAAATGTTGACTCTGCGAAACAAAGGCCCCCACCAATCACTGTCACTGGTCATGGGGACATGTTTCGTATGAATAAAGAGATAAAAGCACTCATAAGTGGACCACTCAAAGTTGTTAACATTAGAGAAGGTTTGCGTTATTACGCAACTACAATGGAGGACTTTTTAGTCCTTAGACAGTATTTTAATTCCCTTCATAAGGAATACTATACTCATTTGACTAAAAAGGAACTTCCATTGAAGGTAGTGCTAAAACGGCTGCCTTCCAATACTCCCATAGACGAAATAGAAGAGGAAATTAAGTCCTTGGGATTTCCTCTGAAAAGTATTAGGCAAATATCTGCCAAAAAAGATAATGTAGAGAAACCTCTTCCCATTTTCATTCTTGAACTCGAGCGGACAGCTGAGGCTCTGAAAATTTATGACCTGGAACGGCTGGTTTACTGCGTCGTATCGGTGGAATCTTACAGACCAAGGACTGGCATTAAGCAATGCTTCAGGTGTCAGTCATTCAATCATACCTTTTCCGCATGCTGCCGGAAGCCACGTTGCGTAATCTGTGCCGAGGCCCATGGACATAAGGACTGTCCATTAAAGGCCTCTGCACAGAGAGATGCTAATTTGCTTAAGTGCGCAAATTGCGGGGCTAACGGACACCCAGCATCCTATCGTGGCTGCCCTGTTTTCCAGGCAGCGCTTGTGAGTTATAATAGGGCAGCTCAACCCAAACAACCTATATCTCAACCTAGGACTTTCACTTCGGTGAAAGTCCAACCTAATGTTTCCTTTTCCCAATCCCTACAGAAGGGCACCGCTTCACAAAACCAAAAGGTGAACAGCAATGTTCAAGGCCAGGGCCAGCAATTGCCTAATCTACAACTAGGGCAGCAGGTTGAGGAGTATCTCCAGGGTCTTCAGCCAATATTGGCTGGACTACCCTCTCCTATGGAGAGATTCCTTTTCCTGCACAGGATCTTTAACCTGTGTAACATAGGTTAAAGCTAAGTGAACCACAAACTAAATAGATTGTGCGAGTTGCTCGCATGGAGTGTGATATCGGGTTGCACTACCCAGTGCGACTTGATGTCTACATACTGTGTGGACATATCCACAATTTATTATTCAGGTCCGTAGACCAAAGAAACCATCTTGTCACAATGGCTAGGATTAAAAGAACCACAATCCTAAAACGATAGCCACTACGGAATTAACTGCCAGGAATGCCAATTAGGTATCAGTATGCAGAGTCCAGGACGGTGCCAAGTCACCGTCACTCAAATTGAATTGATTGTAATGGAAGTAGGATCACTTTTCAAACATGTATTCTCCTTCAGATCTTGTCAAGGAAACATCCAGTTTTCTGGAAGCGTCCTCGACAGCTAGGAAGGGAATCAAATCTGCTCATGAAACGAACTTCCAGCTATTTTAGGGTTTTCTTTCCCTCTTTAGCTCTTGTGAATTAGTTTCTCTCGTTGATGATGATGGAGAGTGATTTTATCCATCGCCAGCGCTGACCAGACGCAGATCAGGATACAAAGATCCTGTGGTCGGACATTAACATAAGAACTAAACCTTGGATGGGTGTACGTCTTCGGAAACTGACCACAGCGAAAACTCTATGTATTTTGTATTCACGAAGACTTTCAAAGCCGGAGTTGCTATGATGATCTTGATGAAGATTTTCGGGCTGTAGGCCGTGGTCGCGAGGCTTGTAGTTCCCCGACGCAGTCTTTGGCGAAACGTCGGGGAACTACAAGCCTCACGACCACGGCCTACAGCCCCAAAATCTTCATCAAGATCATCTATGTATTTTATTATATAAGACCAAAACCTGTGACTCGAACTTAACATTCCTTGATAATGACATGTGGGATCATGCCGAAACGTCGGAATCAGTGGCCAGAGGCCGAATTTGAATCCAAGACGCGGAAAACCGAAGAAAACTTTCATACTTTTATATATATATATATATATATATATATATATATATATGTGTGTGTGTGTGTGTGTGTGTGATAAAATTGGTGCTGTAATGAAATTTAAATCCTGTATTTTCCTTAACAACTGAGAAAAATCAGGAAAAATACACTAGGCACAATAATCAGTCCTGGGATTTGAACTTGGAATTTGAATATTAATGTAAAGTGCTGTCCCGCGCCGTAGCCGAGCGGTTAAGGTAGGAAGCCTTGACGCAGAGCTACGGGACTTGCGCTGGTTCGAGTCTCCATGGGGGAAATTTTCTCATGGTATTTCGGCCAGTATGGGACCGGTGCCCACCCAGCATCGTGAGGCAATTGGGAAGCTACAATAAGTAGCGGCTCCAAGTTGAGGAACCAGCTATAACGGCTGGGGGACTCGACATGCTAACCACATGTCACCCCTACACTGGCTGTTGATCATCTACCTCTGTGATTGACACATGTGGATGTGAAGGGCCAGCAGCCGGCTGGTAAAAGGGCAACCGCTGAAAAGTGGAAAGACCCTCAATCGAAAATGTAAAGTGCTACTATGTGAACAAACTTGCTTAAGATGTATTTACCTTTAAAATATTGCAATAGTTTTTCACGACATTCTATGTAAGGCTTTAGTTTTTATTAAATTAACATCAATTAATAGAGAGTTAGAATTTTTATCAACCCACCTCATATTTGTAGATTGCTTGAAGATTAGTTTTGATATGTTATGTATCATTATCAATTCCTTCTCTTACTTCCTCACTGGCTCTATCGAACCTGTAGGTTCATGGCCGCGCGGACATAAGCTCTCCATACATCCCTATCCTGAGCCAATTATTTCCAATCATCGCCTGTATAATCTACTTCCCTCAAATCATGTATAATGATATTCTCCCACCTCATTCTTGGTCTACCAACTGATCGTTTTACTTCTGGTTTTCCTACAAGAAACTTCCATGCCCCTCTTTCATTCCCCATCTGTGCCACATGTCCTGCCCACCAAGTCTACGTGACTTAACTCTTCTTATTATATCTGGATTCTTATACGTACCATGTAGCTTACTATTATGTAGTTATCTCCATTTACCTGTCCATCTCTTTTCGGCCTAAAATTTGTTCTAAGAACTTTATTCTCAAATACTCATAATCTCCTTTCCTCCCTTAAAGTAAGAGTCCATATAAAGTCCTAACATTCCATGTTCCTAGAAACATGTCCCTGTGATTGAGCCTTTGGCATAGATTCCCTGAAGTAGTCCCAATCCGGAGAACCGAATGGGGGACTATTTTACCTCTGGACAAATTTACCCCAATGGAATCCACGTCCACATTTCTTGACGGTTGCATTTTTACGGTGAAAGATAGTCACTCTTTCAACCAAGGTATTTTTTTCGTCTGGCTTATCGCCTACAACCTGTCTGACATGGGTAACCCTTTCGGCAGCAATGCTACTGTCGACATAGCTCTCGGGATCATTTAAGCATGCAACTCACTTCACAACATGGTAAAGGTACCATGGATGGATCAATTCCTTCTGTATTTATTAAAATAAACCACATAGTTTCACTTCCTTTAAAAATTAACATCAGTTTGTACACCCAGTTGGTAGACCAAGAATGAGGTGGGAGAATAACATTAACTATGATTTGATGGAAGTAGATTATACAGGGGATGATTTGAAAAACATTAGCTCAGGATAGGGATATATGGAGAGTTTATGTCCGCGCGGCCATGAACCTACGGGTTCGATAGTGCCAGTGAGTTGTTAGTTTTGTAGAGATTGATTAGAGCACAACTCATTGTATAAAAAGGTTTGATTTAATACATTCTAAAGCAGGATAAAAATACTCTGGCCCTGTTCTAACAAGAACTATTTTTGTGTCAGGATATATGTGGATGTAATTATAAACCATATGTCAGCCAATGCAGAGAATGCAATTGGAAGTGGAGGAAGCACTGCAGAACCTGAGAAACTTAATTTTCCAGGAGTCCCTTACAGTTCTGAACATTTCAATACTCCACCATGCAACATAACAGACTGGCAAAGTCCTGTACAGGTGAGTAAATACATTTATCTTATTTTTCATGCTATTAACTCAGCATGGAATAAGAAACCAACTCACCAACACTTTCAAACTCGAAGATATATGGTCATATATACAGCCTTTTAAATAATGGATGGTGCATAAATACAAGTCCCAGAATGAAGCCACTGCGCATGATCAGAAGTCAGCTATTTGGTTCACAAGTATACAACTATTTGAGAAATTGAAATCCGTTCTATTTTGTTGTGTGTCGTGCAATGGAAAATAATTTCACATAAATAAGTAGTGCAGTCTTCTTCTTCTTCCTTCATAGTATTAGGCCAAGGCCTGTTACGATCCTATAGAAAATTTTTCCTCTAGCGTTTCATAGGACGGCCCAGAGATCTTCGTCCTCTTGGTCCATCCACCCATAGTAATTCTGCCCGAAGGCAGGTCCTTCACTGCAATCATAGCGTTTTCATGCTATGCTTGCAGCTTTACTAGGGAATTGTGTAGGTGTGGTAGCTTCCCATTGCTTTCCACACCGGTGAAGGATGATGATGATAATGATAATGATGGCCATATGATTTTGGGGACTGTTTGGGCCTTAAAGTTTTCCTGACATTTGTCTTACAGGTGAGGAAAAACCCCGATAAAAACCTCACCCAGAAAAACTGCCCCGACCGGGGATCGAACCCGGGCCCGCTGCGTGACAAGGCAGCACGCTACCTCGAGACCACAGCGGTGTGGACGTCCTCTTGGTATATAATTATAAACAGCTTTGGGAATCCGATTTGAACTCATTCTTTCTATATGGTGTTTCCAATTTAGTTGATACTGTTTAATATATTCCAAAATTGGCGTAGTCTTCAATTCTTTTAAGATATCGGTGTTCCTTTTCCGATGCCATCTGGTGTAACCCGCTGTTCTGCGCATGAATCTCATTTCACAAGCCGTTATTCTGCTTTCATGTAAGTAGTAGTGCAGTAAATGCTGTAAATAAAACAAAGCAAAAAAAAAAAGATAATAAAACAAAGAAAATCAATTGAAATAAGGATAATAATAATAATAATAATAATAATAATAATAATAATAATAATAATAATAATAATACTTTATTTATTCTGGCAGAGTTAAGGCCATAAGGCCCTCTCTTCCACTCAACCAGCACAAATACAAATAAATATTCGACAAATATAGATATACACTATACTAATTATAAACAGTTAAAGATACAATAAATGTAGCAATGTAAATGTCATGTACAAACAACATGTTATAGGGTAATAACAATAATGATACGATAATAATAATAATAATAATAATAATAATAATAATAATAATAATAATAATATAAATATGATACATTATGCGGGAAACACCAATTAATATATATATCTTACACTGGATAATAATGAAGTCGAGTTTAGAGCAAATATAAATTTAGATTTCTTTTAAAAGATGCCAATGTCCGGCAGCCCCTTATTTCTTGTGGTAGGGAATTCCAGTTGCGAGAAGTGGAGATGGTATATGACAGAGAGAAAAAAAATAAGCATGACAGGGGGATCGAACACGCGACCCCTTGCATGGGAAACAGAAGCTCCTTCATTAGACCACAACAAGTCCCTGCTACAAACTGTCTGTATGAAGTGATGCAATACTCCAGGACTTGTATAATGAAATTAGATATTAACTTGATTTAATTAAAATTAATCAGACACATTTTGCATTAGTAGTGAAAATAAACAATCTTGTTATGTCTTGTGTTTTGTAAACAACTCAACTAAATTAAAATAAACCTCATAGTGTTATTTCCTACCTACATAACTTAATAAAGTAATGAGACGTTATAATAGTTATTCATTTTCTATACATATTAAACTGACCCAAACCTTCTGGCGGCACTGGGGTCGACTCAGCCTCTAACTGAAATGAGTACCAGACGCTTGTTCTGGGGTAAAGGCGGCCGTCACGCAGGGCTGACAACCCGGCTGACATAAAAGTGCCGATTGTCTAGAAAAAGTGGGAGCCTTAACCTCCCACTACCCCAACAGCCTCCGGGCCGGTTGTGGGATCACTTTACTTTATATATACTTTATATATACGAGGAAAGTAACGCACAATAATTTTTTTCTGCCTTGGTATTGCAGCTAGAATGTTGAAATTTCACAGAGATATAGTTTGAAGTTTTCACTACAGATGGTATTTTTTTCTCAGGTGCACTTCTTGCGAAAGAAGCTTGAACTATGCAACAAAGATGGCGCGCATGCTACAGTCGTCCACCTGTGAGGAACAGAGAAGTGTTGTTCGATTTTTGTGGGCCAAAAGGCATAAACCCAGTGAAATTCACAGGGACATGCGTGGCGTGTATGGGGATGATTGTATGGGCCGTAGCAATGTCTCCAGGTGGTGCACATTCTTCCAAGAGGGACGCGTGAACCTTAGTGATTCGCCACACTCCGGCCGGCAGTGCACAGATGGCTACACTCCAACCAAACGGACTTCTACGAACAGGGCATATTGAACTGGTAATACGATGGGAAAAATGTGTTGAGAAAGTTGGTGACTATGTCGAAAAGTAGGTAAAAGATGTAAGTTCATTTGTGATTTTTTCTTTTTTTTACTATTAAACTTTTAAAAAAAAAATTATTGTGCGTTACTTTCCTATCCGCCCTGGTATATATATATATATATATGTATATATGTGTGTGTGTGTGTGTGAGCTGTTCCCTTTAATTTTTTTCCCCTATATATATAAATTTATTTATATAACGAAGCCTGGTAATATGTAGGCATAATGAAAATTAAAATTAACGACATTAAAAATCTTGACCAGGATCAAACCTGAACCTGCATTGTCACAGGAGAGCATCTTCCGACTTCTCTACTGAAGCGAACGATACGATTACTACATCAAGAAAGACTTACACCGCTGGATTTGACCTCAAAGGAGACAGCACATGTAACAACTTGCTGGTGTGAATCGCTCTTCAAAACTTTAACTTTCCACCATCATTTCTTTCAAAGGCTGTACATAAAAGACATCCATGTTCTGAACTAATATAATACTAGGAGAATAACAGTAACCATGTCATAAAGTCTTTCAAAACATGTCTGGTAAGAATTTACATTATATGAGGTGAGGTGAAATGTTTCTGAATATTATATTCTATTGATAATTTACCTCATAGTACCATTTTTCATTAATTTATTTTAATAGATGTATTATTTTTAGCATATCAGTACTGTAAAAAGTTTTATATACATTTTATTTTTCAGTTAAGGAACTGTGACTTACTTGGACTCCATGATCTCAATCAATCAAATCCATATGTGCGACAGAAGATAGTTGAATTCCTGGATAAACTTGTAGAATTTGGAGTGGCTGGATTCAGGTACATGTATTTACACTCCACATTTTTACTGTTTAACATATCGTCGTTAGGCAATGAAAACCTCATAACTCCAGTAGCCAACACAGAAATATGTAATGCATAACCTGTTGAGAACACGGACTTCAAATTTATTAATAACTTGACTTGTGTTCTGTAGTAAAATATGTGGAAACTTTTGCTTATCAATTTTTATAATTATTTAAAACAGTTATTTGTTTCTCCTGTAAAATTTACCAAAATGGAGTTATCAGGTTTTCATAGCCCACCATCGATATGTTAAAAAGCATTTTCACAACTGCTCTTAGCATTAATATCAGCTGATATAAGTCTCTATCAGATCTAGAACAAAATATTTTTAAAAAGTTATGATAAATGTATATTAAAGAAAAATAAATTAGGAAATGTCTTAATAAACTACAAGCATAGATTTCTGGAAGTGTTTAGGGAGGATAAGTAAAAAATAAATAAATAAAATTGTAAGACAAAAAATACAATTGTTTCATTAAATTTTAGATTTTATACAGCACAAACTATAATGATTGTATGGACATACTAATTTCTGCAGAAAGAAAAAGAATACCAAGTAGAAGAAGGAAGAAAGGAAAGTCAACTATAAGCTTACTTGCTTACAGTAAAGTAAAGTGATCCCACAACAGGCCCGGAGGTCCTTGAGATAGTAGGAGTTTAAGGCTCCCACTTTTTCTAGACAATCGGCACTTTATGTCAGCCGGGTTGTCAGCCCTGCATGACTGCCGCCTTTACCCCCAGAACATAGTCTGGTACTCATTTCCGTTAGAGGCTGAGTCGACCCCAGGGCCATAGTGCCGCCAGAGGGTTTGGGTCAGTTTAAAAATCCTGACCCCAACGGGACTTGAACCCTCGACCCTCCGGCTTGTAGCTCAGTGCCTTAACCACTACGCTATGGCGTGCCCCCACTTGCTTACAGAACTCAACACAATTAGGGAATGGCTACAGATGAAAGTGTATAGATAAATAAACAGAATTGGAGAAAATAATAAGTAAATCTTGAATTTTGTAACAGGCCTTCCATAAAAATGTATATCCTGCTGCTGCTACTACTACTACTACTACTAATAATAATAATGATAAAGAGGTCTCTGGGCAAGATTTAATTTGGCACAACAAACATATGTCAATAGAAAGCAAAATCCGCACATACAAAACGATAGTTCAACCAGTTATCGTATATGGTGCAGAAACTAGGGCTGATACAACAAAAACTAAACAAATAATAAGCACATGTGAAATGAAGATCTTAAGAACTATTTAGGGGAAAACATTATTTGATAAAATACACAACACAGAAATTAGGGACAAATGCCATATTCAAGGCATAACCAAATTAATTATAGATAGACGAAAATATTGGGAAGGCCATGTAGAAAGAATGTAAGACAACTGACTTGCAAAAAGAGCTAAAGAAGATAGACCAATGGATGGGAGAAGAACAGGAACAAGACCAGCCAAAAGATGGATAGACAGTGGATGCACATCCAATACGTCTTCCTCCGAGGAGTGATTTTGGAAATAAACAGGATGAAAATCCTACAAATTATGAATAAGATGAGAAGAAGAAGGTCTCTGGGCAAAGTGCATTGGTCATTTTACCATCAGAATTGTACTGTGATGTCTTAGCTATTAAATTATATTTTTAAATAAAGTAATAAGTTTTTCAAGTCTATATGTGAGAGATTCATGCAGCACAACATGATTATTTAATAAAACATTTAAATAAAATAGTAATAAAATGTTAAAATAAGTACCTGATATATCAGTCGTCTTCAACTAAACTGAACTTCTGTTTAAAAAACTTCAAGTAGTTAAAACTACGAAGGCCTTTGAGAATTATGTTCCATCTTCTGCATTTCATTTGGTACTAGGAATATATAACAATCCAAATGTCCTCTATGCTACAAAGAAGAAGAAATGACCAAAGAATATCTTCAAACTTGTTAAGCATTACCAGCTGGGTCCATGATAGAAAAATGCTGCAGCACACGAGATTGAATGACTCCATTGCCCAAATGCCAACCATTAGAAAACAACATATCTGCAGGTTTGTCTACTTTTTTCATTATAGGTTTTATGTTTAATTTTATAATCAATGTTAATATTATTCGTTTTTAAACATCTTAATGATGGAATTATATTTGAAAAGATAAATATACGCCTAGACTGGGGTTTGAACCCAGGACATTTGAATCTTTATGTCAATGCTCTTCCAAGTGAGCTACCTAGGCCTCCAATCTAAATGCGTATTTTTCTCTTCTACATAGTTAACTCCCTAACCCCAAATGCTACGAGCCATTGCTACGATTTTTGCAAATGGCGGCTTCTTTATTAAGAAGAGTTTTTATTGGGAATTTAAACATTACTTATAAAGCCAGTAGTGCTTCTTTCAATGTTAATATTATTCGTTTTTAAACATCTTAATGATGGACAAATTATATTTGAAAAAAAAAATATATGCCTAGAGTTATACTGCATGTTTTGGCATACTATAATATATGTGCAAGAATAAGTATAAAGGATCTTATTTTAATTTTTTTCACAGAGTAGATGCATGTAAACACATGTGGCCTAAAGATCTTCAATATATATTCAAACATGTGAAGAACCTGAATAAAGAGCATGGGTTTGAAGAAGGAGCTAAACCATTATTTTATCAAGAAGTCATAGGTAAGACATTATTAAAGTTTGTCTTTTGTTTATACACTGTCTCTCTAAAGAAAGCCAAACATTGATAAATAACACTGGTCAACATGATTTTATCTCATGAATACTAATAGTTGTACTTAATGAAGTTTTTTATTGTGTTTTCAAATATGTATTCGGAATTTCTCCATCACCCGCAGTTTTTTTTTTATTTATATCAATTAATGGATTTAAATAATTATTTTTTAATAAACATTTTTTCTTTAACTTTCACAGGGAACGAACACTATGAGGTTTAATTTAAGAATTAAATTAATGTTTTTATTACCTCACCTCATATCTTTTTTCTTCTATACTGCAGTTTCGGAGCTTATCTCCATCGTCAGTAGCCTTTGGTCGACCAGTGTTATGTCGTTTCTTGGCAGTTTTCTTCTTACTTCTATTACTGGACCGATGAACCTCTGGATCAGGTCAAAATTTGCGGGAGTTTCTAAATTCATGAGTTTATCTTTCTTGTTTTTTTTTGGATGTGGATTTTTTCCCAGACTGTGAGTTCTTTTAGTTTATCTGTGTGTTTGATTAGGCTAGCTTCTGTATCAATTAAATATTTTTCAGACCAAGCATGGGCTGACTTGTCCACTTCAGCCTTTTTTACATTTCTAAGGTGTTCTTTCAATCTGGTTTTTAAATTTCTTTTTTGTTTTTCGTAATCATATATGAAGAGAAAAATGTATTATATGCTCAGACTGGGGCTCAAACCCAGGACCTTTGGCTTTCTGGGCCAATACTCTACCGACTGAGCTACCTGAGCAAGTTCCAATCTAAATACAAATCTTTTTTCTTATATATGTTGTTAATTCCCGTGCACCAAATGCTATGAAACATTTTTTTTGAAACCAATCTGAGCATATAATTTTTCTCTTCAAATATGATACTTTAAAGCAGCAGCTGTTCATAAAGTTAACCACCATGGTCTAGACAAATTGCATTATTTGTATTCCAGTTTATGATTTTTTACAGTAACTACTTCAGCTAATGCTAGTTGAATTTTTAAACTGTCAGAACCCATCTTATCACTGACCAAAGGACATGCTAACAAACTGTCAGCCATTGCATGCCGAAACCTACCTTGAAATTTCTTCCAGAGAAGCGTTGTGATGTACAAAAGCCACGTAACCAAAAAAAAATTATCATAAGTAATGCCACGAGTGATTTCCAATTTATCTAGAGAATTTGGAAATCAAGAATGGCATTTGTTAGGACTATTTAACGAATAAAATTAAGCTGTTTACTCACAAATCATTATTTAACTATAGTTATTTAAAAATATTTATATATTTAATGTAAATGGCGATGTTTGAAAACAAATGAGAAACGATAGGTATGCTTCATCTGCTTCTTTTGTTTATCACTGCTACCAGATCTACTATTTATTGCCAAAGGAACGCAATATTGTAAGAATGCTCTCTAGTGGAGAAAAAATGAAACACATCAAACTGTATATTAATTCATTTCTGATGTCGTATGATGTAAATATGACAATTATATTTTTCTGGATTGTTACCTGGGAAAAAATACATTTAAGAAAGTGCAAACAGTGTTTTTTTTTTTGGTGGCATAATCAATTGCTACAAATGTTTTTATATTAACTCCCGCATGCGGCATGTGTTGACATTCATGCACTATATTAAATTCTGGTAGCCGTATTTCTCACAGGCTCGGTCACTGCAAAATAATGGTCAGACCTGTTCAGAATATTAAAAAGGAGGTGCCTTCTTTAATATGGTAATTATAACACTGATAAATATTTCGTGAAACACGACTCTGATTGGTTGTGAGACAGAAATCATTGAAACGTGATTGGCCATTGAGTCCCATTTGGGGCATGAGTTAAATAGTCTGCCATATTTAACTAGAAGTCACTAAATTCCAGTGCCAAATCTCTCATTTGAACTATAGGGAAGTAATATAACACCTGAATTGGTAGATTCGATAACCCTCACTACCTGCTGTCCACGCCGTGTCCCACCTCACTTCACTCCACTCTCATGCAGAGAGTCCATGTGCTCTGTACAGTGGATTGCAAATGCTGGGTTCTGGTTTTGATTTTTCTCTGCCTTGCAGTTAAAAACAGCACATAATTTTTGGACACATCCTTGGTACAATGTTTTTCTGGGAGGAATTTCAAGACAGATTGAGAGTTCCCTTGTAAGTATCTGTAATAAGTAACCAGAGGTCATAACATTCAGCCAAATCCTTGAAAAAGGATTTGAAAGTTTATATATATATATATATAAAGTTTTTATATATATATATATATATATATATATATATATATACACACACACACACTTATTTTTTATGTTACAGATGATTCTGTCATCCACAGTAGAGATTACATAGAATTTGGCAGAATCACTGAATTCAGATATGGAATGCAATTATCTAACATATTTTTGGGCAAGAAGCCACTCTACAATTTGAGAGACTTTGGTAAGTAATGATTTTAATAAAAAAACATTCGTAACCTAATACCATTATCAACATCATACTTTAGACTCTTGTCCATGATTTTCTCATCAAGTTAACTTTGTCCATCTGGTCTGATCTTCCCAGCTTTTTTCTTATATCATCATCATCTTTCATACAAGTATAAGGCCTGATGGCCTGTTATGATCTCAAGACTGGATTTTCAATCCATCTCGTTTTTGGGTAGCCCTAAGATATTTTTCCATGTGGGTGATAGCGAAGCATGGCTTTGGGATTCTAGTCTAGACATACGTTGTACATGAGTTTTCTACTTGTATTGTTACATGTTTATAAAAATCGATAACTGATTGTAACTGAAGTTCATGCAAGACATCTTTATTTATTTTGTGATCCCATCAGGAATAAGCTGCTGTTGACCTCATGAACTTCATCTCACTGGCTGTGATACGACAGTTGTCCTTATTTCTCATTGCCCGTGCCTCACTCCCATAACATAGTACTGGTCTTCTTAATGTTTTATATAGGTACGAGTATATTCTTGTATACCTTTGTAGTACGGAAGGTTTCATAATTTTGTTAATTATTTCCATAGTTTTATTGTACTTATGTTAACACAGGTTCAGCCTGGGGACTGCAAGCCAGCGAAGATACTGTTGTATTTATTGATAATCATGACACACAAAGAGAAGGAACAGTCCTCACTTATAAACAGGCAAAACAATATAAGGTAAGAAATTTTTATAAATGAGTCGTAAATTATGTCAACATCTCATATAAAAAAAAACTTGGGAGTTTTGGCCAAGGATAGAAGTGATGCCTATAGAAACTGGTCCTGTGAAAATCGTGGTGTTTTATTATATGAAATATTAAAAAATGTACGACTCATTTATATAAATTGTAAATTACTTCAAAGTGTTACTTCCCTTTGTAATATTTTATTGAAGAAAAGACAAATATTAATTTCCTAAAACAGGAAGATTATTATTTTACTGTTGTACTAGATGAAGCCCCGATAAAATTTATTATAAAATTACAATAGGAAGTAACATGATGAGGTTCTTCTTATAAATAAGGTGAGTCTGTTTTTATCTTACCTCATAAAAGTCGAGTACTTTTAGGACATGTTTCAAAATAAACCCTCTGTTTTACTTCAGCTTGTCCAGACATAAATTGAGGGGTCTAATGAGAGAGGGAGTTATACCACATTGAGAAGAAATGGAAATAATCAGTGCTATTTAGATTTTTTCTTTTGCATAGTTTACATAACAGTAAGTTAAAGAAGAAAAAAATGTTACCCCATTATTGTACAAATAATTTCGTTATATAGTAGATCTTGGTGGAAAAGCCCTGCATCTAGCCAAATTAATGACTAGAGGTGAGCAATTCCTTTTGGTTTTCCTGGATGTCCTGGATAGGAGAACCCCGGTTAAATATATTAATATCGCTAAAATTATGTCTGTCAATCGTGTGGAACTCTAAGGGAGCCATGCCTATTTTGTGGACTTTGTAAAATTTTGTTGATGAGTAATATATATTTATATTGTATTGATTTTTGAGTGTTTTAAGTGTTAAATTAAATAACTTATATTAAAAGTGCGAGTATTTTCGATTAATTTCGGTGTTTTAATATGCATAAAATGCATGTGAGTTTAAAAATTAATGTGTGAACAAAATATTGTTTAAATTTCATTCGCTTTTTTTTTTAATTTCTTTCGTTTTCTTTCGTTTACACTGATTTTCCTTTTTGTTTAACTTTGTTAACCTTTTTATCTTATTCACACATACAAACACAAGGCAGGACACACACCCAGACCCAAGGTGGAGATTTAAAATCCCCTACCCCGCCCGGGAATCGAACCCAGGTCACCGGAATGCTTTATAAAACCAATTTATTTCCATTTCTTCTCAAAGTGGCATAGCTCCCTCTCTCACTAGACACCTCAATTATCATTTATTTAGTTTCATAATGTTTCAGATCTTCCTGTGCCCAATTAATCCACTTTCATTCTCCTCCACATCTGTCATTCCAATCTCCATTGTCCAATCCCTTTTCCCTCATGCTACTCAAAACACTATCAATCCACATTACTTTGGCCATCCGCTTCTTCTTCTACCAAGTGGCACCCATTCTAGTATTCTTCTTGGGAATCTGTCTTTCTTTTATATAACCATACCATTTTAATTGTTTTAACCCTCTGCATGCCACTGGTAAAATCTCTTGTGTCAGAGATTTAAATTGCACCCACCGATGTGATCGACTTTGCAAGTAGTTTAAGTATATTGTCTGGCAGGCAATGGACAGGAGCACCAGAGCCGATCTGATCGGCTCATGACACCTAAATGGTTAAATTTGAACATTCATCTTACATTTAATTACACTGTTTCTTATTTTATCTCTTCTAGAAATTCTAGGAGAACCTCTCCAAAAATTCATTTCTAGAGAATTTAATTTATTTTTATTCTAGAACATTTATCAATTATTGTGACATTATTTATAATTTTATAACAAGATTTTATATTGTTCCAATCCAGCATTTACCCTGATTATTTAACTCATGCCCCAAATGGGAGTCAATGACCAATCACATTTCAATTATTTTTGATTTACAACCAATAACAGTCTTGTTTCGCCTCTAATTTATCAAGTAAAGTTTGCCATATTAAAGAAAGCTGCTCCTTTTTAACATTCTGAATAGGTCATAGCATTATTTTACAGTGACTGACTCTCTAAGAAATACGGCTACCAGATTGTATATATAGTGCATGAATGTCAGCACATAGCGCATGCAGGAGATAATATAAAAACGTTTGTAGCAATATTGATTATAGCACAAAAAAAAAACACTGTTTGCACTTTCTTAAACAAATTATTTTCCAGGAAATGACGTTGCAGAAAAATATAATTGACATATTTACACCATAGGACATCAGAAATGAATTAATACCTATAATGTTGATTTCAAATTTCTCCACTAGGGTGCATTCTTACAATATTGTGATCCTTTGGCAATAAATAATATGATCTGGTTGCAGTGACGAACAAAAGAAGCATACCAATCGTTTCTCATTTGTTTTCAAACATCGCCGTTTACATTAAATATATAAATATTTTAAAATAATGATGTTTTTATTATTGATTTAACATTTCTCAATGAAAGATAAATTAAATTTGAAGAGAAAAATTTTCGCCTAGACCGGGACTCGAACCCGGGACCCTTGGCTTTCTGGGCCAAGTGCTCTACCAACTGAGCTACTGAGGCGAGTTACGATCTAGACGCAAATTTTTCTCTTATATACGTTGTAATTCCCTATCGCCAAATGCTTTTGAAACCATTGCTTCTATCTTTGCAAATGGCGGCATATATATATATAAGAGAAAAATTTGCATCTAGATCGTAACTCGCCTCAGTAGCTCAGTTGGTAGAGCACTTGGCCCGGAAAGCCAAGGGTCCCAGGTTCGAGTCCCGGTCTAGGCGAAAATTTTTCTCTTCAAATTTAATTTATTTTAAAATAACTATAGTTAAATAATGATTTGTGAGTAAACAGCTTAATTTTATTCATTAAAGTCCTAACAAATGCCACTCTTGATTTCCAAATTCTCTAGATAAATTGGAAATCACTCGTGGCATTACTTATGATAATTGAGAGAGAGAAAAAAAGGAAAACACACAGTAAAATTGGTTGGGCGGTGGTATTTAAACCCTGAATACAAGACTCAAATCTTACTGTTTAAGCTATTATTTGTAATACTTTGATTTATTGTATTGTGCTATCATGTAATTATCTTCCAACATATTAATTTATTTATTTTGAACTTTTATAGGAAAAAATTACTATGAAGTTTAATTTAAGATCTAAATTAAAATATTTTATACCTCACCTCATACCCAGTCAGATATGGATATGAGGTGAGGTATAAAATATTTTAATTTAAATCTTATATTAATTTATATTTAATTGTTTAGATGGCTGTAGCATTCATGTTGGCATGGCCTCATGGATATCCAAGGATCATGTCTAGTTATGACTTCAATTCAAAAGATGATCCTCCGCCACAAGATTCAGATTTTAATATCAAATCTGTCATTGTGAATGAAACATGTGGTGACAAATGGGTGTGTGAACATCGATGGAGACAAATTTATAATATGGTGGAGTTCCGCAACATTGTTCAGGGTAAGATTATCATAGCTAGTGCTTGGAAGTTTAACCAAAAATTTGATCAAGTTGAGTGGTATATAAGACATAGAATGCTGCCTCCGAGTCAGTAAACAACTTGCAGTGTTGTAAGTCACACAGAACTGAGTTTGATAAGTAGGTGTATCAGGACGGAAATCAAAAGGTATTGTTTCCTGTTTGGTTTGTCTTCTGGGCTAAATGGCTGTGGTCCTGTTTTCTTGAAATTGAACATTTCATCCGTTATTGTCTGTCCAACGGATCTGTGCCCCCGAAAAATATGTAAACTAAAGCCTAATATTTAATTTTAGGAAGTGATATTTTGAGGTTATTTTAATGATGATGATCTTGATGAAGGTTTTCGGGCTGTAGGCCGTGGTCATGAGGCCTACAGCCCGAAAACCTTCATCAAGAACATCATAGCAATTCCGGCCGTGAAAGTCTACGTGAATATTTTAATTATATTATTTTTAGTCTGATCATCTTACCTCAATATTGTTGATTTGTTCTTGGACATGTTTCAAAACAATTCTGTTTTATTGTCAGCTTGTCCAGACTGGTTTGATTTATGTTGCACACCCTGGATGTCGATGTCAGCTCCATCCTGTGGTTGGCCAAAGAACCTCCAAACAAGGTAATGTTCCGTCGGTATTTCAAAATTCATAACTCTGTTTTTGTTCTCCTTTTTTTTTTTGGAAAAAAAAAATCTATATTCAGAAGAACAAAAACAGAGTTATGAATTTTGAAATACCGACAGAACGTGACCTTGTTTGGAGGTTCTTTGGCCAACCATAAGATGGAGCTGACATCGACATCAAGGGTGTGCAACATTAATCAAACCAGTCTGGACCAGCTGACGATAAAACAGAATTGTTTTGAAACATGTCCAAGAACAAATCAACATTAATATTGAGGTAAGATGATCAGACTAAAAATAATATAATATAAAACTAAAGCCTACTTCCTTTTTTGCTTCGGCAAATCATTTCCCTCCCTGCATTCCTATCTCTCTCTTGCACTCCAGTGTTGTCAACTCAACTCCAACCTTGCATTATTCAATATTCAAGAGCCATGACACTGAGGAAGTTTGGCAACATCCCTACTCGATAAGTTACCATTGCTACTGTTTGACGTAGGGGGAGGGGAGTGCAGTGAAATGGTGTGAGTACTGTCGTGTACTTTTCTAAGAATGATGTCAGCGCTATAGAGGCACAGATCTGTTGGTCCGAGCTTACTATGGTACATCTTCAGAAGATTCTGCATACTCTCTATGTACTCCACAATAGTCAGTTGCAGACTGGCCGAGCGTTGGAAATGGTCTCCCTATTTATAGATGAGATTAAGATCAACAAAATTTGGATTCCGGCGCTACACACTTAGAACAAAGCCTATGACTTCTGCCAGGGGCAGCAAATCAGAAAACAGCTCAAATGTAATGGACCACACAGAGAATGCCAGCACCTGGGATCACCTATAAATAGGGAGACCATTTCCAACGTCCAGCCAGTCTGCAGCCGACTGTCGAGTAGTTCACAGAGAGCATGCAGAATCTCCTGAGGATGTCTACCACAGTAGCAGACAAAACGTGAGGTTTCAAGAAAACCTGACCATGGCTATTTAGCCTGGAAGATGAAACAAACAGGAATCAGCCGTGAACTACAATTTTACAAAAGATATTGTGTTTGTTCAATTTACAATTAAATGTGTAATTCATTCTATGATGATATATCTATCATTTCACTAGGTTAGCTAGACTGATTGAACATATATGTGTGACTGAAAATGACTCAAACCCCATCCAAATGTTTACAAGATACAGGTGGTATATAAGCCCCACCTAACCTCTTGTAAGTTTTATTTTTTTGCTATATCCTCAGGTTCTAGTAATAACTAAATCATCAAATTCAATTTGGAAGGTTCTATCACTTATAACCTGACAAAACTATTCACAATACAAAAAAAAAATAGAACTGAAATACAAACAAAAAATTAAATAAATAGATAAAAATAATTATTTACGCAGAAGTGCAATAAAGTCAAAATTAGAACATCTCACAAATATGGAAATTAGAAACATAATGGAAGCAGAAGAAAGCATAATTAAAAGAATTGAGGAGAAGAAATTAAAATGGTTAGGACATATTTTAAGAATGGAAGATGAGTGAATGCCAAAACTACTATATCAATGGCAACCTATAGAAAGAAGAAAAGAGGGAGACCAAAGTTAACATGGAAGGAAAACATGAGGACAGTAATGCAAGCAAGAGGGCTAAACTTTGAAGATGCCCAAGATCGTAGTCTTTGGAGGTATGGCACGGGAAGACAGCAGCAGCTGTAAAAACCCGAAGATACATAGGTAGAATAAAAAAAATATATATGGATATTATATTTGTGAGAATTATGTTTTTATAGCTTGGCAGTAAACAAAATTCAATTGTACTGCTCATGTGCTAGAATTCTATGATGCAATGTTTCCCTTCCTGACAACATTTGTTGCAATTTCCCTTGATCTCTTGATACAGGTGTAGATTTTAAGGACAATGAAGTAAATATCAGAAATGTCATAAAAGGATGGTCACTTTGGATAGGCAATAATGTTAATACTAACTTTCCCATATTTAAATTAATATTGGGAAATAAACATTATGAGGTTATATCATTAATATTGAGTGGAGAACATATTTTTAACAACTCACCTCACATAATTTCAAATTTCTTTGATACCGGCGGTTTCAGACAATATCTTGTCCATGGAAGCCATGACTGAAGAGGGTCAAGATATTGTCTGAAACCGCCAGTATCAAAGAAATTTGAAATTTTATGAGGTGAGTCGTTTTTACCAAACATACTGGTATCCACTCACTATTAACCCCTAACTTTCCCCATGTGCTCACCCCTTTAACTTGACCTACAATATTCGGGCAAGTTAGCATTGGCATGGGCAAGTTAGTGTTAAATTAGTTCATTTTAACATTATTTTGACATCCCAAAGTGAAATACTGTTGTTAACGACACATTGCATTTTACGACATTTCCCTCTATTTATTTAATTGTCCGTTAAATTGATTCTGATTGGTTGATACAAATCAAAGTAGAAGAGGAGTTTATACACGGTGTGTGCTTAATTGTAGATCTTTACAGGCAAGATAAGAGATGAATTAGTAATGCATTTTGTTTGCTTCTAAGCTTATAGTTAATACCAATCCAATCATTTTGTTATAGGTAAGTTATGGTAACCCAGTCCGGCAGCAGATGTAATTTTAATAAAACATCTTTAAAATAAATAATAAACTGTTGGATACTAATTATTTATTTGCTGTATCGACCAAGTAGTGATTTCCAGTTCAGGAAGATGCTCTACATAGAGCGTATTTTTAATTTGGAAAAAACAAGTGCCATAATGACAATTTAAAAAATTCAAAGACTAAAATTCTTAGCATTTATACCGACATTGTACTATTTCACAGAGCAAAAATAGATACTTGATAATAAAAATTTATAGCAGGTGAACAGTTTCAAATATCTAGGTTTCAATTTATCATATGTTAAAATTGAGGATATTAATGACAAAATAAAAAAATTTAATCTAATGTGTGGCACTATTAAAATAACCCTTAAAACACAAGAAAAGAAACAAAAATTAAATTTTTATAAAGTAATGGCTGTTCCTGTATTGATGTATGGATCAGAATGTTGGACGATCACTAAAAGACAAGAACAAAGATTGGAAGCAGCTGAGATGCGATTTTTAAGAAATACAGCAGGATATACTCTGCTGGATAAGAAAAGAAATGAAGATATAAGAAAGGAACTAAATATTTTCAAACTTACAGACTGAATAATTAAATATAGGAACGACTGGAAAGAACATATTGATAGAATGCCAGAAGAAAGATTTCCAAAATTATTGCTAAATTATAAACCGTGCAGAAGGAGAAATGTTGGTCGCCCACACAGAAGATGATCTGAACAATTTTAACAATTCTAGCTTTCATGAGTCCGGAACGAGCCAACAGGCTTAATACCTGGAAGATGATGATGATGATATATATATATATATATATAGAGGGTATTCCAAAAATGGTTCTGATATCTACAGAATTAGTAAGCAATAAAACAAACAAAAAAAAGTCCTATAAACCTTAGTCCTAAACCTTAACACCCTCTGAGTTAAGGTATATTGTTTACCATTGCAATGTAACCATCCAATCTGTATCTAACAGAATCATGCACAATTTGGAACATCCCTGGTTCTGGGCAGATTATGTGACTAGCATTAAAAACACATTCTCGTTGTTTATGCACATCATTTATGTGAAAGGCATGTTACTATGGCCAAAATAAGTTTGTTGAGCTCCATTTCATTATTTTTTATTTCAGATATTTCTAAGATATAATTTTCACATTCTTAAAGGAAATTTAAA
This sequence comes from Diploptera punctata, assembly GCA_030220185.1. NCBI lineage: Eukaryota > Metazoa > Arthropoda > Insecta > Blattodea > Blaberidae > Diploptera > Diploptera punctata. The sequence goes on along the minus strand of JASPKZ010009838.1, from coordinate 337,483 downwards.
AAGATACTCATCTTAGGAAATTATTAAATGATACTCGAAAAGATGTTTACATTTCAGATAAACATGTTAACACATGGTGGGACAACAATGGCAATCAATTTTCTTTCTGTAGAGGAGAGCTTGCCTTCATTGCCTTCAATGGTGAAGAGGAACAAGACCTCAAACGTACAATTCAGGTATGGTTTATCTTTGGTAATCTCTTCTTCTACCTCATGAAATTAGGCCTTTTGACCTGTTTTCACATCAAGTGGGATTTAATGAATATTCCCATCTAGTAAGTGGGTGTCCAACACTTCTACGTCCTATTGGTTTGTACTTTAATAACAGCCGAGGGATTCTATCTGTAGGAATTCTTTTAACATGTTAATTTCTCATATTGTCAATTCTATTTGTTAAATTAAAAATATTTAAGTATTTTCTAATATCTTTGGTAATAAGTTATGTAGGTAGGAAATAACACTATGAGGTTTATTTTAATTTTGTTTAGTTGTTTCTTGACTCACCTCAAACTTCTTAACTCCCTTGCATATCTAGATTTCGTCACTGTATTTGTGACATTCTCAATGCTGTTCACTTTCACAACTGAACGTTGTGAATAATTCCTTCTGTATCAAATTTTCTTTCTAAATATCCATACTCTCTGACTTATTTTATTATATTATTTTTAATTTAATTGTTGAGAACTGCTTTCTAATTTTATATTCAATCTTCAGGTTGTCATTTTGACATTTCTGATGTTCTCTCCTGGCATTGTAACCAACTATTTGTTAAATTAAAAATATTTAAGTATTTTCTAATATCTTTGGTAATAAGTTATGTAGGTAGGAAATAACACTATGAGGTTCATATCTCTTCTCATATCCAGAAGGCAGAGTTACGTTACCCCAATGATATGATGGGTGATAAATGACAATGAAGCACCAGGAGAATTCCTAACCGAAAATTAACTTAAATTCCAGACCATGGGCAACCATAGGAATGATTCCCTTTAAGGAAAAATTCCTATGGTTTGACCAGGAAACAAACCCGGGACCTCATGAACATAGTCTGACCACTAGCCCATGAGGCTAATTTTCATTGCCACTTTTTATTCACTCTAAATTGATCTCCGTTCCTCATTTTTTGAATTCCAAGCACCATTACTGAATTTTTTTCCTGGCAATTTTAAAGTTATAAAATTATCAAAATTCACTGTCACTGATGTAATATTCCCAAATTACTCAGTAAGCAGTCAAACTGATAAGTCACACAGCATGTGGTCATTTACAATTAAATTAAAATGCGATTTCAAAGCCTTAACGGCTTCATCTTCAGTACTTTCTTGTCAACTGATGTTATGTTGATCAGAAGAACTACTTCTTCTTCCCTCTGTTGGTGGACTGATAAACCTCTGGATCCAGTAAGAATCCACGGGAATTTCGAAGTTAATAAGTTTTTCTTTCTTGTTTTTTTGAATGTGGATTTTTTCCCAAACCATGAGTTTATCGATCCACCAACAGAGGGAAGAAGAAGTAGTTTTTGTGATCGACATAACATCAGTCGACAAGAAATTACTGAAGATGAAGCTGCTAAGTCTTTGAAATTGCAGTCTACTTAGAAGACTGGATATGAGGAGAGGTATGAAGCATTTTAATTTAATCTTAAATTAAACCTCATAGTGATTTATTCCTGTATAAGTTCAATTGAGGGAGATCTTCAATTTTTAAACTCTAGGAATAACTGGATTTAATAACATTCTGCATTATTTTCAGACGTGTCTTCCTGAAGGAATATATTGTGATATTATATCTGGTTTTAAAATAAATGGTACATGCACAGGGAAGTCTGTAGAAGTACAATCTGACAGAACGGCTCAGATTGAAATTCTAAATAGTGAAGAAGATGGAATACTAGCTATACACCTAGAAGTGAGTTATATGCAATGAAAAACATATGTTATAAACATTACATTATTTTAAATTTTACTAATGTGTTTGTACTTTTGTTTTCAGTCAAAACTGTAGATCTTCAACTTCAATGCAAACATATATGAGTGAAACTCCTCGACTCTTCACTTTTATAACTATATTACTTCAAAGTTGAATGTGCCTCATAGGGCCCAGATCTAATTCAGGAATTCTGATAAACATGAATGATTTGGCAATTATTAATAATACCAAATACATTGTTTCTATTTAAAATAATTATGTGAATACTGTAATATATGCCTTTGAAAATTTGTGGTAACATAAAGATTATTATTATTTTTTTAAATACAATAGGAAGTATAACATTAAGAGGTTTATATTTGAAGTTGGTAGAGCATTTGGCCCGGCAAGCCAAAGGTCCTGGGTTCGAGTCTCGGTCTAGGCAAACATTTTTCTCTTCAAATATAATTTATCTTTCAGTGAGAAATGTTAAATTAATAATAAAAACATCATTAGAAGCCTTACTAGCTTTATAAAGTAATGTTAAATTCCCAATAAATGTCTTCTTAACTGAGAAGCTGCCATTTGCAAAGATAGAAGCAATGGTTTCAAAAGCATTTGGTGAGAGGGAATTACAACGTATATAAGAGAAAAATTTGCGTCTAGATTGCAACTCGCCTTGGTAGCTCAGTTGGTAGAGCATTTGGCCCAGCAAGCCAAAGGTCCCGGGTTCGAGTCTCGGTCTAGGCGAAAATTTTTCTCTTCAAATATAATTTATCTTTCAGTGAGAAATGTTAAATTAATAATAAAAACATCATTAGAAGCCTTACTAGCTTTATAAAGTAATCTTAAATTCCCAATAATTGTCTTAACTAAGAAGCCGCCATTTGCAAAGATAGAAACAATGGTTTCAAAAGCATTTGGTGAGAGGGAATTACAACGTATATAAGAGAAAAAATTGCGTCTAGATCGCATGAGAATTTTTTTTTCCCCACGGGGACTCGAACCAGGAAAAGTCCTATAGCTTTGCACTAAGGCATCATGCCTTAATTTTTTGAGCAGAAGCATACATCTGATACAGATTGTCCCAAACAACAAAACAATAAACAATAAATAATAATAATAATAATAATAATAATAATACAAATAAAAGTTTTACTTGAAAAAAATATATGCCCTGAATCAGGATTTGAATCCAATGTCTCTGGTTCTGTACACCAGTGCTCTATCCACTAAGCTACCAGCGCATTGAACCAGCCAGAGACGTCGGGTTCAAATCTTGATTCAAGCATATTTTTCTTGAATGAATGAGTCATTTTTTATATCTTACCTCATAGTTTATGCTTTCTTAAACACAGGAACTGCAGTCTTCAAGAGGAAACATCCCTCCCATTTTCAACTGACATTATGACTACCGGATTTTCGTTGGAATTTCCATCGTAACGTTGCCATCTGGTGTTGATTTGATGAACTTCAAGATCAGGTCCCGTTCATCAGGAATTTCGAAATTCATGGACCTAAATTTGTTCTTCTGAATATGTATCCTTTCCCAAACTGTCAAAGATATATATTCAGAAGAACACATTTAAATCCATGAGTTTTAAAATTCCTGATGAACGGGACCTGGTCTCGAAATTCATCAAATCAACACAAATTGCAACGTTATAGATGGAGATTCCAATGAAAATTCGTTAGTCATAATGTCGGTTGAAGATGGAAGGGATGTTTCCTCTTAAAAACTGTAATTCCCGTGTTTAAGAAAACATAAACTATAAGGTAAGATGTAAAAAATTACTCATTTATTCATGAATTAAGAACCTCATAATGTTACTTCCCACATTTAACTATGAATATATTTTTTTCTTCAAATAAAATTTGTCATTCGGTGAGAAGTGATAAATTTAGTATTTAAGATCGTGAATACAAGTGTTTATTGATGACTAATCGATTATCTACATTTTTTTTTTCTCCATGGCATGACAGGCCTAGAAGACCCTTCGCCTACCAGCCGGCTACATCTAGACAATGCAAATTTCTTAGGTTTCTTTTATTTTGTGGAATTATATATGAGCAAACTTGACCTTCAGGAAATCTTAAATTCATAACTTCAGTATCATAGTTTTTAATGTAACTGTTGGTATATTAATTTCAGTCACACTTGAATCACAATCTTTTTGGCCTGGGGTGATGAGACTAAAGGAAGAGATAAGTGGTTGAACTGAAACACTCCAGTAAACAAAACAAATTAGATAGTATTGCTTGTTTCATTACTAGTCTTCTTCCTTCCAAGTATTAGGCCAAGGCCTGTTATGATCCTATAGAAAATTTTCCCTCCAGCGTTTCATAGGATGGCCTAGTAATCTTCGTCCTCTTGGTATATAATTATAAACAGCTTTGGGGATCCGATTTGAACTCATTCTTTCAATATGGTGTTTCTCATTTCACATATTCTGCTTTCATGTTGTCTTTTTAGTGTCCATGCTTCACTACCATAGGTCAACACTGGTCTAGCCAAAGTGTTATATAAACATAATCTGGTGTTTTTTTTGTACAAGGGATGGTCTTCCGGGAAATTCTCATATAAGACTTGAAAGGGCCCAAGCTGTGCATAACATTTCTTCCACTTACTTGTGTTTTGCACTCTTTTAACTTTACTATCTAACCTCTCTTGGTTAACTCTTGTTTTTTCAACGCCGACGCTATTAGGACATCCGAGGGCTAGAGAGTCTTTCCTTTCTTCCATTTCTTCTTTCCTTTATTTTCTTTTCTTCTCCAGAAAAGCCTGACCAGAGGCTATAAGATGGCAGCCCCATTACTGGTCTTGCCTTCCTTTGGCCAGCAACCAATCGAAGGGACTATTATTATGCTTTCAAGTCTTATACGAGAATTTCCCTAAAACGATGGAGGGAAAATTTTCTATAGGATCGTAACAGGCCTTGGCCTAATACTTGGAAGGAAGAAGAAGAAGAAGAAGACTTGAAAGCATAATAATAGTCCCTTCGATTGGTTGCTGGCCAAAGGAAGGCAAGACCAGTGATGGGGCTGCCATCTTATAGCCTTTGGTCAGGCTGTTCATTACTAGTTCACTCTGAAATGAAGAGAAAGGACCGTATACTAATAGGAACATAAGATATTGTAATAGTGGAAATGTATCCTGCAGTTCTGGCGCATATGCCACACACTAGCATGCTATGGACGACATGCATAGTCTTCATTCCATCTACCTCCCTCATAGGCCAAAAAGACCGTGATCCAACTATATAAAATAAAGACGTAGTAGTGAAGGAATTGCAATAAAAATTAAGTTAAAGGCATCTGGTACTAATTTCCTTGCAATTTGGTTTAAAAATATGCAAGATAGAAAAATCATTTTTCATCTTATTCTTAGGTTATGTGCATGAAAATTAAGTCACTAATTAAACAAATCTTCCTCAACATAATGACACTCAGGTTAACTTTTTAGACATATTTCTTCATGACTAATTTAAAATACAAAAAAATGAAAATAAAAAATCAAACTTCTTAAAAGTATTGTCTTGGTACAATTTTGTAAAAAACTACTTATCCAATTGTTTCCAAAATTTAGTATGTTATTGTCCACAGTTTATTTGACAATAATAAGGTTTGCTTGTGTTCAGATATGGCTTGTGATTTATTTTTAAAAAAATTCAAAGATCAAACTTTTGTTTTGTTAAAAATTTTGCATATTTTTTTTTTAAATTTCAAACACAATCAATAGCGCAAAGATAAATTTATCTTATTATTTAGAGCTCTTTAAACTGCATATCCATGCCAAAAATTGTCCTATCTTTCATAGTTTCAGAGAAAATTGTACCAAAACATGAAAAAATACAAGTTAGGGGAAAATGCAAAAAAAACAAAAAAAAAAAGTGCACTTTAGCAGATCACAGAGAAGCGATTTTTAAAAATCAATTTTTATGGGTTTAAATGTCCAAAATCGACAAAATAATATTACACCATCAATAAAATGTATCTTCCTGGATTTTTTAAGCATAAAGAAAAAAAAATCAATTTTTTATTCCAACTAAGTATTGGGTCCACTTACAGCTGGCACAATTGTTCATGCAACTTCAACTAGTTGATCTTCCAGGAGAAATTGATTAGTAAAGTTATTTATTGTAAGTATAACTATTATTTCAGCTTTAAATATATACTGTAAAAAAATCTCCATGGCAAAACAGGCCTAGAAGGCCCTTGGCCTGACAGCTGGCTGTTGGCTTTACATTCACTTGTCATTTACAGAGGTGGATGATCATCTAGTCAGTATAGGGGTGACATGTGGTCAGCATGTCAAGTCCCCCAGCTGTTATAGCTGTTTTTTTTTTCAATCTGGAGACCTACTTGCTGTAGCTACCCAAATTCCTCATGATGCTGGGTAGGCTCTGATCTCATACAAGCCGTAATTCCATGAGAAAATTTCTTACCCCATGGGGATTCAAACCAGTGTTATATTATATGGATGTAAAACATGTTCTCTTACTATAAGGGAGGAGAAAAATTACGAGTATTTGAACACAAAGTTCTTAAGAAAAATTTTGGACCAAAGAGAGATGAACAGAAAGATGAATGGAGAAGAGTACATAACAGAGAGCTATAAGAACTTAACATTCCGCACCTTAGCCAAGTGGTTAAGGCAAATGCCTTGGTGCAGAGCTACGGGACTTGCGCTGGTTCAAGTCCCCATGGGGGAAGACATTTTCTCATGGAATTTCGGCCAGTATGGGATCGGTGCCCACCCAGCATTGTAAGGCATTTGGGTAGCTACAATAAATAGCAACTCTAAGTTGAAAAGACCAGCTATAATGGCTGGGGGACCTGACATGCTGACCACATGTCACCCCTACACTGGCACCTCTGTGGTTAAGACAAGTGGACATAAGGCCATTAGCGGCTGGTAGGTCAAGGGCCTTCTAGGCCCTTGGAGTTGAGTTATATGGGTAACCAGATAAAATAATACAATTAAGTCTTGTAGACTTCGATGAGCAGGACATGTGACACAAATGCAGAATAAAAGAGGGACATGGAAATTATGCAGGAAAACCAAAGGAAAGCACCCAGTAGGTACGCTACGAATGAAGTGGGAAAATAACATTAACCATGATTTGAGGGTTATATTAAACATTACCAATTAAATTGGAAACACCATCTTGAAAGAATGAGTTCAAATCGGATCCCCAAAGCTGTTTATAATTATATACCAAGAGGACGAAGATCTCTGGGCCGTCCTATGAAATGCTGGAGGGAAAATTTTCTATAGGATCGTAACAGGCCCTCTCGTAATACTTGGAAAGAAGAAGAAGATGATTTGAGGGAAGGAGATAATACAGGGGATGATTGGAAATCATTACGTCAGGATGGGATGTATAGAGAGTTCAAGTCTGCGTGGCCATAATTCAAAGGGTTTAATAGTTCCAGTGTGTTAGTTCAGTTAATTACTACTCTTATTGTTGTTAGTTAGATCAAATTCTCATAAGTAATACCACGAGTGATTTCCAAATTATCGATAAATTCATGACTCATGAAGTGAGGAGTGAATTTATCTAGAGAATTTGGAAATCAATAGTGGCATTTGTTAGGACTATTTAACGAATAAAATTAAGCTGTTTACTCACAAATCATTATTTAACTATAGTTATTTTAAAATATTTATATATTTAATGTAAACGGCAATGTTTGAAAACAAATGAGAAGCGATAGGTACGCTTCATTTGCTTCTTTTGTTTATCACTGCAACCAGATCATACTATTTATTGCCAAAGGAACACAATATTGTATGAATACTCTCTAGTGGAGAAAAAATGAAACACATCAAACTGTATATTAATTCATTTCTGATGTCATATGATGTAAATATGACAATTATATTTTTCTGGATTGTTACCTGGGAAAAAATACATGTAAGAAAGTGCATACAGTGGTTTCTTTTTTTGGTGGTAAGTTATAATCAATTGCTACAAATGTTTTTATATTAACTCCCGCATGCGGCATGTGTTGACATTCATGCACTATATATACAATCTGGTAGCCGTATTTCTCACGGGCTCAGTCACTGCAAAATAATGGTCAGACCTGTTCAGAATATTAAAAAGGAGGAACCTTCTTTAATATGGTAGATATAACACTGATAAATATTTCGTGAAACACGACTCTGATTGGTTGTAAAACAGAAATCATTGAAACGTGATTGGTCATTGACTCCCATTTGGGGCATGAGTTAAATAGTCATTATATTAATCTCACATTATATTATGCACGTTGTCTTTCAATGTAACATGTTTGAGCAAAGAAATTACAATAAAGAGAAAAAACACATAATAAAAATTGTGAAGGATAATGGTTTTCAAGAGAAGATGATACACAAGAAAATAAATAAATTTAAGGAACAAAAAATGATTAATGAAAGTACTCTTCAGACAGATAAAGATATTGGTAAAAAATTCAAGAAGTTCACATACCATCCTTCAGTATTTGACAAGTTTAAAAAAATCTTCAACAAATTCAACATTAAATTAGCACCGAAAAATGATTACAGCTTAGGTAATTTAATAAAAACCAACAAAAATGAAAAGATTGAAGACTGCAAAAAATCGGAAATTTATCAAATTACTTGTAAAGATTGTGAAAAGATATACATAGGAAAAACAAAAAGGTATCTAAATACAAGATTAAAGGAACACCTCAGAAATGTTAAAATCTGCAATAGCTGCACATGCCTGGTCAGAAAAACATGGAATACAAACCAAAACAAAATTACTTAAACAATTGGAAAAACCGAAGGAACTCACAATTTTGGAAAAAATTTACATATGCAAGAATAAAAACACAACTATGAATTTTGGAATACCCGGTTATAAGGAGAGGGGATTGATTTGGAAGTTCATTGGTCAGCCATCAGATGGCGTTGAGGTCAGTCTGCAGGATGGAAGGCCGTTGGACATCAGTTGTGAACATGATACAGCATTGAGAATGTCAGAAATGAAGTGACGAAACCCGGGATTGTGAGGAATTATGAAATATGAGGTGAGTGAAAGAAGAAAAAAATAAACAATGTTTGTTCTTGTTGAATCGACAAGAAGGTCATATGACCTTATCTCCAGCAGGATAGATAAATAAATAAATGAATAAAATAGGTTGAAGGGTGAGAACTGCAAAACGCAGAAAGTTTTTAAAGTCAGATGAGAAAAGTAAACATAATACAATTTATTTTAAAATACAATAGGAATAACATTAAGAGATTTATTTAATAATTAAGACATTTAGGGTCGTATGCAAATATATTAGTCTCTACTCAAATTACTTCCAATCACTGGTGAGCTGATTCACCGTGATCAATTGCTGAGATCGAATTAATGGCCGACTTACCGGTCATGCATGAAAGTTGACATTTTCGTAATATTGGCAATGCAGAATTCTCAGCGATAAAACCACTTCCGTTATTTTCGTCTGCTATAGAGGAACGCATTTACGCTTGCATCCCGCAAACAACACCGTATACAACGATGTCTGCATCGCGCAATATTACACCGATTCTCCTGTTCTTCCAGTTGAATTCTTTGGTAGACTCTATCAAATTCCTCTTCTCCGCATATACCGAAAACATAATCAAAGTCTTCAAGGTTCGACATCTTGGACAAAGCTGCAAAGGTTTCAAACTACATCGGTTACCATTGGTTCCCTTCGGGATTTTCACGATAAGTTTCTATCTTGAGCTATGATCTTAAGGTACCTCGTTAGGTAGCTTACAATTATTATCGCATTAATAGATTTCTGAGTAAGCAAAATGTATTTGGATAAAACTTTCTCAGCAGAGAACGCCTTTTACTGTCTAATGCATTCAAACATTCGACCCTTAGTCTGTACATTCTTACCTTTTATGGTTGTTTTTTGTCGAACATATGTTTCAAGGATTCTGAACCTCATTGTCAGCGACGGGAATAACCCTAGAAAATTGTTGAATATAATGATTGAAAATAAATTATCTTCCCTAATATTTTTATAACCAATTAATGTTTTAAATTCTTTACGAAGGGCACTTAGGATACAATTTCATAGAATGAAATTTCATGAGGGAATAAGCCAAAACGTTGAAGGGATAATTATTAATCCTAAAAATGTTCTAGACTGATTTTTCTCAAGTTGTTGGCCCTGATTCTTGACTCCTGCTCTTTCGGCCCTTGGTGCAATGAACTTACTAATGATGTTCCTTTTTCCGGAAATGATGAACATGAATTATGAAATTACCAGAGAAAGGAACCTCATCAGTAAGTTCATTGGACCAGGGGCAGAGGGATCAGGAGTGAAGAATCAGCGCCGACAACTTGAGAAAAATCAGTCTGTAATTGCTGATGATGGGGTTCAGAAACCTTGAAACATACGTTCTGACAGACACCATAAAAGGTAAGAATGTAGAGACTTAGGGCCGCATGCAAAAATACATTAGTCTCTGGTGAGTTGAGTTTTCTGTGAGAACGTGCAAAGTTCGAATTAGCGAGTTGCTGGCTGATCATACATGAAAGTAGTTTTTTCGTAATATCGGCAAGAAATTACCCAGAATTCTTAGTGATAAAACTACTTCTGTTATTTTCGTTTGCTAGAGGAACGCATTTACGCTTGCATCCCCCAAATAATACAGTACACGACGATGTCTGCATTGCATGATATTACACCGATTCTCCTGTTCTTCCAGTTGAATTCTTTGGTAGAATCTATCAAATTCCTCTTCTCCATGTATACCAAAAACATAATCGAAGTCTTTAAGGTCCGACATCTTGGATAAAGCAGCAAGGTTTCAAAGTACATTGGTTACCATCGGGTTGCTCACGATTCGTTCTCTGCAAAGTCACCTTGCCAAGTAGCTTAGGAATTTCGACAATTATTATCGCATGAACAGATTTTTCAGTATGCAAAAACGTCTTTGGATGCAACTTTCTCAGCAGAGAACGACTTTTACGGTCTAATGCATTCATAGATATGACCCTAAATGTCTTAATTAATAATACAATTTATTTTATCAACAAGTTTGTCCAGTCAGACTTCTCTTTTAATATATTTTCTAGTTTAGTATCAAGATCTAAAGTAATTGCTAAACTAGGTGCATCTTTTGTTTTGTGTTTTGTTGTGAAATGTGGTGATTTCTTAGTTGTATCTGTTCCTGGAGTTTCATTTCCACTGTCAACTCCAGAATCCTCCGTCTCCATACTTTCCACATTATAATCCTTTTTCTTTGCCTTCTCTTCTTCGCCAGACCTGCAAAATATCATCAAAATATTTTATTAAATTGTTCCAGCATTAGATTTCCCTTTGCAGAGAGATTTTTTTTTTATTCAATGCCCCAGGTTGTCATTTCAACATTTCTGATGTTCTCTCCTTGCATTAGCATAATTGAAACCCACTTCTGAAGTTGGGGCACCTAGAAGGCGGAGTTATCTTACCCCAATGATATATTTTTTTTTGTTCAATGCTATCTGTTTGTCATTCGACATATCAGGTATTCTCTCCTGGCCTTGGAGTATTGTAACCCCTGGAAGGCAGGGTTATGCTGCCCCAATGATATGATGATAGGTAATGATGTGCCAGGAGAGGCCTTAAACCTAAACTTAATCTAATGAGGTGAATATGATATTGATGATAATGATGGCCAGATGATGTTTGGGGACCATTTGGGCCTTAAAGTATCCTGACATTTGTCTTACAGGTGAGGAAAAATCCTGAAAAAGTCTCACCCACGAAATGTGTTCCGAGCGGGGATCGAACCCAGGCCCACTTGCATGGCAAGGCAGCACGCTACCTTGAGACCACAGTGGTGGACATCCCGATGATATTATGGGTGATAAATGATAATGAAGCACCAGGAGAGTTCTTAACCTAAACTTAACCCAAATTTCAGACCATGAGCAACCATAGGAATAATTCCCTTTAAGGAAAACATTTCTATGGTTCAATTTTATGCTTTAAATTTTTTAAATATATTTTTATTATAAGTATAATTAGGTACTTTTAGTGAATTCCAAAGGAGTGAAACTATTTAGGTTGTTTTCATGAAAATTTTGAAAAAAAAATTATCAAAGACACCAAAAATAACTTACAACAAAACAGTCATTCAACGAACCTTTTGCAGTTCAATTTGTGAAGATGATGATTTTTCTGACTACATGGAGGGTCTCCCCAAACGAGTGATCACTGGTAAGTTAAATGTCAGGGTTGCCTCCAAGACAACACAATTAAAATTTCCTGACATTTATCTTACAGCTGAGGAAAAACCCCAAAAAATTCTCACCCAGGAAACTTGTCCTAACTGGGGAATGAAATCAGGCCCACTACATGAGAGGCAATGATAATACCCGAGACCATGGAAGTGTATAGGATTAAATTCTTTCTGTCTATTAATTATTCCTAAAGTAAATATATGTGATTCTATTCTTATACTTACTTGTTGGAAGCCACAAGAGAACGTAAGAATGGTCCACACAGGAGACTGACAGGAGGCATGGTGTGGGCTGGCACATTCAATATCTGTAACATAAGAATATAACATATTAACAGCCATTTTATGCAAGTTTTCATGTGTAAAAATTCGAAACTATGGAAGATGTTGTAATATTGAAGTATCGAGAAATGTCTGGAAGTAGTAAGATCTCTTGATCTATTAGTATTTAAAAGACAAAAAAAATGTATTTACAAATAAAAGTTGCACACAGTATTGACACCTGAATGAGCAAGTGCTCGTGCTTGGGTGCAGTTCAGTTACAAAAATAATACATGTAGAATATATAAAGTTTCAGTTAAAGGGAGAGCAAAAACAAAATATTTAAATTTAGGAGCCAGTTTCAAGGCATAAAATGATTTGTGGTATATAAAAAATTAAAAAATAATACAAGGGGAAATACAATAAACAAGACAAAAATAAATAAAACAATATAAACTAAACAAAACAATATTGGCAAAAGTATACATAAAAAAGAAAAAGAAGAAAACATAAAATTCAAGAAATTCACTTAACCATGCATTGAAGCACCATAAGTTTAATCTTTTTTAAAAGTTTAAAATATGATTTGCAATGAAGAATGACTAAGCCTCAATAGGAAAATTAACACCAACAAAAATTACAAAATGGGAGAATAAAACAAAATGGGAATTTACCTGTTTAAATGAAGAGATTGTGACAAAATTTACATAGGGAAAATAAAAAGAAATTTGAAAATCAGGGCGAAGGGACATCTTAGGAATGTCAAAATTGGTGAAGTGAAAAAATCAGCAGTAACTGCTCATGCTTGGTAAGAAAAACATCTAATTGAAAGAAAGGCTAGTTTAATAAAACAAGTAGAAACTGACATAGCTCACTGTTTGGGAAAAATCCACATTCAAAATAACAAGAAACAAAAATTTTAAAATGTTGAAATTTCTATGGAAGTTGACTTAATTCAGAGATTCATCGGTCCACCGACAGAAAGAGTAATAAAGCAATGCTCCTGGACGACAGAACATCAGTCATGAAATTACTGATGATGAAACCACCTAGGGTTTGAAATTGGTATAATTAGAAGATGGGATATGAGGTGAGGTGAACAGAGTTTATTTTAAATTTTAGTGAGATTTCTATTTAATCCTTAAATTAGCAAAACTTAATAAAACAGTTTTATTTTTGTGTGTGTTGGATACAGTGAAAACAATTAATTAATAATCATACTGCTGCAATTTGTCACAAATTTAAGTAATTGCTATCAATTCACATTTTTCTTTTTGTATAGGGTCCAGAATAGGGTCCACCCAGCCTTTTGAGGACGACAGAGCTGGTATCTGATAAGTGAAATAGTAAAATCTTTGGCTAGACCAGTGTTGACCTATGGTAGTAAAGCATAGACACTAAAAAGACAACATGAAAGCAGAATAACAGCTTGTGAAATGAACACCAATATCTTAAAAGAATTGAAGATTACGCCAATTTGGAATATATTAAACAGTACCAACTAAATTGGAAACACCATCTTGAAAGAATGAGTTCAAATCGGATCCCCAAAGCTGTTTATAATTATATACCAGAGGACAAAGATCTCTGGGCCGTCCTATGAAACACTGGAGGGAAAATTATCTATAGGATCGTAACAGGCCTTGGCCTAATACTTGGAAGGAAGAAGAAGAAGAAGACATAGTAAAATCACGTTAAGAAATCTGAAACTAAAACTGGGGGAACACATCATGCTAACAATATGTACTCTTTTCTCCCTGCCAATTACAGAAACCATTTCAGTCGACTATGGCCTCTCTGGTCAGTACGTGCTAGTCTTGTCAATTATTTTCTAATACTATGTGCCTTAGCCGAATGGTTAAGGCAATGTGTCCACTTGGGTGCAGAGCTATGGGACTTACGCTGTTGCATTGAGTCCCTACGGGAGAAGTAAATTGTTCTAATGTATGGGACACTGAGTGCCCAGCCGCAGCATCTTGAGGCATTTGGTTAGCTACAATAAGTAGTGGCTCCAGGGTTGAGAAAACCAGCAATAACGGACGGGGGGACCCGATTATGCTGCCCGCCCCCATATGTCACCCCTAGAGGATTGGTTGGATGATCATCTATTTCAACTCCGTTTCAGGATGGTAGTCGTGCATGTTTGCAGAGAGTAAAGGGCTGGATGGGTGATGGCATGGGGAGTTGTGTCATTGTAGTGTAGATACAACTGTTAAACCTAAGAATAATTTAGTTGTCAGTGTATGGGCACAGTGCTACCAGCAAATTCCTATCGATTATGGGGAAGGGTGAATGGTAACGAGTACCGTGGCGTCTAAATAAATGGGTCCTGCTCGGCTATAGGGAGAGGTATCCAGAAACCAATCTTTACGCAAAGATGGGGGACCGGAGTAGGCTCTGTGCGTAAAAAATATGGTTTCTGGATTAACCCGGCCTAGCACATGGGAACACTAACAGAAACGTCCTAGGACCTTCAGGCTGGGTGGTTGAGCATGGGGGATTAGACAATTTCCACACCGTCAATAGAAAAATAATCCGTTTGAGAAAAGCGAATAAAGTCGGACTGATCAAACCATGACAACTAAATGCGAGGACAAATTGTGGGAGCGAGGTACGATCGGAATAGAGAAGTCTGGAGGAGAATACCGTAGTTGATGCTATGACACGCCGATACAGTGGTCTGTTAATGCCAAATATGATGATGATTGATTGTCTAAATTTCTGAGGTGAACAAATGTTGTCGCGATGTTGAGGCCAGCAACCGGCTGGTAGGCCAAGGGAGACCTCTAGGCCTGTTGCGCCGTGTAGTTTTGTAGTTTATAATACCAAAAAATTGCAAAAGAAAATAAGAAATATAAGAGTGGGTCAAAATATCTGTCCTGAGCGAACAACAGCATATCACCATGCACTCTCAATACAGCAAAAGCTCCTTATTCGCGGGGGATATGTTTCGCAAATATGCCGCGAATACAGAAACCGCGAATATAGAATGGTAATCTGTATGGGTATATAGGGGATACGTTCCAAGGTTCCCAAATAAAATAAAAATTATCAAAATAAAATAAATTAATAAGAGATTTTGAACAATTTCTATTAATTATAACTGTCAGGTTTAGACAAGAGTTTAAAGAACTTCGTAATTTTTTCATGTTTTGCCGCTTTTATAAGGTTTCCCCCCCCTTTTTTTTCTTCTCCAATTCAGATTGGTATTAAGCTGTGAATATCAGCGATAGAATTCCTTATTCTGTCTTCGGATTTCTTGATGAATCGTGCGGTTGATTCATTAGCATTGAAACAGTGTGATATTGATGCAAACGACTCGCCAACGCGTAAAGGGTCAAACATTTATATTTTTACTTTAAGCGGCAACACTACTTCCTTCCATTTCGGAACTAATTTTCTTTCCTTTTACTCGACATTATAAATCGGCTACAAAGCAGAAGAGACACGTGCTATTCAATCAAAATGATTACAAAGAATGACAAGTTGAAACAATAAAATACCGATCTTGGCGAGGCGGGATTTATCAAAGGACATATCGGCACATGGATTACGGCGGCGGTGGCTTTTAACGACGAACTTTAGGCTGTGACAATAAAGTTTGTTTTCCTTTGATATTAATTTGTCCATTTGGTTTGAATCGCACCTAGTATAAAAGCTACTTTGGCACGAGCCTGCAGTAAAAAAATTGCCGATGGTTAATAAAAGATACTAATCCTTCTAATATACCGACTGGATCCGCGAATAAAGAAATTTTAGCCGCGAATATAGGAACTGTGTCGCAGCGGTGTTTGGAGCTTTTACTGTATTATGCGCACAGCCTATTACTTTCAGAAATTAATAATCCCTCCATTCCTCTTCGGCCTTCAAGGTGATTTCTTCCCGTCTACGGGTAGATTATCCCTTGCCACATGTACAATTATGTATGATGCCATGCGAGATAGATATTAGTTCCATTGATATCTTTTATCCACCCAACCACCTATTGCTTGGATATTTAACTGGTTTCTAATATCTTTATTTCTTATATTATCTCTTCCAGTTTTATGCACAATTCTTCTTAAAGTATTGATTTTCTTTAGAATCTGTTTCGTTCTGAAAATATTTGCTCTTCGATGCTTTTATTATTAATTTAACACTTCTCACTGAAGGACAAATTATATTTGAAGAGAAAAATTATATGTTCAGACTGGGTTTTGAAGGTCCTGGGTTCAAACGCCCGTCTGAGCATATCATTTTTCTCTTCAAACATAATTTGTCATTTAGTGGGAAGTGTTAAATTAATAATAAAAATATCGAAAGAAGCCCTGCTGGCTTTATAAAGTAATGTTTAAATTCCCAATAAAAGTCTTCTTAAATAGAAGCCGCCATTTGCATAATCGAAGCAAATAATGGCATTCGGTGATCGGGAATTAAAAATGTATAAGAGAAAAATGTGTGTTTAGATTGGAGGAGTGCCCAGATGGCTCAGCGGTAGAGCATTGGCCTGGAAAGCCGAAGGACCTGGGTTCAAACACCAGTCTGAGCATATAATTTTTATCTTCAAATATTTATTTGCTCTTGTCTCAGATTAGGCGTATGACTACTACAGATTCTTGTCTATCTTTTTTCTTCTTCATATAATATCATTCCTGCACCGATTTCTCGCTGCTTGATTACCTTGATTTGCAACTTCATTCTGTAGAAATCCCCAGCTAGGATATTTTATTGTCATTCCTTGTTATATTATGTTTATTTCTATTCCTAATTTACATCTTATGGGAAGTTTACTTATAGTAATTGATTTAGTTTTTGTTAATGATATTTATCTACTATTATAACAATCAGAGACGCTTTAATTCGTAGTTGCTAGGCAACAAAACCTATACTTTATATTCTAACAAAACACGCTATCAAAACATAAAATACGGGTTCAACAAAACGTAAAATACACTTTAATCATGATTGATAGTTATTGTAATATTACAATCTTCATAATTTGTAATACTTATTGTAGACACATATTCTCTATTATCGTAAGTAATGCCACGAGTGATTTCCAAATTTATCTAGAGAATTTGGAAATAAAGAGTGGCATTTGTTAGGACTATTTAACGAATGAAATTAAGCTGTTTACTCACAAATCATTATTTAACTATAGTTATTTTAAAATATTTATATATTTAATGTAAACGGCGATGTTTGATAACAAATTGGAAACTACAGGCACGCTTCATCTGGTTCTTTTGTTTATCACTGCAACCAGATCATACTATTTATTGCCAAAGGAACGCAATATTGTAAGAATGCTCTCTAGTGGAGAAAAAAGAAACACATCAAACTGTATATTAATTCATTTCTGATGTCGTATGATGTAAATATGACAATTATATTTTTCTGGATTGTTACCTGGGAAAAAATACATTTAAGAAAGTGCAAACAGTGGTTTCTTTTTTTGGTGGAATAATCAATTGCTACAAATGTTTTTATATTAACACCCGCATGCGGCATGTGTTGACATTCATGCACTATATATACAATCTGGTAGCCGTATTTCTCGCAGGCTCAGTCACTGCAAAATAATGGTCAGACCTGTTCAGAATATTAAAAAGGAGGAGCCTTCTTTAATATGGTAATTATAACACTGATAAATATTTCGTGAAACACGACTCTGATTGGTTGTAAAACAGAAATCATTGAAACGTGATTGGCCATTGAGTCCCATTTGGGGCATGCGTTAAATAGTCAGAAAAAATTTCCCTGATGAACCGTGAAAATCATCTCCCTCGCTCATTTATACTCTAAATTCACACATGAAACTAGCACTCAAAATTGCAGAATATAACATCAAAGTGTGTTGATTTATCGTGTCTTTTTTTCTCTCTCCTCAAAGCCCACATCACTCTTTCTCTAAACATATCGTTTCCGCATTAAATAGGCTACATTTCTTTAAATATATTAAATATATACTAAAATATTCTGAACGTAGATAAAATATTGTAGACAACACGTTACAAAAACAGGTCATGTTCTAACTTGAGCATCTCGTTACTAAACCTCCGCTTTTGTTACCAGTCGTCTAAATAACTATTTCATATAACACTATCGATAACCAATATAGAATATATATACTAATATTTCAAGGTCGTTTATCAATATCCATCAGCCACATCATCAGTTTCCATACAATATGAAGGTCTTTATCACGTATTCTATATCCATCTTTAAGTCAAATGTCTTATAATTTCAATACTAGTAAAATTCATATCAAATTCCGTTGAGGTGAACTCATATGATGAAAGTTAAAAATTAAATTTTACCTGTTGGTAGGTGCCGTCGTCCTCAACTTTGTTAATATATTGTATGTAAAATTAACTGGAGCGCTTTCGGAAGTCATCTTCCATCTTCTGCAGGTTAGTTTCCGCTATGTGTTGTTGTTGTGTACGGTGATGTTTACTCTAACTGTTTTTAGCAGCAACTGACTTGTTTTTTACGATCTCGTAAAATGTGTTTGGCTGGGGTGCGTTCTCATTGAGAAGTGAGGTGTTGTTTGTCTTCTTTAAATTTCGAGGTCTTCAAATATACGAGGGCGGATCGGAAAGTAACGCACAATAATTTTTTTCTGCCTTGGTATTTCAGCTAGAATGTTGAAATTTCACAGAGATATAGTTTGAAGTTTTCACTACAGATGGTATTTTTTTCTCAGGTGCACCTCTTGCGAGAGAAGCTTGAACTATGCAACAAAGATGGCGCGCATGCTACAGTCGTCCACCTGTGAGGGACGGATCGGATCGGAAAGTAACGCACAATAATTTTTTTTAAAAAGTTTAATAGTAAAAAAAAAGGAAAAAAATCACAAATGAACTTACATCTTTTACCTACGTTGTCGACATAGTCACCAACTTTCTCAACACATTGTTTTCCCATCGTGTTACCAGTTTCAATATGCCCTGTTCGTAGAAGTCCGTTTGGTTGGAGTGTAGCCATCTGCGCACTGCTAATGCCTGCTTTGTTTCGGGCGTGTAGTGGTACGCCCACGACTCATCACCTGTGACGATTCCTTCCAGAAAGTCATGTCCTTGTGCGGTTGTACCGCGTTAAGTGGTCCAAGCTTGCCATCATTCGCTGGCCCTTGTGGTCGTCTGTCAGGTTCTTAGGCACCCAGCGAGCACTAAATTTACGGAATTTCAAATTTTCATGAACAATATCGTACACCGCACCATAGGAAATGTTGAACTTCTGCGATAACGCTCGCAGTTGCACACGCCGGTCGTTCAGAATTGCCGCCTCAATGCCTCTGACATTCTGCGGGATTGCTGCTGTTGTCGGCCGGCCGGAGCGTGGCGAATCACTAAGGTTCACGCGTCCCTCTTGGAAGAATGTGCACCACCTGGAGACATTGCTACGGTCCATACAATCATCCCCATACACGCCACGCATGTCCCTGTGAATTTCACTGGGTTTATGCCCTTTGGCCCACAAAAATCGAACAACACTTCTCTGTTCCTCACAGGTGGACGACTGTAGCATGCGCGCCATCTTTGTTACATAGTTCAAGCTTCTCTCGCAAGAGGTGCACCTGAGAAAAAAATACCATCTGTAGTGAAAACTTCAAACTATATCTCTGTGAAATTTCAACATTCTAGCTGCAATACCAAGGCAGAAAAAAATTATTGTGCGTTACTTTCCGATCCGCTGTAATGTTTTCTCGGTGGATTATCGTGAGAGTGTTTTCAATTGTGTTCATTCGATGACCTGCGTTAATGAGACGTTTAGCATAGCTTGAGAAAACATTCCAGCTAGGATAAATATATTTGAAAACCTCGAAATTATAAAGGAAACAAACAACACCTCACTTCCCAATGAGAACGCACCCCAGCCAAACCCATTATACGAGATCGTCAAAAACAAATTAGTTGCTGCTACAAACAGTTGGAGTATACATCACCGTACACAACAACAACAAATAGCGGAAACTCAACCTGCAGATGATGGAAGATAACTTCCGAAAGCGCTCCAGTTAATTTTATATACAATATTTTAACAAAGTTGAGGACGACGGCACCAACCAACAGGTAAAATTTAATTTTTAATTTTCATCTTATAATTTCGTTCATCGTTAAACAATTGATATATTACACAATTAAAATTGCGTACTGATAATATAATTTATTTCAATATTTACCCTTAATCATGAATCTGTAACACGTTATACCAAGAGATGTTAGTAATTCAAATAGAAGGAAACACAGTGTCTGAAGTGTGATAGCGACTTAACTAAACTATTTCAGAATGTTATTTATCCCTGGAAACTGTGATAGCTAAACTCACACCCATGGCTATTTAACAGTTTTATCTGTTGCGTTTTATCTTAGAAGTAACGTAGCAGATTTTTGTGTTTATTCTGTTGTCGGAACTTGACAATCACAATAATGAGAAGTTATTATCTGCACAGTTGCAGTGAAACAGGATCTAGCAGTTGAGGCATTTTCATCCTCAAACCAAAATTACATCTCCTATCCTCACAAGTTTGCAGAACCATTTCGAATTTTCAAGACTAAATTTACTTTAGGTTAATTTATTATTTTCAAGGTTTTATAGTGCTCTTATTAGAATATTTTAGTTATGAAAATATTTGAGATGATTAATTTTTGTTTGAAATATTAGTTACGAACTTCATTAAATAAGCTTTAATATAGGAAATCAGGAAACATTTTGCCGATTTTAAAAATATTTTTTGAGCGATAGTGCGTTTTCTCTTACTTACAGCAATGGCAACCAAGCTTGAAAGTAACTAATATTTCGAACAAAATTAATTATATCAAATATTTTCATATTTGGAAATTAAGTCTCCTAATAATAACTAAAATCCCTCCATGGTATCTTTACCTTGTCGTGATGGAGTGGCTTGCGTGCTTAAATGATCCCGAGAGCTATGCCGGTGGTAGCATTGCTGCCGATAGGGTTACCCATGCCGGACTGGTCGAAGGTGATAAGCCAGACGGAAAAAGTACCTTGGTCGAAAAAGTGACGATCTTTCACCGTAAAAAATACAACTGTCAAGAAATGCGGACATGGGTTCCACTGGGGTAAAATTTTCCGGAGGTCATTTGGATCTCCGGGCAGGGACTAAATCATTAGCTCTGGATAGGGATCCGGGCAGAATTAAATCAGCCAGGATCTCTTATTGGAGATGATCAAATTTATAATGTTATTGTATGGAGATCTTATGTCCGCGCGGCCATGAACCTACGGATTCGATAGTGCCAGTGAGTAAGTAAGTAAGTAAGTAAGTAAGTAAGTAAGTAAGTAATAATAACTAAAATATACTAATAAGAGCAATATTGTAAGAATGCACCCCAGTGGAGAAAAAATGAAACGCATCAATCTGTATATTAATAACCAACGTTATAGGTTATTAATTTATGCCTTTAGTAAACAACTCAATAAAATTATTATTCTTCCTGTAATCTTCTAAGCCCATGTTTCCCTTAACAGAGATTTAGGCGTCTCCCCCTACAGGAAAGAATTTAAACCATACTAATTTAGTTACACTTGTTTTCGTATAGATGTCATTTGAGTGGTCCGTGGTCAGCATTCCGCCTCATACTGACATCTAGGAAACCAAGGTAGTACTAGGACAGGAAAATTCGGTAAATTTTGCTTAGATGCCTTTTTATTCAGGCTTAAGGATATTTTACGAGCCTGAAAATCTTCAGACTCGGGACCCACGACTTAAAGTCCCTCCCGGAGGACTTGCTCCTTGGATTTTTCCATCCTAAAAAATCCATCGATCCCAACCGGGTTTGAACCCGCGACCCTCGGGAACAGAGGCAAGGAGCATAACCACTAGTCCACCATTATTTTTTAGAACTTATTTATAGGTTATGGAACTCATATGTTAAAATAGACTATTTTAAGCCTAATATAGAGAATATTTTGATGCACTCGAAAATGCGACCGATAATAATAATAATAATAATAATAATGATGATGATAATAATAATTATTATTATTATTATTTAACTGCATTAACCATTCCCAGGGAATAATATAGGTCTAAAGGAATACTCAACATTAGAATTTATTAATTAGCTAATACCCGGCGTGCGCTGCTACGCCTAAATAATTGCAAATTAATGTGCTTTTATGTCTAATTGAATAAGTAAAAGGAAAAATAATTATAAATTTATAATTTTAGATAGCCCGTGCTGATTATCCGGCGTTGCCCGGGAATTACTTATTCCGATCTTCTTGACATAAATGAACCGAAATACGAAAATTAATTGCGTTTTATGTTTAGTTAAATAAGAGGAAGAATTTATATCATAATTATTTTTAGATAACACGCGCTGTTTACCCGGCGTTGTCCGGGAATCTACTCATCCTGATCTTCTTGGCATAAATGAGATGAAAGACAAAAATTAATGTACTTCTTATGATTAGTTGAATAAGTAAAATGAAAAATAATTATAAATGTATATCGTAATTATTTTAAGATTCCCCGTGCTGATTACCCGGTGTTTCCGGGAATCTACTTACCTCGATCTTCTGGCATAAATGAGCTTAGAGACAAAATTCGTTATTGTGAGTTATCCGTAAAAGAATACCCGCTATGCGCTGCTATGCTTGCACAGGAATCTACGTACTTGTCTCGATCTTCTTGACATCAATGAACGACAAAAATTGTTATTGTGAGTTATCCGTAAGAGATAAACATATGCTGTCTTTTTTGTAGAGCTCTTTGAGGTATTCAATTCTGGGTACATTAATGTTGTGTATTTGTTATGGTTTAGGCAGCGTAAGCCATTTAAGCGTCCAAAGAGCTACTTTTTTCACGTTTTCCACTACAAAGGGCGATTTTTAAGGGTGTAGGAGTTGAGTATCGCAACTCTGTTATAGCCTATGTTCATCCCTGGAATATCCTGAACATTTTGCAAAAAGCCCCATCACAATCGGATCAACGGTACGGCCGCGCATAAAGTACGAACAAACAAACAAACATTCGTTTTTATATATTAGATAGTGGTGGAGTGGAAGAGAAGACACCAGTAAATTAAATAAACAAATTAAGTACACATCCAGATAAATTTAGATCATTAGGATGAATTGCTTTAAATTATAACTGGATCACGCTACTATGAATAAATTACACCAGGAAACACTGGGAATTTCAACTTCCTCAGAACAACATAGCTTTTTTTCGTATTTTCAACGACAAAAAAGTAGGTTAAAAATAAATGGCGTTTATCTACCGATAATGGAGCAGTTTAGGTTTAAATGTAGAATGTTTCATCATTTGCAGGCAACTTCCTGTAATTGTGGTCACCACGTGTAGGTTTATCGGGATATCTGCTAATATGACAATCACTGGATGGTGTAACAATTCCGTTAGTGGATCGGGGTCAAAGTTGTCATGTGTCACAAGTCACTGACCGTCTTCTGGGGTCAGAAAACTCCCTAAACTTATGTCCACGTGTCCATCAGTACGTATGCCTAATCACAACTTCCCTTTCGCTACATGCTATACTACTCCGACTTGATTCAAGTTTTAGCCTTCTCAACTAATATATCCCGTCTGATTTGGTCTCATGTGCATTCTTTCTGATTACTAACTACCAGCTCCTTGATGTATTCCAATGTCATCAATCAAACTATATTTTGCGGGGAGTGTGATTAATGCTGTAGTCCATCGTTTCCCAACCTGTAGTTCGCGAAATATTTCAAGGGTTCGCCAAAACTTTTTCCGTAATGGCAAGTTTCGAGGTCATCATCATCTGCATTCATGGATTAGGTCTGTAGACCCGTTCCGACTTCAGCCCATCTCTTTCTAGGTCTACCCACATCTCGGGTGCCTTTAGGTTTGTATTTTGTTATTTGTTTTGGATATCTATCTTCATTCATTCTGTCTATGTGTTGCATCCATTTTTGTCTATATGTCTCAAAAACTTCATTTCTGCCGCCGTTATCCTACTTAGATCTTGTTTTTTATGTATCCAGGCTTTTGAACCATAGAGCAGTACCGGTACTGCCAACGTTTTATAAAATTTCAATTGGGTCTCTGTTGTTGTTTTGTTATTTAGCGATCGTTTTATCGTACCACATATTCCCTGGAATTTTGCTATTTTATTAGTTATATCATTATCATAATTAAATGAAACGTCACATCCTAGATAATTGAGATGGTTCACCTGTTCTATGATTTTGTTTCCTATTACTATTTTGGATCTGATTTGATTTTTCCCTCGGAATGCCATTACCTTAGTTTTTTCTATGGATATTTTGAGATTATATTGTTCACATATATTATGTAATTTAAAAATATTCCTTTGAAGTTCGTCTTCCGTATTTGCTATTATTACCTGGTCAAGTAGTCATGTTTTCAAGTAGTGTGTTTTATCTAATTTTATTCCTTTATTTGTTTCTTCGTTCCATTTTTTTATTATATCATTGATGTATAGGTTAAACAAAACTGGAGAGATACTGCATCCTTGTTTAACTCCTTGATTAGTATGAATTTTATTTTTACTTACTTCATTTCTAGTTTTTATAACAAAATTTGTGTTCCAGTACAAACACTTTATAGCTGCTATTAAGTGTTTCGGAATTCCTTTTTCTTTTAAAATTGTCCAAAGTTTTCCTCTGTCTACTTTATCAAATGCCTTTTCGAGTTTCGAGGTTAGGTCTATTATTGTTTCCTTCATTTCTGCGGCATTGACATAATAATAATAATAATAATAATAATAATAATAATAATAATAATAATAATAATAATAATAATAATAATTATTATTATTATTAATCGGCCGCGGTGGACTAGTGGTTATCCTCCTTGCTTCTGGTCCCGAGGGTCGCGGGTTCAAACCCGGTGGGGGTCGATGGATTTTTTTAGGATGGGAAAATCCAAGGTGCAAGTCCTCCGGGAGGGGCTTTAAGCCGTGCGTCCCGAGTCTGAAGATTTTCAGGCTCGTAAAATATCCTTAAGCCTGAATAAAAAGAATTTACTGAATTTTCCCGTCCAAGTACTACCTTGGCTTCCTAGATGTCAGTATGAGGAGGAACACTGACCACGGGTCACTACAATGACATATATACGAAAACAAGTGTAACTAAATTAGAATGGTTCAAATTCTCGCCTGTAGGGGAGACCGCCTAAATGTCGTTGAGGAAAACAAGGGATTACAAGAAGATTATAATTAATTTACAATTAAATTAACCCTATAACCTCCCTTGTTACATATGTGTAATATTGGGAACTTATCACATTATTTCCACAATAAATTAATATTTACCGCGAATGCCTGATTTACAGTTATGTAACAACGTTAGGAATGCATTTGATTTCGCTACAATGAAAATTCAGTCTCTAAGCTTCTTTGTGTTCTAACAATACTAACAACAGCACTGCAAAAGTAGTTTTCTTCATATGCCTATTTAAAAAATAAATAGAGAAACAGACTTTGTGCTGAAAGTGATTTGAGACTTATTTAACTTCTGTGGTTGCAACTAGGCCTACACGTTGTGTAACTTTCAAGCCGTAACTGAGTAACTTTAGGTTTTAAACGTTAAGGGTTAATTTAAAGTTATTGAACCTTTTGCTTGGAATTAAATTGTATGCATGTCTACTGTATGTAATACCTATCTTTAAAAACCACTGGTTCACCCAACTCAGATCGTTGTGGAAGGGGTTCGCGAGTCGAAAAAAGGTTGGGAAACGTTGGTTTAGCCCATCGTTGAGCCATAGCCTCCCCTTTGTCAGGAGTTAATAGACCACGTTCATTTTAGTTACCTTATTTGCCCATCGATGTCATAAGTAGCATGCAGACAACACACCGACTGAATGAGACATCTAGCAGGCAATTATGGTATTACTAGGATGTTTGAGATCGGTAAATTTTGTTTAGATGCCTCTTTGTTCAGGCTTAAGAATCTTTTTACGAGCCTAAAAATATTCAGCTCGGGATCCACGGTTTAAAGTGCCTCCCGGAGGACTTACTCCCGGGCCCAATGCGTGACAAGGCAGCACGCTACCTTCGATCCCCGGTCGGGGCAGTTTTTCTGGGTGAGGTTTTTATCGGGGTTTTTCCTCACCTGTAAGACAAATGTCAGGAAAACTTTAAGGCCCAAACGGTCCCCGAAATTATATGGTCATCAACATCCTTCACCGGTGTGGAAAGCAACGGGAAGCTACCACACTTACAATTCCATAGTAAAGCTGCAAGCATAGCATGAAAATTGAACACTGATTCAGCTAGAACAATTTCGAACTTAATCAGTTTTCAGTATTTATTTTCCATTTAATGTTATTTTGTTACATTCTTTGTGTCTTTCTTATTTTCACTCAATTTCTCTAAGATTCTGATTAGAATTCACGGAACTCTGGTGGAATTAATCTGCACATGTGCAATTGATTTTCTGCACTGGTATCATTGACCTGATTAACTGCTTCCGCCAATTTCTTATAGATCGATCATTATTCGCTTGAAAATCAACTTTTAAAAATAAATAAAACAGGTCTGGAAGAGAGTATAGATAACTTTACATGCACCATGCCATGATACTCTCCGGATAGATCACTAATCCACTGAAAACTCAACTTTCGAATTTTTGTGGACAACTATTCAATTATTAGGAAAAAAAAAAACTCCATGGCGCGACAGGCCTAGAAGAATCCCCCCCCCCCGTTATAGCTGTTTTTCTCAACCTGGAGCCGCTACTTATTGTAGCTTCTCAAATGTCTCACACTGACCGAAATTCCATGAGAAAAAATCCCATGGGGACTTGAACCACAGCGCAAGTCCCGCAGCTCTGCCCCTGAACCACTCGGCTATGGTGCGGGACTAACAATTATTTACTAACTTTTGAACACTTTGAGTCCTGTAGTGGTACTACTACCACGGCATTTAAATGACACTGAAGCTAGAGAACATTAAATCCCTGGGCATGCCTGTGCCGGCGGATTTACAGGGGTGTTTTTCTGATTCAGAAAACATCTGCAGGCACAGGCATGCCAAGGGATTTCATTTTCTCCGACTTCAGTGTCATTTAAATGCCGGGCTCAATGTGTAATGAAGAACAACTGAAATAAATTTTTTAGTTAGATCATCTACTGTTGCATTTGTTTATCTCCACTCTATAGGCATCCTGAATAGGGCGTAGTTACAATCTATTTCAATAAAGCCGAAAGTGAAGTAAGCTAGTGTAGCAATCGTCATTACCTTCTTCGGAAACTAATTAGTACCACCGTTTAACATCAATTAAGAATCGAAAAAAGACTATAACGAGCAATTTATAAAAAAATCTAGTTTTTTTTTTAATTTGGGTATACATTTTACTTTATATTGGACAAGACTTTCACGGCTATCGTTATGTATATTAAGATACCTTTTCGGGATTCTTGACCTTATCTTGTAGTGTTGTCTTCTAGACGTTTCATCACTATCTGGGGTGACATCTTCAGGGGATTTTGCTTGTGTAGATTTTCATAATAACTGTTAATTAGCTGTTAACTTGTGATATTACCGTAATATCACAAGCTAACAACTAATTAACAGTTACTGCGAAAATTTACACAAGCAAAATCTCCTGAAGACACAATTTGTGATTTTACGGTAACATCACAAGTTAACAACTGTAGATTTTCATAACAACTATTAACAGTTATTATGAAAATCTACACAAGCAAAATCTCCTGAAGACACAATTTGTGATTTTACGGTAACATCACAAGTTAACAACTGTAGATTTTCATAACAACTATTAACAGTTATTATGAAAATCTACACAAGCAAAATCTCCTGAAGACACAATTTGTGATTTTACGGTAACATCACAAGTTAACAACTGTAGATTTTCATAACAACTATTAACAGTTATTATGAAAATCTACACAAGCAAAATCTCCTGAAGACACAATTTGTGATTTTACGGTAACATCACAAGTTAACAACTGTAGATTTTCATAACAACTATTAACAGTTATTATGAAAATCTACACAAGCAAAATCTCCTGAAGACACAATTTGTGATTTTACGGTAACATCACAAGTTAACAACTGTAGATTTTCATAACAACTATTAACAGTTATTATGAAAATCTACACAAGCAAAATTTCCTGAAGACACAATTTGTGATTTTAAGGGGACATCACAAGTTAACAACTGTAGATTTTCATAACAACTATTAACAGTTATTATGAAAATCTACACAAGCAAAATCTCCTGAAGACACAATTTGTGATTTTACGGTAACATCACAAGTTAACAACTGTAGATTTTCATAACAACTATTAACAGTTATTATGAAAATCTACACAAGCAAAATCTCCTGAAGACACAATTTGTGATTTTACGGTAACATCACAAGTTAACAACTGTAGATTTTCATAACAAACTATTAACAGTTATTATGAAAATCTACACAAGCAAAATCTCCTGAAGACACAATTTGTGATTTTACGGTAACATCACAAGTTAACAACTGTAGATTTTCATAACAACTATTTACAGTTATTATGAAAATCTACACAAGCAAAATCTCCTGAAGACACAATTTGTGATTTTACGGTAACATCACAAGTTAACAACTAGATTTTCATAACAACTATTAACAATTATGAAAATCTACACAAGCAAAATCTCCTGAAGACACAATTCGTGATTTTACGGTAACATCACAAGTTAACAACTGTAGATTTTCATAACAACTATTAACAGTTATTATGAAAATCTTACTTACTCACTGGCACTATCAAACCCGTAGATTCATGGCCGTGCGGACATAAGCTCTCCATACATCCCTATCCTGAGCTAATGCTTTCCAATCATTCCCTGTATAATCTACTTCCCTCAAATCATAGTTAATGTTGTTCTCCCACCTCATTCTTGGTCTACCAACTGGGCGTTTTCCCTCTGGCTTTCCTACAAGAAGCTTCCATGCAAGTCTTTCATTCCCCATACGTGCAACATGTCCTGCCCATCGCAGTCTACGAGACCTAACTGTTCTTATTATATCTGGCTTCCTATAAAGACCATGTAGTTCATTGTTTTGAAGTCTTCTCCATTCACCTGACTGTTCAACTCTCTTTGGTCCAAAAATTTTCCTAAGAACTTTATTCTCAAATACTCGTAATCTCCTTTCCTCCCTTAAAGTAAGAGTTCATGTTTCGCATCCATATAATATAACTGGTAGAATAATAGTTTTATATATTTTCAGCTTAACGTTTTTTGAAAGGAGTTGGGACATCAAAAGTCTCTGCAATGCATAATAGCATGCATTTCCAGAATTGAGCCTATATTTAATTTCTTTGTGCATCTCATTCCTATTTGTGATTATTGTTCCTAGGTATATGAAAATCTACACAAGCAAAATTTCCTGAAGGCACAAATTGTGATTTTACGGTAACATCACAAGTTAACAACCGTAGATTTTCATAACAACTATTAACAGTTATGAAAATCTACACACGTAAAATCTCCTGAAGACACAAGCAAAATCTCCTGAAGATGCCACCCACAGAAGGTGATTAAACGTCGAGAAGACAATACTACAAGACATAGCCAAGAATCCCGAAAACGTATTTTATAATACTTTTTACTTTCTTTGCATTTAAAGTCAAGGCAAAAAAATGAGATGCTATTAATCTATTTTCGCGAATTGATATAACAAAATATTAAGTCTTCATTATTTTTATTTATAAAAACGATAATACGAAAAATTATATATTATTTTATTTTTATAAATTCGCATAATTCATTCTTGACTATAATAACTTGCCCGGTACATGGACATGATTAAAACACTTGTACTGATTGGGCAGTATGGTAGCTACATAATGGAGCAGCCAACTTCCGAATGAAGAAGATTAGGGCCCTGTCACATAGAGTTTATCTTTTTCGTGCATTGCAACACGTCCCACACGTAGAAATGTGTCAGCAGGACTCACTATTGTAACACTAATAATAATAATAATAATAATAATAATAATAATAATAATAATAATAAATAATAATAATAATAATAATATTAATAATAATAATAATAATAATAATATCCAATAGAACAGTTGCTTTCATCTCAGCTAAGGAGCTAATAGCAATCATAAAGTTAACTGTTGGATTATTGGGAGGCGTAGGTTCAAACCGCATTCACTATGGTCTCCACTTGTCCCTATCCTTATCTAGCTGAATCTGGTGCATTCCTCCGATATCCAGTACCTACAATGTCTCTGAATTATATTCTCCCGCCTACATTCATTTAGACCTTCCTAATGGTCTTTTCTCCAAGAGTTTTCAAATACACACTTTGAAAGCATTCCTAATGACATATATGAACTAAATGCTATAGATGAAACGGATAGCTGTTTGGCAGGATAACGGATATCCGGCCAACATTGAAGCCGGATATTCGTCCGAACATTGCCTATTGGCGCATCGTAACGAGCTGTACATAATGCTCGAATGATCGGGCGGACTCGAATTCGGATCTTTTCGTTCATGAGCGAAATTAGCAATTGTTTCATTGACTTGTTGAATTGTTTGCAAACACGATCATTTGAGCTCATTAAAAACGTGCTACCGTAGTTTGAGGTTATTATAAAAGTATTTTTAGAAGTAATTCTAAAGATTTAGCGACGAAAAATGACATAGGTAAAGAAAAGATCACCTTTATGGCATCTTATCATCATCATCATCATCATCATCCTTTACCGGTGTGGAAAGCAACGGGAAGCTACCACATCTACAATTCCCTAGTAAAGCTGCAAGCATAGCATGAAAATGCTGGACCTGCCTTCAGGCAGAATTACTACGGATGGATATGGATATACATTTGTTTATTTCCAGGCAAAACGCGTCTGATTCATTTAAAGTGAGTCAAGATAATGTCTAATTTCATTATACAAGTAAGCCCTGGATTGCATCGCTTCTTACAGACTGTTTGTAGCAGGGACTGTTTGTAGGTTTGGTGGAGGGAGCTTCTTTCCCATGGATGAGGTCGCGTGTTCAATCCCGCTGTCATATTTACTGCATTACAACACTACTATTTATGCGAAATTATTTTCCATTGCACGACACACAACGAAATAGAACGGTTTTAGTTTCTCAAATAATCGTACACTTGTGAACCGAATAGCTGACCACTGATCATGAGCAGTGGCGTCGTCCTGGGGCTTTAAAATTATCTGTGCGCCATCAATTACTTCAAAGGTTGTACGTATTTTGGACTACACTCCGTCACAATAAGACCAGAAAGATGTCATAAAAAGTAAAGTATACAAAGTATGTAAAGACTCGAACAAATATAGGGCAGCCTGCTGTGCTGACTCATGTGGTGCATGCCCGGATTCGATGCCCGACGGGGTTGAACATTTTAATTGTAAAATTGATTTAACACACTTTAAATCCATTAATAGACCCTAACTCTATTCGGTTAATCAAGCAATAACTCATTAATATATTTTTGAAAAATATTCTCAAAAATGACGAAATTTCTCATAAATCATCATCATCATCCGGTATCATGGCAGCTGCCGCCGTATTCCGGAAAACAAAGTCATTCCTCTCTGTCCATCTATTGATCTTCCTCCAATATTCTGATAATCATAGACACTTGCACACTTCGTATCCAGGTTTTCTTTGGTCTTTCCTTTCTTCCTCCATTCCATAATAATTTTAGGCAATCTTTACTCTGGCATTTTTTTGACATACCACTGTGATCTTTTCTTTTCTATGTCTATGTCCGGCTCCTCTTGTACACCCATAATTTCCCTTATTTCTTTATTCCGTATTCTACCCATTCTAGATTTTCCAGCTGATCTTCTTAAAACATCCATTCCTGTACTTAAAATTGTTTTCATTTCCCTGGTAGGAATTTGCCAAACTTCAGCACCATATCTTAAAACGCTCTGAACTAGGGTTTTATATATTTTTAATTTTCTATTTTTTTGTAATATTTTTGCTCCAGCAAACAGACTTTAAAGCATTTATTGCTTGACTGGTTGTGCGATTCTATTTTTAGTTTGTACTGTGTTATCGCCCGTATGTTCTAATTTTGTTCCAAAATAAGTGAATTCAATATTAGGTTTAGTTCTCCATTGTTGAATTTTATTTTCCATAAATAACTAACTAACTCACTGGCACTATCGATCGCGTAGGTTCATAGCCGCGCGGATACAAGCTCGCCATACATCCATATCCTGAACTAATGTTTTGCAATCATTCCCTGTATAATCTACTTTCCTTAAATCATAGTTTATGTTATTCTCCCACCTCATTCTTGATCTACCAACTTGGCGTTTTCCACTGGTTTTCCTACAAGAAGCTTTCATGCACGTCGTTCATTCTCCATTCGTGCCACATGAACTGCCCATTGCAGTATACGAGACGTAACTGTTCTTATTACATCTGACTTCCTATAAAGATCATGTAGTTTACTGTTAGATTTCTTCATTCACCTGATAAAATATTCTTTGCCTATAGTTTCAGATTTTTTTTTCATATTTCTCTAAACAGTATTCAAAGGACATCAAATTTTGAATGCTTTCTCCTCAAACATAAAGAATTAATTCCGATCAACTATCGATTCCGGTTATTTTATGAGTTTAGAGAAATGTGAATATTACAAAATGGTAACTATTTCTAGAGTTCCATCAGCTCTGGAATAAAACAAACAGCACTTACAATAGTTTTGTTTGAATAGCAGAACCGACACAATTTATGCTAACGGAAATAGCTACTGTCACACATATTCATGTGTAGATACAAGAGATACTCTACAGCGTGTCACCTCATTTCAACTTTAACAATTCCCATCAAAGTTCAAAATTCCTTTCAACCTTTAACAAATGCATCACATGTAATGAATTTTCTGCACAAACTACTAATCACACTTTATCTTAGCTACACAGAGCGAAAACAAACTCAGTTCTTGTTCAGAGACGATTTCAATCTTTTGATGTAATTTGTAAATTAATTAAGCTGAAAAATATTGGATGGCTATAGAAGAGTTATAGACAGGCAATTTTATATAAGGATTCCAGATAAAAAATGCCTGAGTTATTCAATGTTAAAATTGTTTTTTACGCGATAATGCGTTTTGTCGTACTTATAACAATGGCGACCATGATTGAACGTTCAACTTACTACTTTCGGAGTTGCCAACCTAATTAACTATAAACTTTTATAAGATTCATGATGTGTTCCGTTGAGGTTTATTCAAAATTAATATAAAATTATAGAATATTCACCTGAAAGGTCCGTCTCCTCAACTTAATTATCATTTAACTGTAGCGCTTTCGGGACTTGTCCCATCATAGGCAGGATTCAAAACTGGTGTTTCACTGAAGATCTGGTAGAGGGGATTGCATGTATTGGGTTCGTTTTCGTTTATCAGGCTGTCGTTGTGAGCTGCTTTCATGATTTCCATCTCTTCGAGTACGTTTATCTTCGCTGGATTATTTTCTCTGTGCATCACAGTTAGGGTGTTTTCAATATTTAACATGCGATGTCCTTCATGGATAACGTGTTTTGCATAGCTTGATTTACCTTCTGCGTGAACGAAGTCTCGAAAATGTTCTTTGAATCTGATGTTAAAACTCCTACAGTTAAATGATAATTAAGTTGAGGAGACGGACCTTTCAGGTGAATATTCTATAATTTTATATTAATTCTCATTAACTATACTGTAATATTACATGTTACAAACCATGTGTGGGAAGTAAAAACACTGCCCTCTATGTACACAACGTAAATGTATATACAAAAAATATCCAGAAGGTAGTGTTAATATACATTATACGAAACAAATCACTGCATTTTAAATGAACTGAACTGCACTTGAAGCAATATAAAACAATAAATACGTACTTGCCGTCGTTTTATCACTGATTGGTGTGACGGTCTCCTGTAGTTTCAACTGATAAACATTGTCCACACTGTTAATGTTAGTCAGTTGTTTATAATGAATGCAAATGTTTCCAACAAAAATGTTATTATTTTACTAGTATTTATTATTTTTAAAACACCATTGCGCAAAAAAAAATGTACAACGCACGTTTGTGAAGTGTTTTACAGAATCTCAGAAATTAAAAACCTCGCTATCGCTCGGTTTTAAACATTTTCCTCGCTTCTGTAAAAACTACTTGTCAACCTCGCATCGTAATATACTATATTTCATATTATGTCGAATTTGATATCTTTATGTTATTAAAGTGAAGGCGGAAAATAACTATTACAATTCTCAAACTCTTTACCACACGCAAATTTCGCCAACAAATAAATAAAATGTAGCGTGCGGTGACTCATTTCAACGTAAGCAATATTAAGAACACACTGTCTGTGTGTGTGTGTGTGTGTGTGTGTGTGTGTGTGTGTGTGTGTATATATATATATATATATATATATATATGCATATGAAAGTTTTCGTGGGTTTTCCGCGTCTTGGATTCACGTTCGGCCTCTGGCCAATGATTCCGACGTTTCGGCATGTGAGATCAGTTTTCAGTGTGG
Organism: Diploptera punctata; assembly: GCA_030220185.1. NCBI lineage: Eukaryota > Metazoa > Arthropoda > Insecta > Blattodea > Blaberidae > Diploptera > Diploptera punctata. Next base: position 302,605 of record JASPKZ010009838.1, on the reverse strand, counting down.
TCCGTTTCGGAAGCCGTACACCTATCCAAGCGTCGACCATACTCCATGTTGCCCAACCGTGGTTTTCTTCATATCTTCTTCGCTGTTATGGGGATGACATGGTGGGCAGCGAGAGCAGTTTTCCATGTAGATGATAATCTTTGGGCATCATCTCGGGTGTTCATGGAATGTAGCCTTTTCTAAATCTCTATTGCTTCTCTGTAGATTCTTGATTTTTTATGATCTATTTTACCAACGTTCTAGATCCTGTGAGGTCGATCTTGTGACCCTTCTGTTTCATATGTTGCACCAGAGTTGATGTAGGTTCTTGGCGATTTATTGCAGCCTTATGTTCTTGTATTCGGCAGGAAATTAGTCTGTTGGTACGTCCTACATATGTTTGTTCGCATGAGGTGCAAGGGATCTCGTAGATGCCTAGTGATTCTAGGGGTATTTTATCTTTAGCACACCTGAGTAAGATGTAGATGGTGTTTTCCGAGTGAAATATAGTTTTAATCTGATGTTTTTGTAGTACTCGGCTTATTTTATCCGTAGTTCCTTGCACATACAGTAAAAAGGCAGTGCCTAAGGTCTGCTCTTTCTTCTCTTCCTTCTTCTTCCAGGTGAAACCATTCCAATGTTTTCCTGGGTAACATTTCTTCTTGCATTCGTTGTACGTGCCCATACCAATTTAATTGCTTATATCTTATATAATATACTATTGAATATCTAATATTAATTTTTTCTCGTATAACATTTTTTTATATTTTGAACATTTTGCTGCTCTCCTCAAGAAATCCATTTTCATCGAGATATATATATATATATATATATATATATGCCTAATGTAGTCAATGTTTTTAAAATTAACTTACTGGTACTATCGAAGCGTGGGTTCATGGCCGTTGCAGACATAAAAGCTCTCCACACATCCCTATATGATATGTTTTTCAATCATTCTCTGTATAATTTAATTTCCTCAAATCATGGTTAATGTTATTCTCCCATCTCATTCATCCCCCTGGTTTTCCTACAAGGAATTTCCATGTCCCTATTTTATTCCCCATTCGTGTCATATATACTACCCATTGCAGTCTAAGAGACAACTATTCATATTACATTCGGCTTCCCATAAAGATTATGAAACTCACTGTTATGTAATTTCTCTATTCATTTGTATGTCCGTCTCTTTTTTATACAAATATTTTCATAAAATTTTATTCTCAAATGTTCGTAATCTTTTCTCCTACCATGAAGTAAGAGCCCAGGTTTATCATCCATATTGGTATAGTACGATGCGAGGTTGGGAAGTTGTTTTTACAGAATCTCGGAAATTAAAAACCGAGCGACAGCGAGATTTTTAAACATTTTCCTCCACTTCATAAACTTGCGTTGTTTTGCGCGATGGTGTTTTCAAAATAATAAATAGTAAAATAATAACATATAGTAGTATCCATCCATAGTAATTCTGCCCGAAGGCAGGTCCTTCACTGCAATCATAGCATTTTCATGCAGCTTTACTAGGTAATTGTAGGTGTGGTAGCTTCCCGTTGCTTTCCACCGGTGAAGGATGATGATAATGATAAGGATGATGATGATGGCCATATGATTTCGGGGACCGTTGGGCCTTAAAGTTTTCCTGACATTTGTCTTACAGATGAGGAAAAACCCCGATAAAAACCTCACCCAGAAAAACTGCCCCGACCAGGGATCGAACCCGGGCCCGCTGCGTGACAAGGCAGCACGCTACCTGGAGACCACAGCGGTGGACATATAGTAGTAAATAACAGTAAAATAATATATTTGTTGGAAATATTTGCGTTCATTATAAACAATTGACTAACATTAACAGTGTGGGTAATGTTTATTAGTTGAAACAATATGAGTCCGTGAGACCAATTAGTGATAAAATAACAGGAGGCGGTGAGGCCTATTAGTTAAAAAATGGCGGCAAGTACGAATTTATTGTTTTATATTATTTCAAATAAAGTTCAGTTCATTTAAAATGCGGTGATATGTTTCGTATAATGTATATTAACACTACCTTTCGTTTTTTTATATCCATTATATCGGCCGCGGTGGACTAGTGGTTATGCTCCTTGCCTCTGGTCCCGAGGGTCGCGGCTTCAAACCCGGCCGGGGTCGAGGAATTTCATAGGATGGAAAAATCCAAGGAGCAAGTCCTTCCGACAGGGACTTTAAGCCGTGGGTCCGGAGTGTGAAGATTTTCGGGCTCGTAAAAGATCCTTAAGCCTGAATGAAAACACCTCTAAGCAAAATTTACCTAATTTTCCCGTCCTAGTGCTACCTTAGTTTCCTGGATGTCAGGATGAGGCGGAACGCTGACCACGGACCACTCAAATTACATACATACGAAAATAAGTGTGTAACTAAATTAGTATGGTTCAAATTCTTCCCTGTAGGTGGAGAGCGCCTGAATCTCTTAAAGGGAAAAATGGGCTTACAAGATTACAAGAAGATATACATTGTATATGAGGACAGTGGTTTTACTTCACACACGCGTGTTTGTATTATGTAATATTACAGTATAGTTATTTTATTACAGTATAGTTATTTAGGTTGGCAACCCCGAAATGTAGGAAGTTGAACTTTCAATCATGGTCGCCATTGCTGTACGTTCGACAAAACGCACTATCGCGCAAAAAAACTTTATTACAGTTGTGATTTTATGATAGAATATTAAAACAGCATGGCGAACAATTTTAAAATTTAGAGACCAAGGTTATGTAAAAGGGACTATAGAATGTAAAAATATTATCGGCAATGTTATTTTAGTGGATTAAGCCAATCCGATTTATGACAGTTGCCATAATTTTCTGTGCTATAAGAGATTAAGAGGTAGAAAATTGTGTTAAAATATATAGTTAAAGTACAAAAAGTGTCTGTCCTTTCCAATCTTCCCGCATGTCCAGATTAGCAGGTCAGGTAATCCTATGGTATAGGCAACTTCTCTGACAGCTGGGCTTAGCGGTCTCGACTATACTTCTATGTGGCAGAGATTAAAGTTCCATAAAATCTGTTTTAAATGAAAAGTACCCGGGGAAAAAATCAGTTGTCACTTTTTCCTTGAAGCCTAGAAAACGACACGCATACTTCCATAGCTGTATGCCTAATTTTGAAGGTAAATAAACCCACAATTAAAATAAAGGCCTGTTGTCTAATAATTGATTTCTCTTTATTTATTTAAATTTATACTATTTTTCTCGTTTTTTTTATCTTGTACATATTATATATTTAATTCGTTAAATTTAGAGTAAATCAAAATACATTATAAATATTGTTTCTATTGTATTTATAACATGTAATTGTTTATGTATATTGTAACTTGATGTAAGACTCTGGCAGCTAAAATAAAGCTATTATTATTATTTTACTGTTTCACACTTCTAAATTATAGTGCTTTTCATGGACTATTTATTTAACTTATGCCCCAAATGGGAATCAATGACTAATCACGTTTCAATGAATTTTGTTTTACAACCAATCACAATCGTGTTTCACCTCGATATTTATCAACTTAAGTTTGTCATATCAATATTCTGAATAGGTCAGATCATTATTTTGCTGTGACTCTCTAAGAAATACGTTAAATGTAGTAATTTATATAATTATTTAGATATAAGAATCCTATAATGCATGTGGCTCCCAGATTGTATATATCCATCCATAGTAATTCTGCCCGAGGGTAGGTCTTTCACTGCAATCATAGCATTTTCATGCTATGCTTTGTAGCTTTACTAGGGAATTGTAGGTGTGGTAGCTTCCAGCTTGTTCCACAATTGTGTGTGTGTATATATATATATATATATATATATAATGGAGAATATAATACATATATAAGAAAAATAAATGTTTGAATTGAATTCGCCTGGTGATGTAATGGATATCACACTGAGGTACAGACTCAGAGATCCGGGTTCGAATCCCGTCCAGGCATTTATTTTTATCATACCATATATATATATATATATATATACACACACACATATAAGTGGTTTTACTTCCCGCACAACATTACAGTATAGTTATTTAAGTTGATAACCCCAAAAACTAGAAAATTGAACTTTCAATCATGGTCGCCATTGTTGTAAGTACGGCAGAACGCACTATCGCGCAAAAAAAATCTTCAATGTGGCTTCCTTGGGAAGGGAAGTAAAGCCAAGAATCTCGTGTCATAGGTTTATGGCATGTAAAAGAACCTCAAGCATGAAATAAAGGCACCTCAATAAAACTAATCGCCCACTTCAAGCTCAGATTTGAATAGCTACGTTAATGAATTCAGATCTTAAAGAATAAAGTAAAAATAAAATACTAATTAGTATTGATGATGATAATAGTAGTAATAATGAAAATAATAATAATAATAATAATAATAATAATAATAATAATAATAATAATAATAATAATAATAACTCATTGGCACTATCGTACCCGTAGGTTTATTACCGAGCGGATATAAGCTCTCGATACATCCCTATCCTGATATACTGTTCTCCAATAATCCCCAATATAATTTACCAGCCTAAAACCATACCGCTGTGGTCTCGAGGTAGCGTTTTGCCTTGTCACGCAGCGGACCCGGGTTTGATTCCCGGTAGGGACAGGCTACCTGGGTCAGGCTTTTGTCACCTGTAAGACAAATGTCAGGAAGCTTAGAGCTCAACAGTCCCCGAAAATCATCGGGCCATCATCATAATCATTGCCATCACTATCATTCGCCGGTGTTGAAAACAACGGGAAGCACCACACCTATAATTCCCTGGTAAAGCTGCTAAGCATAGCAGACCTGCCCTTGGGCAGAAACACTACAGAATAGAATCATAATTAGAGATATTCCGCCACATCATTCTTGGCCTACCTACTGGGCCCTTTCCCTCGGGTTTTCCTACAAGGAGTTTACATGTCCCTCTTTGATTCACCAATGGCGCCACATGTACTCACTATAATAATAATAATAATAATAATAATAATAATAATAATAATAATAATAATGCCTTGTCACGCAGCAGGACCGGGTTCGATCCCCGGTCGGGAGTTTTTCTGGGTGAGGTTTTTATCGGGGTTTTTCCTCACCTGTAAGACAAATGTCAGGAAAACTTTAAGGCCCAAACGGTCCCCGAAATCAAATGGCCATCACAATCATCATTATTCATATTCATTTTAGGTTAAGCTTAGGATTAGAGACTCTCCTGGCGCACCATTATCATCATCATCACCCATCATATCATCGGGGCAACGTAACCCCGCCTTCCAGGCGCCCCAACCTCAGAAGTAGGTTACAAGTACGCCATGTCAGGAGAGAAACCAGGAATGTCGAAAAGACAAACCTGGGGCATTTGAAAAAAAAAATAAATAAATAAATAAATAAAAAAATAATAATAATAATAATAATAATAATAATAATAGTGATAAATGTGTAAAATGTCCACTTTAGTTGAAATACCTTGTATATTCCAACATCCCATATTCATTTTCCTTGAGCTGCTAGTTCGTTTTCCGTACAGTAAATCCATTGTTTCCGAGGCTTAAGATTCGGTTTTTTTTAGCATTTTATATTTATTACGATGAGTGAGGAGCTGGCCCACACATCAAACTCTAACCTAAAGGATCGGGTGATTTTTGATCAATGTTAAGAAAGAAGTATAATGGATGAGATTGAACAAAGAAGGCTAAAGTGGTATGGACATGTAAAGAAGAATGCAGAATGGAAGACTCTCAAAGACTGTCTATGTATAGAAAATTGAAAGAAGGAGCAGAAAAGGAAGACCAAAATCAACCTGGAAGAATAACATTCAAAATTCAAAGAGGAAATTTGGTGTAACAGATGAAGACACAGATGACAGAGAACGATGGGGAACTTTAATTAAGGGAAATATGTGAATGTTGGTTGCAAACTGATAGCCTATAATTCCGTAGTCATTTGTGTATTTATTTTTAAATTAATGTTAATTACTAAGACTGGTTGGAGAAAACCTCAATGATGTGGAAAATTCTCAAAATGAATGAATGAATGATAATAAATGTTATAATTATACATAATTACGATTTTCAATATGTGCTGCATGAATGTGGAATGCATTACTCAACAACATGTATTCATATTGGAACGCCTTGACTAAAAATAACTATTAAATGCTTCTTAAATATCTCTGGCACGTGAAATCCTCTAAAATAAAAAAAAAAAACCCGCATTCTTTACTGTAAAGTAATATTCTACGAAAACATGTTACCTACATTATTTTCAACTTCGTTAAGATTTCTAAACTAGTTCAATGTGAACGCGAAAGCAATACTTACTTACTTACTCACTGGCACTATCGAACCCGTAAGTTCATGGCCGCACGGACATAAGCTCTCCAAACATCCCTATCCTGAGCTAATGCTTTCCAATCATTCCCTGTATAATCTACTTCCCTCAAATCATAGTTAATGTTGTTCTCCCACCTCATTCTTGGTCTACCAACTGGGCGTTTTCCTTCTGGCTTTCCTACAAGCCAGAAGGAAAACGCCCAGTTGGTAGACCAAGAATGAGGTGGGAGAACAACATTAACGAACGCGAAAGCAATGATTTCGCAAATATATTACCATTTCAACGCGCATGTGTGAAATTTGTAACAAAACTGAGATGGGCAGTAGTACGTTTTGCCAAATAAAATCTAACAATTATTCTCTATATATAAGATTTAACTTTCCACCGCTGTGGTCTCGAGGTAGCGTGCTGCCTTGTCACGCAGCGGGCCCGGGTTCGATCCCCGATGGGGACAGTTTTTTCCGGTTGAGGTTTTTGTCGGGGTTTTATCTCACCTGTAAGACAAATGTCAGGAAAACTTTAAGGCCCAAACGATCCCCGAAATCATATAATCATCATCATCCTTCACCGGTGTGGAAAGCAACGAGAAGCTACCACACCTACAATTCCCTAGTAAAGCTGCAAGCATAGCATGAAAATGCTATGATTGCAGTGAGGGACCTGCCTTCGGGCAGAATTACTATGGATAGATAAGATTTCTTCTTCTTGTAAGCCCATGTTTCCCTTAACAGAGATTTAGGCGCTCTCCCCTACAGGAAATAATTTGAACCATACTAATTTAGTTACACTTGTTTTCGTATAGATGTCCGTTGTTAGCGTTCTGCCTCTACTGACATCTAGGAAACCAAGGTAATATTAGGAAGGGAAAATTCGGTAAATTTTGCTTAGAGGCCGTTCATTCAGGCTTAAGGATTTTTTACGAGCCTGAAAATCTTCTGACTCGGGACCAACGGCTTAGAGTCCCTCCCGGAGGACTTGCTCCTTGGATTTTTCGATCCTAAAAAAATCCATGGACCCCGGCCGGGTTTGAACCCGCGACCCTCGGGACCAGAGACAAGGAGCATAACCACTAGTCCACCGCGGTGGATAAGATTTAAGAACAATATTTATAACAAGGGTTCGTAAAATGTTTTTGAATCGTGGCGCAAAGCTAATGTAGGAGCAATCCTAGCTGTTTTAGAAGGAATTTCATTTCGAACGTTATCTAATCTAATATATAAAAATTATTAATGTTTGTTTCTTTGTTGGTTTGTTTGTTCGTATTTTATGCGCGGCTATACCGTTGATCCGATTGTGATGGGGCTTTTTGCAAAATGTCCAGGAGATTCCCAGGATGAACATAGGCTATAAGAGAGTTGTGTTACTCAACTCCTACACTTTTAAAAATCGCCCTTTATAGTGGAAAACGTGTAAAAAAGTATCTCTTTGGACGCTTAAATGGCTTACGCTGCCTAAACCATAACAAATACACAACATTAATGTATACAAAAAGCTCTACAAAAAAGTCCGCGACAACATATGTTTATCTCTTACGGATAACTCACAATAACCATTTTATCTTTCATTGATGCCAAGAAGATCGAGACAAGTACGTAGATTCCTGTGCAAGCATAGTAGCACACGGCGGGTATTCTTTTACGAATAAATCACAATAACGAATTTTGTCTTTTAGCTCATTTATGCCAAGAAGATCGAGACAAGTAGATTCCCGGGCAACACCGGGTAATCTTAAAATAATTACGATATACATTTACAATTATTTTTATTTTACTCATTCAACTAATCATAAGAATTACATTAATTTTTGTCTTTCAGCTCATTTATGCCAAGAAGATCAGGATGAGTAGATTCCCGAATAACGCCGGGATAAACAGCACGGGGTATCTAAAAATAATTACGATATAAATGTTTCCATTTATTTATAAAAGCACATTATTTTCATTTATTTAGGCGTAGCAGCGCACACCGGGTATTAGCTTGTTTCTAATATAAAAAGAGTATAGAGTCAAATAAGTAAACAATTCGAATTGAAGTGTAGCGACAATTTATAATATTGGCATTCGTAATTATGTGTTTGTGATACCGATGCAGTTATGTCAGAATTTTTATTACCCTACTAGCTAATACCCTGAGTGCGCTGTTACACCTAAATAAATTATGTGTTTTTGCGGTTAGTTGAATAAGTAAAAAGAAAAATAATTATAAATTTATATCATTATTTTTAGATACCCCATGCTGATTACCCAATAATCTACTTATCCGGATCTTCTTGGCATAAATTAGCTGAAAGACGAAAATTGTGTTTTTATGTTTAGTTGAATAAGTAAAAGGAAAAATAATTATAAATTTGCTCTCTTCGTCATTGAAGCTAAAACAACCAATACACTAATTACTTCTATTTTGAAACTATCTTTGATACAATCCAAATAGTAAATACAATTTCATATTCCAAAATTTAATATCCAAGCAATCACTATAAGTAAAGCCTTATCGTAATTAATTTTAGATACCCCGTGCTGATTACCCGGCGTTGCCCGGGAATCTACGTATCCCGATGTACTTGGCATAAATGAGCTGAAAGACAAAATTCGTTATTTTGAGTAATCCATAAATGAAAATCCGTCGTGCGCTGCTATGTTTTCCCGGGAATCTACTTATCCCGATCTTCTTGGCATCAATGAAAGACAAAATAAGGTTATTGTGACTTATCCGTATAAGTCTGCCCCGGACTTTTTTGTAGAGTTTTTTGAGATAGTCAATTATGTGTACATTAATGTTGTATTTTTTATGGTTTAGGCAGCGTAAGCCATTTAAGCGTCCAATTTTTCTTTCACGTTTCTCATTACAAAGGGTGATATTTTAAGGGTGTAGGATTTGAATATCACAACTCACTTATACCTGTTCATCCCGGGAATCTCCTGAACATTTTGCAAAAAGCCCCATCACAATCGAATGAACAGTATGGCAGCGCATAAAATACAAAGAAAGTCATTTTTATATATTAGATTATTCTTACAATTCACTGTAATAATATATTATAATGTATTATAACAAATAACTTTACAAAAATATTTAGTTCAAGAGTAAGTTTTTTCTATTTGTATTTTTTTTACTTTTATTTATTTATTTTTATGGCATACATAGACAAAGAATTTCGCGGCACATAGTGTGCTGTTTACACGCCATTTGAGAATTCCTGATTTATATTTTTAACGTAGTCGATTTACTTTCCGAAAGCCTTTGTTAAATCGGTAGTGTCCCCAACCTAAGAAGTGGTTACAAGTACGCCAATGTCACATGAGAATACCATCAATCATAATGACAATCTGGTGACATTGATTAAAAAAATTAGCTTATTTTATTTTTCGACAAAATTCATATTAAGGAAATTATAAATAGAATTTTACAACTTGAAAATATCTACTCTAAACACAAAAGTTTTAGCTTTTTGAGGGTATGAGCCACTAAGAGTAAAAATCCAAATAGAGAATAAAATAATAGAACAGGTGAGCAATTTTAATTACCTGGGATACAATGTGTCATATAGAAAAAGTGAAGACATTGAAAACAAAATAAATACATTTAATCATATGTGTGGCTCCATAAAACGATGTTTGAGAGGAACTAGAAAGGAAACAGTTTTAAAATTTTATAAACCAATGGTGGTTCTAACTCTACTGTATGGATCGGAACACTGGGTCTTAACCAAAAACCAGGAACGAAGTCAGAAACGAGGTTTCTATACAATAACAGATCGAAAACGAAATGAAAATATAAGAAGTGAACTAAATATATTCAAACTATTAGATAGAATTGCACACTACAGAGATGAATGGATGGACCACACCAATAGAATGGATAACAATATAATTCCAAAACAGATTCTTCATTACAAACCACTAGGACGAAGAAATATTAAAAGATCCAGTAAAAGATGGACAGACCAATTCTAGCATGAGATTGGAACAGACCTTACGGTCTAATCCTTAATGCTGATGATCATGATGATGATAAATAGGATTTCAAGAAAATATAAATTAATGATAAGAGTATGACGTACAAGTTTTCTCAAAGTTGTATGCAAGTTTAGCTGGTTCAAGCTGGTGCATTCAAACACCAATTACTTTATTAAGAACTATATATATAAAGAACACGACCTTTTGGTTTACAGATATGTCGCTTTCCTGCCCACCTCTTTTTGTGCAGTCACTGTTTTTTCCGTATGTCAGCTAAATATTATTTCATGTATATTCAAATAAAATGTTATATAATATCAAGTATATTATCTTCTTATTCTTCTTCTTCTTCGCGGTTTAGGCTTATTTACTAGCCTGTTCCGGCTCCAAATTGCTGCTCATTCCATCTTTTCCTTGGTCTTCCCAAACTTCTTCTTCCTAGTGGTGAATAGTTGTATGCTGCTTTTAGTATTCTATTCTCAGTCATCCTTGCCAAATGTTCTTTCCAGTTTGTTCTGTATTTCTCTATTGTTGAGTTTAATTCCTCTATTTTTAGTTGTTGTCTTATTTCTGTGTTATGTTTTTTGTCTGTTCTTTGGTACCCTGCTATTGGTCTGAGGAATCTCATTTCAGCAGCTTGTATCCTGGTAGATTGTTGTGTTGTCACTGCCCATGTTTCGGATCCATAAGTAATAATAGGCACTGCCATTGTCTTGTACAGGGCAAGTCAAAATGTTGTGCAGGTTTTCAGAAATTTATTATGTGAAATGTAATGAACATATAATATTGTGAGACATATTGTATGAAAGGTAAACTCTCAAAGTTTTTTTTTAAATATTCACAGATGTTCTATGTGAGCGCCTTTTGTTACACGACAGATGTCAAGCCGATATTCAATCTCCTGCCAAACGTTCTGTAGCAGTCCGCGGTCGATATCAGCAATGGCTGCTGTGATGCGGGCACGCAGTTCATGCAGTGTTGTTGGAAGTGGTGGTACGTAAACATGATCCTTTACAAGACCCCACATGAAGAAATCACACGGGGTTAGATCGGGTGAACGAGGTGGCCAATGAATGAGTTGTTGATCACCCTGAGATGCACGGCCTATCCAGCGTTGTGGTAAAGCCGTATTCAAATGGTCTCGAACACTGCCATGGTAATGTGGAGGGGCACCATCCAACTGCAGAATGAAATCTGGACTATCCGCTTCAAGCTGCGGAAGGAGCCATTGTTGTAGCATATCAAGGAAAACATGTCCGTTCACAGTACGTTCATGAAAGAAAAAGGGCCCATAAACCTTTGCATGGGAAATGGCACAAAAGACATTCACTTTCGGAGAATCGCGTTGATGTTCCAGAATTGCATGGGGGTCACCAGTTCCCCAAATCCTTACATTGTGTCTATTCACTTTTCCTGAAAGGTAGAAAGTCGCTTCATCACTGTAAACTACCTACCCTCTCATGGAACTCATTCTCTTCCATTAATGCGAGAAAATCAACACAGAAGGACGCTCGCAAAGCATAATCGGCGGGTTTTAAGGCTTGAACCAGTTGCAAGTGGTAGGGTTTCATCTGTAAACGTTTCCGGAGAATCTGCCATACAGTTTTTTGTGGTAGTTGAAGTTCTGTCGCTCCCCGGTAGGTGGATTTCTGTGGACTCCGCACGAAACATGTGCGAACGCGTTCGACTGTCTCTTCACTCGTCGACGGACGGCCAGTCGATTTTCGTTTACAGATACAGCCTGAATCCCTAAATTGTGTGTACCACTTACGAATGGATCTCCCATCCGGCGGGTCTTTATCGTATCTGGTACGGAAATGTCGTTGAACATTAGTTACAGAGTTGTTTACATGGTAATCAAGCACACAGAAAGACTTCTGATCCCCAGTCAACGCCATTTTCCTTTACTGCTCTGCTGTTGACATCTTGCGGGTGAACGCGGAACTTTAGAAGTGGACAATAAACTTTGAGAGTTTACCTTTCATACAATATGTCTCACGATATTATATGTTCATTACATTTCACATAATAAATTTCTGAAAACCTGCACAACATTTTGACTTGCCCTGTATAATTTCATTATAGAGTCTTTCCTGGCTTTATTTTTCAAAGTTCTTTTTAGTGTACCTGTTATATAATTAAACTTATTTATTTTGTTATTTATATCGGTTTCTGCTGTGTATGATATTTCGCAACCTAGGAAGTTATATGTTACTATTTGTTCTATTGGTTTATTTTCTAATATTATCTTTGTCCGAACTGGATGAGCGCCCTTGAAGGCCATTGTTTTTTTATTTTTGTGATCCATCAAGTGGGGAGATGATTAGTTCCCTGTAGTTTAAACGAGAGATTTGACGCTGAATTTTAGTGCCTTGCAGTTAAAAATGACATATTTTTGACATAGCCTTGGTACATCATAACACTACTATGGGAGAAATTTCAAGCTAGGTTTCTGCATGCAACCTTGTAAGAAAACCCTCTTTTTTTTCTATAGAACAAGATATTCTGACACCTATTTTCTACCAGATTCACATATAAAATTGTATATTTTTTGGCCATAATGTGTTAAACCCTTTCCTCAAAATAGTGTTATTGTGAATTGGAAAACTTCATTCAACTCCTGAAAATTAAAAAAAAAAATGAGATAGAACAACCTGGTTATAAGCAGCATTTTTTTTTCGGAACCAAACTTGGCGTAAAGCAATACATTTAAAACATAAAGAATTAGTTTTTTAACCACCTTACGTAATTTGGACTATTAAGACTGGAAGTACACCTCAAGCTAGAATTTAAAAATCGTTCTAACGGCAACAATTTTCAATTTTTCGTAAATATACTCGGTTTATGACAATGGAAAAATGAGAAAGGTATTGTATTGTTGTATCCACTACATTTGTGTTTTTCTTCAATCGCGGTGGCCTAGTGGTTACTTTTTTTTTTTTTTTGCCTTAGTCCCGAGGGCCGAATTCGAAGGTTGGAAGAGTCGTAAAGCCGTGGGAGCCGAGAAACTAAATTAGTGCATCTGAGTAACATTTAACCGACCTTCCATATCTAAATAATACATTAGTTGCCTACTAGATGTCTCATTGATGCGACATGCTGACCACACGTCATTCACTGACATCTGTAGGGAAATAAGAGTAATTAGCTAGATGAAGAAACTCGCGTTATGAGAGCACCCATGTCTCCATGTATATTTATGGGATATATATATATATATATATATATATATATAAGGCCTATACATTGTGTTTTCTGTAGAAATTAACTGATTTATTTTCTTCTTCTTCATCTTGTCTTCACAGATTAGGGAGCAATCCGCCTGTGTCGGTTCCCAAATCTTCATTTCATCTTATATTTAATCTTCTCTCTCTCTTACAACGTTCACAAAAACAAACCTTCGCCATTTATTCGAATCCATCCTTTCCATATTATATTCACTTTATCTTTCTATAATATGTTATATCTACAATTATATTTATGTTTTTAAATTTACTTAAAATTATCCTTTCCGTTTTTCATCTTAAACAATCTTGTGTATTCAGCCAAAGGTCTCAGAATTTTCATTTGTCTAGCTTATATATTTTTTTTATCTTTTGTCCCCCGTGTCCAAGTTTCACTTCCAAAACAAGCAATTATTATTGTCTTTGAGATTACTTTGGGGACATGCCTCAGCAATACATTACAAACCGATAAATCGATGGTTCGAATCCCGGTGATGGAACTATGGCCCTGGGGTCGATTCAACCTCTAATGAAAATGAGCACCTGACGCTTGTTCTGGGGATAAAGGCGGCCACCACACAGGGCTGACATACAAGTGCCGATTGTCTAGAAAAAGTGGGAGCCTTAACCTTATACTACTCTAAGGGTTTCCTATGGCCTATAGTGGAATCACTTTTCCTTTTTGATATCGCTGTAGACATTTATACAGTAGAGCTACTTAATTTTAATATTATTAGATGATGATTTAGTACTGAAATGGTTCTGGTAATGAAATTGGGATCAGAATTTGCGTAAATTTGGGATTTAAAATGTGACCTTTCGTGGATTTTAAATAATGACTCATTTGTTTCTATTTATAAATTATGTTAGATCATTTTTTAGAACTAATATTGGAAATTCTAGTGCAAATGTCGCAAATTCGCACAAATTATAGTAGCAAAATGTGACTAACTATATATATATATATATATATATATATTTGTTGTCAGAAGAAAGTAGGAAAATGCCTGAAATTGAATTAGAAGTTCAAATAAAAATAACAAAAAAAACATAAATTTAGAATACATAACATTGGAAGATATCCATGAATTATGTGTACAAATTAAGGGAATATGCTAACAAATATCTCACATCAGTCTTAAACTCATAAAGTTAACCAAATTAACTCACCTTAACTATATTTGCCCAAATCATAGATTGTCATTTCCACTAGAATACCCTTTACTCCTCGAAGCTACTTACAAGCCTGATGTCCTGAGCATATCGTCTTGTAGGCAAAACGCAATACACTTTGAACCGCACATATTAGGTCCACCGCTATGGTCTCGAGGTAGCGTGCTGCCTTGTCACGCAGCGGGTCCGGGTTCGATCCCCGGTCGGGGCAGTTTTTCTGGGTGAGGTTTTTATCGGGATTTTTCCTCACCAGTAAGACAAATGTCAGGAAAACTTTATCGCCCAAACGGTCGCCGGTGTGGAAAGCAACGGGAAGCTACCACGTATACGATTCCCTAGTAAAGCTGCAAGCATAGCATGAAAATGCTATGACTGCAGTGAAGGACCTGCCTTCGGGCAGAATTACTATGGATGGATACTAGACAGATACACAGCTGCAGGTCTCCCAGGGTTTGTTAGCAGCCAACAAAGATAGCATAGAACATATATCCACGCACAATATAAAAATTTAAAATCCCCTAAATAGGCAGGACAAGCAGAAGCTTTAATACAAAGAGCACCTTAAAGATTTCATCCACGCGGGAACAAAATCAAGCTATGCCAAGCATACCATCAACGCAGCCACTGCATGGATATAATAAAAAAGCGCCCTTACGTAATTCATAAAGAAAATAATCCAGTAGACATAAACCTACTTGAAATCGTAAAGGAAGCGAACAACAGTTTGATATTAAATGAGAACACACCCCACTCGAATAATCCATCATATGAAATTGCAAAACATCAGTCAGTTGCTACCGACAACGCCATAAGACCATCAACATCTAAAGCGTCGCATAACAAGAACAACAGTTAGTAGCACGTATTTCTTCTGCTGATGATGAAGTCGACTTCCGAAAGGCCTACAGCTACTAATTTTAAATATTTTTAACACAGATGAGGACGAAGGCACCTGCCAAAATGTATATGTTTTAATTTTTTTTACTTTCTGACTACTACCTCGACGGAAATTGAAGGCTATCCGCTCTTAAAGTGATCTTCATCCAAACAAAATCACGTGACCTGCTCGCTTTTCATTGGTTGTGGACACCGACGTACGATGTAGAAGCAGCAAGTACGCGAAAAAGTAGTTCCCTTCATTAAAATAAAAATATCATGTGGATGATGCATTTGAGTCATACTTCAGTCGATTCTGATGCAACAATATGGCTGAAGGTGTCTAGTCTTCTGTTGCTGAGTCGCCATCTAATTTTTAAAACACAAGTCTGGCAAACCTTTGACTAGTGGTAAAAAAAGTTATTTTATATGCATTTCACAAGTTCAGTGAAAAATCTCACCAGCCTTCTTGTAATCTATCCCATTCAACTATCACATGTCTTATATACTTCTTATATGTCAAAGTAAGTCCACCGCTGTGGTCTCGAGGTAGCGTGCTGCCTTGTCACGCAGCGGGCCCGGGTTCGATTCCCAGTCGGGGCAGTTTTTCTGGGCGAGGGTTTTATCGGGGTTTTTCCTCACCTGTAAGACAAATGTCAGGAAAACTTTATGGCCCAAACGGTCCCCGAAATCATATGGCCATCATCATCCTTATCATCATCATCATCCTTCACCGGTGTGGAAAGCAACGGGAAGCTACCACACCTATAATTCCCTAGTAAAGCTGCAAAGCATAGCATGAAAATGCTATTGCAGTGAAAGACCTGCCTTCGGGCAGAATTACTATGGATGGATCGATGGATGGATGGATGTCAAAGTGACAGTAATTGTGGCGCGAATGGCGGAAGGATACAATTGGCGTTTATGTTAGGATCACTCCAAGAGCGAATAAGATATAGTATGAATTTTATTAGTATTGCCCCTACCCGGCAGACAATCGAATCCGAGGCGTCGGAATAGAAAGAAGGAAATCCACCCACCATACCAAGGCGCCGGACAGTTATTCTGATTCACTCTGTATAATTTACTTCACATTCCATTAATTTAATCGTGATGGTCTAGTTACTAAAGCTAGTTTTAGCTGGTACGTTCATCTTCAAGAGTTTAAAATTTCAGAAAGGGACGGAAGAGGGAGTAGAGTTAAATGAAATGACAACTACATCACCCCCACTCTCAGAGTTTGTGAATCATGAGTTGATATTTTTGTCACAGATGATAGTTCAAGGGAAGGAGAAAGAGAGAGAGAGTTATGAAATAGCATGTATATATAAGTCGCACGTGGAAACTGCCAAGGCTTACTTTGTCATCTGTCACTGCACACCGATCATACATCATGAAGTTTCATGCTAAATTGTGTAAACTCACTGTTGCAGTATTGTTTTGTTTTTGTTTATCAATTTTAATGTCGAGACAAATTCAAGCACATCCTATTGGAAATCCTGAACATGTGAGTAAAAATTTTCGTAATTATATTTTTAAACTGGCCGAAAGCTTATACTGAGTGTTCAAGTATGTTTTGGGATCTAAATATGAAATGTAGATACAATTTTATGACGAAATTGATGATGTTACCAATAATAATATAGTATTTAATACTCAAGTGATCTTCTTGGTGATAAAATATTAAAATATATATACAGTCAATACGCCCATTTCACCAATTAATGTTTTAAAATGGTCAACAAGTTTCCACAGCCAAGCTGTCATTCTCAAGACCAGATATTGACTGAAGACAAAATTGATAATAAATAAATAAAAATATAAATTTATTATCAATTTTGTCTTCAGTCAATATCTGGTCTTGAGAATGACAGCTTGGCTGTGGCAACTTGTTGACCATTTTAAAACATTAATTGGTGAAATGGGCATATTGACTGTATATATATATATATTTTAATAATATAGTACTTTTTTAACCGTCTTCCTCAATTAGAATTAATTTTAATTAAAAAAACTTCGTTACATTAATAAATCATGAAGGCATTTCAAAAACATGTTTCATCTTCGGCCAAGCTAATGGGTACTGATGTCGGCGTATAATTTATATAAATTGGTACATCAGTATCAATTAGCAGAAGATGAAACATGATTTTGAAAGGCCTTCATGATATATTAATTTAACTATTTTTTAATAAAACTAAATTCTAATTTAGGAAGATGGATAAAAGGTAGTATATTATTACTAAGCATTTTAATACATAACCTCAATTGTGATAACAATGAATAATAAAAATGTTTAGTTACTAATAAAATAATTAGAATGGAAGTAGTGAAGTAGCCAGCAGGTAGGCTAGGCCGGCAAAAAAAAAAAAACAATGTGAATACAAATTTAAATCTTTATTTTAAATGTATTTGTTTGAGAATAAAGTTCTTAGGAACATGTTTTGACCAAAGAGAGATGAACAGACAGGCGAATGGAGAATACTTCATAATAGTGAACTACATGATCTTTACAGGAAACCAGATATAATAAGAACAGTTAAGTATCGCAGACTGCGATAGTAGGACATGTGGTACGAATGAGGAATGAAATAAGGGCATGGAAGCTTATTGCAGGAAAACTAGAGGGAAACGCCCAGTTAGTAGACCAATAATGAGGTGGGAGAATAACATTAACCATGATCTGATGGGAGTAGATTTTACAGGAGATGATTGGAAAACAGCTCAGGATAGAGATGTATTGAGAGCTTATGTCCCCCGGCAATGAACCTGCGGGTTCGATAGAGCCAGTGAGTTAGTTGGTTATTTTTAATTTAATTTAATTTCGGGTTTTTTACGGGAAATGTTCAACATTAAAAAAATAATGCAAAGATCAAGAGTAACAGTTACAATTAATACAATTAAGATAAGACAAAATGCGTTGAAAAATGTAATATTGTTCTGTACAATAAATTGTATCCAACTCCCGAAACAAGAAGCCCGATCCACTATTAAATATTGTTTTCTTTAAGTTGTAAGCTACGAGACATTAACTATATGGATTTATCACTTAACATGGGTTGGTGCATGCGATCTACATCAGGCCAACACATTGTTAAGTACAGTAAAAGCTACTTATTCGCGGGTTAAAAATTCGCGACACAATTCCTGTATTCGCGGATCCAGTCCATATATTAAAAGGATTAGTATCCTTTATTAACGGATCGGCAACTTTTTTTACTGCAGAGCGAATCAAACCAAATGGACAAATTAATAACAAAGTAAAACAAACCTTATTGTCACTAAGGCTAAAGTTCGTTGTTAGAAGGCACCGCCGTCGTGTTTTTACGTGCCGCTATGTTCGTTATAAATGCCGCCCTGGCCACGATCGGTGTTTTATTGTTTCAACTTGTCATTCGTTGCAATAATTTTGATTGAATAACACGTGTATCTTCTGCTTTGTTGCCAATTTATAATGTCGATTAAAAGGAAAGAAAATTAGTTCCTAAGCGGGGGAAAAAAGTGTTACCGCTTTAAGTAAAAACAGAAATAGCCTGAGCGTTTAAGTGTTGGCGAGTCGTTCGCGTCTATATCATGTTGTTTTCCATCCATAGTAATTCTGCCCGAAGGCAGGTCCTTCACTGCAATCATAGCATTTTCATGCTATGCTTGCAGCTTTACTAGGGAATTGTGTAGGGTGTGGTAGCTTCACGTTGCTTTCCACACCGGTGAAGGATGATGGTGATGATGATAAAGATGATGGTAAGGATGATGATGATGAAAATGATGGCCATATGATTTCGGGGACCGTTTGGGCCTTAAAGTTTTCCTGACATTTGTCTTACAGGTGAGGAAAACCCCCGATAAAAACCTCACCCAGAAAAACTGCCCCGACCGGGGATCGAACCCGGGCCCGCTGCGTGACAAGGCAGCACGCTACCTCGAGACCACTGTTTTAATGTACGATTTATCAAGAAATCCGAAGACAAAATAAGGAATTCTATCGCTGAATTCACGGCTGAATTTCAATCTGAATTAAAATACCTTTTAAAAGCTGTAAAACAGAAGAATCGTTCAAAATATTTCACTGCTTGATTTTATTTTGATAACTTTTATTTTATTTTATTTTGGAACCTTGTATCCCATATAAACCCATACAAATTACCATTCAGTATTCACGGCATATTTGCGGAACATATCCCCGCAAATAAGGAGTTTTTACTGTATATTTCTCTCTTGTACAATAGTACCTCTGTTTCGGCTTTGGTGCATTCTTCGATTCTTGCTACAGCGGAGGTTTATTTATTAATTCGATTTAGTTCGTCTTTTGGAGATTGATTAAATAGTTTCCTTTTAATTATTTCTCGGATAACAATGTTTATAGCTGATCTTGGTGCTAATTTTAAACACGATTTAAAGAAAATTATTGCTCTTTTCACCTTAAGATAATACGCTATAATCTGGAAGATCGGAAGTTCGAATTTCTGTTGGGTAAGGATTTTTAAAACTGACCTAAATCTTCTGCCGGCACCCTGGACATGGGATCGATTCACTCTCTAACAGAAATGAATACCAGACTTTTGTTCTATAGGTAAATGTGGCCGTCACACATGGCTGAAATCTCGTGCCCAAGGGCCTACTAACGCACAATAGCGGGAACACTATTGACTTTTGCAGTAGTATGCAATAAAAATAATTGTAGTGATATATGCTTGAATATGGTCTCACGTTTATATATATATATATATATATATATATATGTCCACCGCTGTGGTCTCGAGGTAGCGTGCTGCCTTGTCACGCAGCGGGCCCGGGTTCGATTCCCGGTCGGGACAGGTTCCTGGGTGAGGTTTTTTCGGAGTTTTTCTTCACCTGTAAGACAAATGTCAGGAAGTTTAGGGCCCAACGGTCCCCGAAAATCATCCGGCCATCATCATCATCCTTATCATTATCACGATCATCGTTAATCGGTGTGGAAAGCAACGGGAAGCTACCACACCTATAATTCCCTAGTAAAGCTGCAAATCATAGCATGAATGCACTGAAAGACCTGCCCTTGGGCAGAATTACTATCGATGGATATATATATATATATATATATATGGTATGATAAGAAAAATAAATGCCTGGACGGGATTCGAACCCGGATCTCTGAGTCTGTACCTCAGCGTGATATCCATTACACCACCAGGCGAATCCAATTCAAACACTTATTTTTCTTATATATGTATTATAATGGAGAGTATAATACATATATAAGAAAAATAAGTGTTTGAATTGGATTCGCCTGGTGGTGTAATGGATATCACGCTGAGGTACAGACTCAGAGATCCGGGTTCGAATCCCGTCCAGGCATTTATTTTTCTTATCATACCATATTAAGCTTGCATTGCTCAATGTTAAACATTTAATTATAACATATATATATATATATATATATATATATATAAGTTATATACTTTTAATGATGTTTAACATAATTTTATATGTTATTAAATAAGAATCATACGGAGACGCCCTTCATGTCCCTGTATGGTCAAAACAGTATATCAATACGAATAAAATTCATATCAAATTCCGTTGACATGAATAGTCTTAAGATAAAAATTTAAATTTAAAATGTACCCGTTGGCAGGTGCCGTTATCCTCAACTTTGTTAAAATAATGTAAGTAAAATAGTATTAATTGGAGACCTTTCGGAAGGTAACTTCCATCATCAGCAGGATGAGTATGAGCTACTAGTTGTTTTAAGACCATCAATACCATCAACATATAGAGTGTCTTAAAAACAAGTAGTAGCGCATACTCATCCTGCTGATAATGGAACTTATCTTCCGAAAGGCCTCCAATTAATAATATTTTACATACATTATTTTAAGAAAGTTGAGGACGACGGCACCTGCCAACAGGTACATTTTAAATTTTATCCTAAAACAGTATATGTTTGATCCAAAGTTTAAACTCTTCCCCCGATAGGTTATGCCACTCTAAACGTGGGGCACGTAAAACATGCCTGTAATATGAGAAGTTAAACTTTTATGATGAGATAATTAAATTGGACTTCCGAGATTGACAGTTAACAGCAGTAGTGTTTTTATGAGATGGGTCAGATACTTTCTAAACCCGTAAACATGGTCCCATATAAAATAATTAATTTGGTTTCGCCACTAATCGGAAAGGTACAGTCTGTAATTGAAATCGATAAAACATGCCTACGGTAAATAAACACACCAGATTTAAATATTATTTCAATTAAACAATTCAAGTGACCTGTGAACAGTTTTTACAATGTTTCGCCGACGAATAGATTGAAATTATGGATAATCGAATTGAAATTCATCCAAACACAGGATAACATCGTAACAATATTCTCCTCCGTTGACCAGCTTTTGTAGAAGAGACCAGCCTTTCTGCTAAATATTGGAGTGCAAGAGAGCGAATGATTTCATTATCAACTGCTCGACATTAGATACCAACCAACCATATTCTCCTCCTATTCATCGCCTAGTTCTTAAACAACTTTTCTTTGCGCGATAGTGCATTTTGCCGTACTTACAGCAATGACGACCATGATTGAAAGTTGAACTTCCTACATTTCGGGGTTTCCAACCTAAATAACTATACTGTAATATTACATATTACCAAACGCGTGCGGGAAGTAAAACCACTGCTCTCTATGTATACTACGAACAATGTATATACAAAACATATCCAAAAGGTAGTGATAATATACATTATACGAAACAAATCACTGCATTTTAAATGAACTGAACTTTATTTGAAACAATATAAAACAATAAATACTTACTTGCCGCCATTATATCAATGATTGGTGTCACGGCCTGCTGAGTCTCAACTAATAAACATTGCCCGCACTGTTAACGTTAATCTCTTGTTTGTAATGAACGCAAATATTTCCAACATCGCGCAAACAATAATGCACAACGCATGTTTGTGAAGTGTTTTACAGAATCTCGCTATCGCTCGGTTTTTAATCATATCCTCGCATCTGTGAAAAATGTTTTTAAACATTTGCTTGCTTCTATAAAAACCACTTCCCTACCTCGCATCGTAATATATTATTAAATATGAAATATCAGTGTTCAGAATTAATATATATTTGACTTAATAAATTAATTGTAAACTCAGTTAAATTGGTTTTCTTGTGTAATATAATAAATGGAATCAGGCGTGACTTTGCGGAAATTCATAAACTAGGGCTCGGAAGTTGAGGACCTTCAAAATGCCTATAAAATACCTTCAAAAATATTTAAAAGATATAGTAAAAAGCCCTAAAAACTGAAGAAGAAGAAAAAACAACTAAAAAGGCAATTCAAATTAATTATAATTTTAATTTCAACTGCATTTTTAATGAATATAATAAAATGTTTAAAAAGTACAAAATTCTAGGGATATGCAACATACACTGCGAAAGAAAAAGACTGAAAGAAAAAAGATGACTGAAATATTTAAATGCATCTTCTTTCATATTTTATATAACTAACTAATTCACTCACTCACTGGCACTATCGAACCGTTAAGTTCATGGCCGCGCGGACATAAGCTCTCCATATATCCCTATCCTGAGCTAATGTTTTCCAATCATTCCCTGTATAATCTACTTCCCTCAAATCATGGTTAACTGTTATTCTCCCATCTCATTCTTGGTCTACCAACTGGGCGTTTTCCTTCTGATATTTCTACAAGAAGCTACCACGCACGTCTTTCATTCCCCATTCGTGCCACATGTCCTACCCATCGCAGTCTACGATACTTAACTGTTCTTATTATATTCATATTTTATATATATTATTTAATTCAACATTGTTTGAAAAATCAATTCTGTGATCGTTAATAAACAAAGTTATTGGAGAATTTAGAATAAAGCGGCCTTTAGTATTTATTCGCTATTGCCTAATAATACCTTAAAGATTTGATGGTATGCTCTAGTAGAAAACTGAATAGTAGAGAAAATAGTACATCCTCCTTGCTTTAACCCACTGTGAATTTCAAAAGTTTCTGAAACTTTTTGCCTAACCGCACCCTACGTTTTATGCCTAGACACATTCGAGTATGTCAAACTTTTTAGGAATTCCGAGGTTCAGCTGGATAGCATACATATTATGTCTTAAGTGAATCGGGCTTCAATCATTTGATTTTTTTTTGTTATATTAGTATAGGTATCGGCCGCGGTGGACTAGTGGTTATGCTCCTTGCCTCTGGTTCCGAGGGTTGCGGGTTCAAACCCGGTCGGGGTCGATGGATTTTTTTAGGATGGAAAAATCCAAGGAGCAAGTCCTCCGGGAGGGACTTTAAGCCGTGGGTCCCGAGTCTGAAGATTTTCAGGCTCGTAAAAGATCCTTAAGCATGAATGAAAAGGCCTCTGAGCAAAATTTACCGAATTTTCCTGTCCTAGTACTACCTTGGTTCCTAGATGTCAGTATGAGGCGGAACGCTGACCACAGACCACTCAAAATGACATCTATACGAAAACAAGTGTAACTAAATTAGTATGGTTCAAATTCTTCCCTGAAGGGGGAGAGCGCCTAAATCTCTGTTAAGGGAAACATGGGCTTACAAGAAGAAGACGATTAGTTTAGGTGTTTATGCAGTGGCGTGCTTTTCATTATCATTCATTATCGAAGCTCTATCATGGGCAATTCTTCTTGCTAAATATGGGCAAACTGTTCACTTCTTTAAAATTGCCCTAAATTGTTAAAGTGTCCATATCCATCGTTTAAAATACAGTATATTAACATGTTATTTTTGTTAAATATAGGTTATTAACTTTCATTTTTAATGGATGCCAACTTGGAAAGATCATACATTTTTTTGTCCAATGACACCATATTGTCTCTAATGACATTTCTGGCTTCCTCTCCTGGCATTGGCGGAATTGTAATCCATTTCGTAGGTTGGGGCACCTGGAAGGCGGAGTTACGTTACCCCGATGATGCGATGGGTGATAAATGATAATGAAACGGCAGATTCCTTACCTAAACTCAACCTAAATTCTAGACAATGTTCGCAAAACATTTCAAGGTGTTCGCCAAAACTTTTCCGATAATGGCGGGTTTCGAGGTTAGGTCTATTATTGTTTCCATAATTTCTGGAACATTGTAATAATAATAATAATAATAATAATAATAATAATAATAATAATAATAATAATTATTATTATTATTATTATTACTATTCCATCCATCCATAGTAATTCTGCCCGAAGGCAGGTTCTTCACTGCAATCATAGCATTTTCATGCTATGCTTGCAGCTTTACTAGGGAATTGTAGATGTGGTGGCTTTCCGTTGCTTTACACACCGGTGAAGGATGATGATGATGACCATATGATTTCGGGGACCGTTTGGGCCTTAAAGTTTTCCTGACATTTGTCTTTCAGGTGAGGAAAAACCCCGATAAAAATCGCATCCAGAAAAACTGCCCCGACCGGGGATGGAACCCGCGCCCGCTGTGTGACAATACAGCACGCTACCTCGAGACCACAGCGGTGGACATAATTACTATTATTATTTTAAAATTTAATTAACCCTATAATGCTTCTTGTTGCATATGTGTAACATCGGGAATTTATCACATTATTTCCACAATAACTTAATATTTGCCGCGAATGCCTGATTACAGTTATATAACAATGTTAGGAATGCATTTGATTTCGCTACAACTAAGCCTACACGTTATGTAACTTTTAAGCCGTAATTAGAGTAACTTTAGATTTTAACCGTTAATGGTTAAAGTTAATTAAAGTTATTAAACTTTTTGCTTGGAATTAAATTTTATGCATGTCTACTGTATGTATATTTAAAAGTCAGTGGTTCACCCAACTCAGACCGTTGTGGAAGGGGCTCGCGAGTCGAAAATGGTTGGGAACCGCTCTAGACAAGGGCAACCACATGAATAATCCACTTTAAGAAAAAATTCCTACGGCCTGATAAGGAATCGAACTCGGGACCTCTTAAATTGTAGTCCACTAGCCCATGAGGCTGGTCGCAAGGATTATACTTGATGAAACTTGTTTTAACCGCCTGCTATAGGAATTACACTAGGCCTATATTTAAAACCCGGAGAGACATATGAATAACTCTGTACTATATAAGTATAGAGTCCGGATGTTAGGCACTTAAAAAGTTCAAAATAGGCAGGCAAAAAGGCACTAAAAATCATTAATATAGGCATTAAAAATTCAAAAAAGGCTCTTACAAAAAATGGACTACAACATACAATTTTACAGCCTTTCGTAAAGATTATAAACATATATCAATAGCATACGAAGATACCAAAGATGATTTTGAAACTTGCTTTGCCTTTTTACAAAGAGCATACAAGTGTTTTGCAGTGTGTACGTGCTGCGAAACGTAGTACTTCTTCGCGCAATTCACTGAAATTTTACACACTTTGCAAAACAATGTCACTTGAGAATATTTCCGCAACAAATTCTTTCACGAGATTGGTCAGTTTGTCTTTTACTCTTGTCCGTTCTTTAGGCATCGTGAAACAACTATTCTGAAGGTGGTCGCACAACTTTGTCTTTGAAGTACCTGTCTGTGAACGAGTACTGACTGAATTCAGTGTTATCAACATCAAAAATAATATTGTCAGTCAATTAAAGTTTTCTATGCAATATATGTCATGAAGTTGTCCATTTCAATTAATTCATTGAAATGCTAAGTTCTTCTTCTTCTTCTTCTACTACAAGGTTTAGGCTATGCAGCCTGTTCCGGCGAAGTTAAAAGTGGAGTCCATCTTCTACGTGGTCGGTCAACGTCTCTTGTTCCTCTGGGATTATACAGGAAGGTTCTTTTTGGTATTCTTTCGTTGTTCATTCTCATTAAGTGTTCTGTCCATTTCTTATTATTTTCGCTGATTTTATCTTCAATTTTATGCTAAGTTAATTTCGAGAAAAAATGGCAAATAGGCATTGATAGGCATTGTAAGCTGAAATAAGCATTTATAGGCAAAATTAACTTCATGGAAAACAAATCTAGGGTTGTCGGTATCAACTTATATGAAGTCACTTTTACAATATCTATAATAAATAATTATAGGCATTTTCCCTAACATCTGGTCTCTATATATAAGTATCGAAATGTCGAAGTGAACAAAGAACGCGAAAGTTAAAGTTTGACTAATATTTATTATGATTGAAGGGTAGACTCTATTCACTATAGCTAAGTATCAATTTGATATCGACTGAGTAAGTAAACAAGGAGACGAAAATATGAAGATTGCGTGTTGCACCTTGAACCTGAGGAAATGTGGACAAAACTGCAATGCCAACGCCCCGAATGACCTATCTGATTGGATAAAAAAAGCACGACACTACCGCATTGCCTGGCATGCAACACCCTAATTACTGTATCTTGATACAACCTCGTATTGCACACTTCGTAACTTTTCGCCAATAAAACAATACTATAATCATAGCGACCTTCCTAATACTCTATATGCCACCACGTACTAACTCTGAAGGCTAGAAACGGGTCAGTAGGGTGTACCCGTCCGAGTACATATTTTGAGAGTAGATGCGGTCGTCACGCAGAGCTGACATCTATACTCCAGCTCTGACGTTTTCATCATCATCAACAACAAGGATTGGGCCCAATGGCCTGTTCCGATCTCATTATAGGTCGAATTGGCCCTTCCATATCTTCAATGGTCTTCCCAACGTTCTCCCTTTTGGTTTATAATTATACATTCTTCTTGGTATGCGCTGTTCATTCATTCGTAATACGTGCTGAAGATAAGCATTTTGGTAATATGTTATTCTTTCACAGAGATTAAAAATATTAAGTTCTGTTCTTATATCTTCGTTTTTCTTTTTATCGGTCCTTTGGTATCCTGCTATTGCTCTCAACATCTTCATTTCAGCAGCCTCTATTTGTTTACTATCTGCCTTTGCTAATGTCCAAGTTTCACATCCGATACCGGTATAAGAGATGGA
This sequence comes from Diploptera punctata, assembly GCA_030220185.1. Classification (NCBI taxonomy): domain Eukaryota; kingdom Metazoa; phylum Arthropoda; class Insecta; order Blattodea; family Blaberidae; genus Diploptera; species Diploptera punctata. The sequence goes on along the minus strand of JASPKZ010009838.1, from coordinate 275,129 downwards.
ACTGCCAATACTTTGTAAAACTTCAAAATAGTTTCTTTTCTATACTCCAGCTCTGACGTTTTCACCATCATCATCATCAACAACAAGGATTGGGCCCAATGGCCTGTTCCGATCTCATTATAGGTCGAATTGGCCCTTCCATATCTTCAATGGTCTTCCCAACGTTCTCCCTTTTGGTTTATAATTATACACTCTTCTTGGTATGCGCTGTTCATTCATTCGTAATACGTGCTGAGGATAAGCATTTTGGTAATATGTTATTCTTTCACAGAGATTAAAAATATTAAGTTCTGTTCTTATATCTTCGTTTTTCTTTTTATCGGTCCTTTGGTATCCTGCTATTGCTCTCAACATCTTCATTTCAGCAGCCTCTATTTGTTTACTATCTGCCTTTGCTAATGTCCAAGTTTCACATCCATATACCGGTATAAGAGATGGAACTGCCAATACTTTGTAAAACTTCAAAATAGTTTCTTTTCTAGTCTTATTCAATAAAGTGCGTTTAATTGTGCCACATGGATAATTGAATCGTTGTATTTTAGTGTGTTTATCTAAATTTCTGTCATCGCCTAAATGACAACCCAAATAATTAAAATTCTGAACTTGGTCTATAATTACATTGTTTATCACTATTTTTGTTCTTATTGCACATTTTCCTTTCAGAGCAAATATTTTTGTTTTAGATGTAGATATTCTTAAATTGTATTTTACAGAGATATTATTTAATGTATAAAGGAATTGTTGCAGAGCATTTTCTGATGCTGTCATTATTACTTGGTCGTCTGCAAAATGCAGAGTTGTCAATACACTATTTATATTAATTTGTTCTTGCCATTCATTTATGACATGGTCCAACTATAAATTAAATAATACTGGTGACAATGGACACCCTTGTCTTACTCCCTGGTTTATTTCTAATTTTACCTCCGCAGTCTATTTTAAAGTTTGTTTCTATATATAAATTCTGAATGGCTCATATAAGGTTTTCACGGCAGTATTGCCGATATGGATATTCAGTGGGAAGGGCCGCTTTTTGTATGCGGTTAGCAGAAATACAGCTGACAACATCTCAGCAATTTCAAACCTTACTAGCGCGTCAAGAGCAGTGATTGGTTGGGGCAGACATGTACTCCCACGTCAACTATTTCCTTATTGGCAGCAGAGGGCGAGTTTCTACCTTTATCCCCCGTATAACCTAAACATCAGAGCCGGATATCCAGTGACTGGGTTTTAGTACTATCTTCTTGTAATCTTGTAAGCCCTTGTTTCTCTCAACGATATTTCGGCGCTCTCCCCATACAGAGAAGAAATTGAACCACACTTATTTATGTATTTTATGTCTTTCGGGCTAAATGACCGTTGTCTGGTTTTATTAACACTCAACGTTTCGTCTACTACTGCGGTATTAATAAAACCAGACCACGGCCATTTAGCCCGAAAGACATAAAATACATGAATCAAGACAGCTGCCGTGAAAGTCTACAATTTTACATACTAATTTAGTTACACTTGTTTTCGTATAGATGTCATTGGAGTAGCCTGTGGTCAGCGTTCCGCCTCATAGTGACATCTAGGAAACCAGACTAAGGCAGGAAAATTCGGTAAATTTTGTTTAGAGGTCTTTTTATTCAGGTTTAAGGATCTTCAGACTCGGGACCCACGGCTTAAAGTCCCTCCCCTGAGGACTTGCTCCTTGGATTTTTCCATCCTAAAAAAAATTCATCGACTCCGGCCGGGTTTGAACCCGCGACCCTCGAGACCAGAGGCAATCACTAGTTCACCGCAGCCGATACATCTAGTACTAATTGTTTAGAAATGTGTGTTGTATTAGTTTTTTAAACTATTATTTATTTTTTAGTTTGGTTTTCTAATAAAGTGTTTTTTTTTTAGTTTTTTTTAACTATTATTCATTTTTTAATAAACAATTTCTACTATAAATTTAAAAGAGGCGATTCATTTAAATCTAGTTGGGAATTTAACAGCCTCTTGCTATTCTTCAATTTATTTATCTCTACAATTTCTAAAAGATCTAATTTTTTCCCTTTGCCACAAACATGTAAACTTTAAAATTTGAATCATGACAATGATCGTATTGGAGTAGATGGTTAGCACATTTTGAAGTATCTAAATTTCTGTCATATGCTCTCATATGTTCCTTTATACGAGAAATAAAAGGTCTGCCTTTTAATTTTTTATTTAATTAAATAAGTATGGATTTTCATCAAGTAAACGACATACATACGGCAAATGACATATACATTAAAATCGGTCAAGAAGTTTTTGAGTACATAAAGAACAAATAGACAAACTCACAAACACTATATATACATATATATATATATATATATATATATAATGTATTTTATGTCTTTCGGGCTATATATATATATATGAAATGAAAAATGAATGCTTGAGTCGGGATTTGAACCCGAATCTCTAAACTCTGTACGTTTAGCGCTCTAACGACCTGAGCTACCCAAGAATTCCAACACAAACATACATTTTTCTTATACATGTATTCTCAATTCACACAAGAGGTAGCGGAAATTTGTTCCGACTGACATCTAGTGGCTAACGTAATAGTTAAGCAAATTTTTAAAGAGAGTATTTACTTTATAGCAGTAACGCTTGTATATATAGATGTTATAACTATATTTTTGACATTTGGTAATGAAGGCAAATATGATATGAAAAGAAAAATAAATGCTTGAGTCGGGATTTGAACCCTAGTCTCTAAACTCTGTACGTTTAGCGCTCTAACGACCTGGGCTACCCAAGAATTCCAACATAAACATACATTTTTCTTATACATGTAGTATTCTCAATTCACACAAGAGATAGCGGAAATTTGTTCCGACTGACATCTAGTGGCTAACATAATACTTAAGCAAATTTTTAAAGAGAATACTACATATATAAGAAAAATGTATGTTTGTGTTGGAATTCTTGGGTAGCTCAGGTCATTAGAGCGCTAAACGTAGAGAGTTTAGAGACTCGGGTTCAAATCCCGACTCAAGCATTTATTCATTTTTCTTTTCATATCATATTTACCTTCATTGCCAACTCAAAAATATAGTTATAACACACACACACACACACACACATATATATATATATATATATATATATATATATATATATATATATATAAGATAGCACTTGCTCATTTGGGTGTCAATGCAGTGCATAAAAGTTATTCTTATTCTTAAAAAAAAACAGAACCTGTAGATTTCGTGAGGCCTACAAGGTCATTTGGCGGACAATTTGTCAACCAGAAAGTAATACTATATTACATGAAATCACGAAACAGACTGTGGAATATTCAAATCGATATCAAAACTATCAAACTATTGTAATACTGTTGCTGGAAGTACCAAAGTTTGCAAACATGCATTCTAAGTTATTTCCCAATAAATACATTTACAGAGTGATTCAAAATGTTGTCCGCAAATTGAAGGAACGGAACCTGAACAAGTACAGGTTGCAAATGAATATGATGGACATGTGCTAATAAAGTAAAAGTTCGTCACGCAGGAACTGCGTAAAGTAAGCGAAATCTTCAGCAAGTCGTATTTTATATAATTTCAATTTTATTATATTCTATGTTTTTGATAGTATTAGATCACATTGTATTTTGTTTAGTCTGTATTTTAATAATATCTTAAAATTGTAATATGTATGTAATTTTTGTATGATTCTACAATTCGCTGGTTGAGTGGAAGAGAAGGCCTTATGGCCTTAACCTTGCCAGCTAAAATAAAGCATTATTATTATTATTATTATTATTATTATTATTATTATTTATGGCCAGATGTTGCTGGTTTACGGAATATATACTATTTAACTCGTGCCCCAAATGGGAGTCAATGACCAATCACATTTCAATGAATTATGATTTACAACCAATCAGAGTCGTTTTTCACCTCGATTTTATCAATTTAATTTTATCACTTTAAAATCAAGCTCCTCCTTTTTAACATTCTGAATAGATCATTGCATTATTTTGCAGCGACTGCATGTGGCTACCAGATTGTATACATAGTGCACGAATGTTACCACAAAGTGCTTGCGGGATATAATATAAAAACATTTGTAGCAATTGATTATACCACAGAAAAAAAAAAGGAAGCACTGTTTGCACTTTCTTAAACGTATTATCTCCCAGGAATTTACGATCCAGAAAAATATAACTGACATATTTACATCATAGGACATCAGAAATTAATTAATAACCTATAATGTTGGTTATAAATTTCTCCACTAGGGTGCATTCTTACAATATTGCGATCATTTGGCAATAAATAATATAATCTGGTTGCAGTGATGAACAAATGAAACACAACAATCGTTTCTCATTTGTTTTCAAACATCGCCGTTTACATTAAATATATAAATATTTTAAAATAACTATATTTAAATAATGATTTGTGAGTAAACTGCTTAATTTTATTAATTAAATATCCTAACAAATGCCACTCTTCATTTCCAAATTCAGTTGTGTTGTGAGAAAACAGACATGGCGGGAGCTAGATCAATTTTTTAAAATTATGGCTTTCAGGAAAACCCCTTGTCCTAATTGGTGCGATTTCGTTGATGTTTTGTGATGCATTTCTCATTTTATTTCAATGGCATATACCAAATTTCGTTGCGAAAAATCGAAAATTGCGGCCGCTAGATCTATTTTTTTTATTTTCGATTCAGGTGAAGCCACATTCCCATTGGTCCGATTTTGCTGGTTCAGATTAAATCCTCAATCATATATGGGCTACATAGCTAACTAACTCACTGGCATTATCGAACCCGTAGGTTCATGGCCGCGTGGACATAAGCTTTCCATGCATCCCTATTATGAGGTAATGTTTTCCAACAATAACCTGTATAATCTATTTCCCTCAAATCATAGTTAATGTTATTCTCTCACCTCATTTTTGGTGTTTTCCCTCTGGTTTTCCTACAAGAAGCTTTCATCCACCTCTTTCATTCCCCATTCGTGCCATATATAGGCTACATAGTCACACACACACACACACACACACACACACACACACACACACACACACACACACACACACACTGGCACTATCGAACCCGCAGGTTTAAGGCCGCGCGGACATAAGCTCTCCATACATCCCTATTCTGAGCTAATGCTTTCCAATCACCCCTGTATATTTCCTTTTAATATAATATTCTCCCACCTCATTTTTGGCATTCCTTACTGGACGCTTTCCCCCTGGTTTTCCTACAAGGAGCTCCCGTGCACCTCTTTCATTCCCCATTCTTTTCAGCAAATTTTGTGGCGGCTCTTTCATGTCCAGTTTCGAATTACAACGCTAATTTTCCTTTATTTAATAAAAATAGTACCGTATTAAAATTTGTCAATATTTCTACCTAATGTCTTATAGAGGCCAATATTAGTTATATATTCATTAAAGTTTATTACTTTCTAATTATTTTTTTCATGTATAGTAGACTGGAACTGTTCTTCCTTTGTGTATATATTATTTTATTAGTTTTAATTTTAATTGTCTTTAATTTTATTGTATTATTAGACCTTACTTTTATTATTTGAATATAACATATGTTTGTCCTGGTGAGTGGAAGAAGGTCACGTGGTCTTAACTCCGCCAGGCTAAATAAATAATAAATTGCCTAGGTAATTAAAGAGTAGTAAAATAAAAACTACGTACCTAAGGATAATAAATTTAAAAAAAAATGTTTTAATTTTGTACATTGTAATCTAGTATATTTTGAAATGGATGTCACATGATACAATGTCTGAATCATGTTAGTCGATATTTCGAACATCCATCCATAGTAATTCTGCCCGAAGGCAGGTCCTTCACTGCAATCATAGCATTTTCATGCTATGCTTTGCAGCTTTACTAGGGAATTGTAGGTGTGGTAGCTTCCCGTTGCTTTCCACGCCGGTGAAGGATGGTGATGATGATAATGATAAGGATGATGATGGCCATATGATTTCGGGGACCGTTTGGGCCTTAAAGTTTTCCTGACATTTGTCTTACAGGTAAGGAAAAAACCCGATAAAAACCTCACCCAGAAAAACTGCCCCGACTGGGGATCGAACCCGGGCCTGCTGCGTGACAAGGCAGCACGCTACCTCGAGACCACAGCGGTGGACATTTCGAACATATTTTATTTATTACACTGTTCAACATTAAAAACTTTTAATTGCGAACTGAATCTGCTTGCATATCATAATACGTAAATTCATAACATAAGGTAAATGTTTTTTCACTCTGTTCCATTAATACAGTTTACCTCTCATCTTATGGGTAGGCTACTTTTATGTGCCACATGCCAACCGGGCCTTACGATGACACGACCTGTGGGAGAGGGATTTTAAACTATGGGACATACACATATTTTTTTGACAGTTTGTTACGGTCACCAAATTAGGAATTCAAATATGAAATTCTGGGCAGACGAGGTTAGGACAGAACTCCAAAAGATTGGGATGGGTTGGGTATGGGAAAAAGGGACTGAAAATCGCAAGAGAAAAATAAGGAGGAGGTACTTAGATATAAATAGACAAAATATTTTGGCCGAATGTGCGGGAACAGACCTAAAACAAGTTTGGGGAAAAGAATCTTATATATTCAATCTAGGATTTAAAGAGAGATCATGGCTTGCTTGCTTCAGGTTAGGGGCATGGACATTTTTAAAAATTAGCGACGACCACGATATGAGAATATGTCCAATACGCGGTAGCTTTGAAGACGAGATACATATATTAGGAAAATGTAACGATTTGGAATATTGGAGGCGTCAGTTATTACCAGAAAGATTTCTAAATTCAAATCGTGAAAGATTGGCATGCTACGAGAAAATTGGATAAACTTGGGTAGGTTTCTGGACAAAACGCGGAAAATAAGAACACCCATTCATGAATAAATAAATACGTTAACAAATTGTAATACCATTACTTCTTAATAATTCTAATTAACTAAGTTGATGTATAATGTAATTGTATTATCTAATTGTAATATTATTGTGTTTTCTTTTTTAAGTATATTATTACCAAACATCAACTTATTGTAACGGACTGTCAACAGCACGTACGGCTTACTGCCCGTGCGACCCATATTTGTAAATAACATTGTATGTATCTTACTTTTAGTCTAATAAAGTCCTTATATACATACATATATATATACTTTTTTGAGCACACATGGGTATGCGTGGCTTCCCCGGATGAGGGATTAGCTAATTGTCAGAGCCTCCTCGAAGATGACACAACATTAAGACGAAACACACCATTCACATATATTCTTACTAAACATAGCGAATAAGATGATTATGATGTTCAGATGATATTCGGGAACCGTTTGGGCCATAAAGTTTCCTGACATATTTCTTACAGGTGAGGAAAATCCCCGAAAAAACATCCCAGGAAACTCATCCCGGCCGGGAATCGAACCCGGTCCCGCTACGTTACGAGGCAGCGACGCTACCTAGACCACAGCAGTGATTAGTATAATTAAATAATTAAATAACTAACTAACTCGCAGGCACTATCGAACCCGTAGGTTCATGGTCGCGCGGACATAAGCTCTCCATAGACCCCTATCCAGCGCCAATGTTCTCCAATCATTCCCTGTATAATCTACTTCCTCAAATCATAGTTAATGTTATTCTCCCACCTCATTCTTGGTCTACCAACTAGGCGTTTTTCATCTGGTTTTCCTACAAGAAGCTTCCATTCAAATATGCCATTCCCCATTCGTGCCACATGCCCTGCCCATCGCACTAGACTTAACTGTTCTTATTATAAATTGGAAACACCATCTAGAAAGAATGAGTTCAAATCGGATCCCCAAAGCTGTTTAAAATTATATACCAAGAGGACGAAGATCACTGGGCCGTCCTATGAAACGCTAGAGAGAAAATTTTCTATAGGATCGTAACAGGCCTTGGCCTAATACTTGGAACGAATAAGCAGAAAAAAGAAGATTATATGTGGCTTCCTATAAAGACCATGTTATGTAGTCTTCTCTATTCACCTGTCTGTTCATCTCTCTTTGGTATAGTATAATTTAATACAACCTAATATTAGCCATTTCATAAATGTATGTTTATTGTGTTGGCAGGTTTTGGAGAACATGCGACAGATTCCACAGTGGCACTGCCTGCGTTATAGGAGGTTTGATTTGGTGAAGAGGTGTCGCAATTACAGGGTAGGACGAAAAATCTAGTCTCTATTGTTAACCAATTTTCAATCCACAATAGAGTTAAACTACTTCAATTTCCATTCACTCAACACTGAAAAGGGAACGTTCAACACTGCACATTTGCACATTTGTCTTGTGGAATAATATAAGAAAATAAGTAGGCATTTTTTAAATATTTCTTCTTAAGCCCTTTCCTTCCCCTGTACCGGGATTAAGGTACTCCTTAATGGGAACTTGTTGACCAATTTAATTTAATTACGCTCATTTTCGCGTAGATGTCAGCGAGCAATAGGGGGGCCTTGATGAGACATAAATAAATATCCTCAGCTCGCGTCCAACTCAGGGTCGGGTCGAGGGATGAGATGAGATGAAGTGCCTATTAGAGGTCGGTGAATGACAAGGGTGCCGGCCGACCACGCCTAACGCACCATCACGGGGGCAGATGAACGAAATGGATTAGATGAGTATGGAGAAATGATAGAATGAAATTGTGGCGAGGAAAGCGGGAGAAAACCCCGAGAAAAACCTGCCCAAGCTCCAGGAATGTATTAGCTAATGTATTACTGGATACGAAATGCTCGGTAAATTTTGCACTCGGGCATTTTATTCAGGCTTGTGGTTCTTTTATAAGCCTGAAAATCTTTAGACTCGTGACCTACGACAAAAAGTCACTCCCGAATGACTTGTTCTTTAGATTTTTTCATCCTACAAAAACCATGACCACTGCCGGATTTGAACCCGCGTCCCTCGGAAGTACAGTCAAGGAACATAACCACTAGCCATTGGCACGCCGTACCGCAGTTGGTTAAGACAATACACTACTGGCCGGAAAGCCAGTGGTTCGAGTCCCGATAGGGTCAGGATTTTTAAATTGGTTTAAATTACCTGGTGGCATCATGACCCCAAGGTCCACGCAGCCTCTAACAGAAATGAGTACCAGACGTTTATTCTGGGGGTAAAAGCGACCTCGCCCAGGGTTGGCAACCAAGCTGACATTTCGCATCGATTATCTATAAAGATACCTCCTAAGGTCTATAGTGGGATCACTAAGTTTTAATGGATAAATATAACCAAAATGACTTAATCCTTCGAGCCAGCCTCGGTGGTCTAGTGGTTATGTTCCTTGCCTCTAGTTCCGAGAGTCGCGGGTTCAAACCCGGCCGGGATATGTGGATTTTTAGGATGGAAAAATCCAAGGAATTTATGCCGTAGGTCCCGAATATGAATATTTTTGGGCTCGTAAAAGAATATCAAACCTGAATAAAAAGGGCTCCCACCAAAATTTAACCAACATTTTCCTATCCAAATAATACCTTAGTTTCCTACTGTATGTCTCCTCGAGGCGATGTCCTAACCACATGTCACTAGCTGACATCTATAGGGAAATAAGCGTAACTAAATCAGTCTGATTACTAAATATCCTACTAAGCTAACACCCATATACCGAGCGGGACGAACGGGGATCAATCAATCTTAATGTTTTGGGTCTAAGAACAGAACATAAATGTATTAATACTGATAAAATTCACGTTAAAATTCCGTTTATGTAAATAGTCTCAAAGTAAAATATTAAAACAAATACATGGCAGGAGCCAGCATCCTCAACTAGGTTAGAAATGTTGTAAAACTTTTAAGAACTGTAGGTCTTTCGGAACCGGCTTTCATATTCGTCAAAAAAGATATGAGCTGCTGTTATTTTGCGACGCTTTTGACATCAGCGGTCTTCCAGCGTGGTCGGTAGCCACTGACGATGCTGAAAGGCCGCTGATGTCAAAATCGTTGCAAAACAACAGTTAGCAGCGCATATCTTCTGATGATACATTAATGCTATCATCAGACACTGGAGATTGACAGTTCATGGTAATATTCCTCTCTCAAGACACACTCTTATTTGCAGATGATCAGGCTCTTTTCGGCAATAATGAAGATGAATTACAATATTCCACTCATCATCTTAATATAATAGCCCAACGATTTAACATGGAAATATCAACAACAAAATCTATAGTTATGGCCTTTCAAGGGAAATTCCCAGTAAGAAGTAAAATTTGTATTCAGAATTCAATATTAGAGCAAGTTAATTCATTTAAATACTTAGGATATAATCTAACTTATAATGAGGAATGTGATATATCCTTTAAAATACAAAACTATAATAAAGCTTTAAGAATTATCAACCAAGTTTTTAAACCATCAAAAGTGCAGAGACACACAAGAATGAAAATCTATAAAATTCTCGCTAGACCCATAATCTGTTATGGCAGTGAAGCTTGGACCATCAGAACTCAGGATGATCGTCATATTACAGCCACGGAGATGAAATTTCTGCGACGAACTGCATGTTATAGCCTTCTAGACCACCAAAGAAATTCAACAATAGCCAGAGAGTTAAACATCATAACTATATCTGAATACCTCCAAGAATATAGAAACAATTGGCTAGCCCATATTCAGCACATGGATCGTCACAGAATACCAAAACAAATTCTTCACTACATTCCTCGAGGCAGAAGATCTGGGGTCGACCTTTTCGGAGATGGCAGGAGACCGTAACGGGCCACTGGGCCTAATACTTGATAGGACGATGATGACGATGATCTTCTGCTGAACATGGAAGCCGGTTTCCGAAAGGCCTACAGTTCTTAAAAGTTTTAGAAAATTTGTATCTTAGTTCAGGGCGACGGCACTTGCCAGATATTTATTTTAATATTTACTTTATAAATGTATAGGATCGGTCCCGGTACAAGATAAAATATAAGTATATTTATCTATAACTTTTATAGGGGGAAAAATCACTGAGGTTTAATTTAATATTATCATTTATCTAATTTATTCAGTATTATTAATTTCCAACTAGCGAGTAACATGCTCGTCTCTATGATGATCTTGATGAAGATTTTCGGGCTATAGGCCGTGGTCGTGAGGCTTGTAGTTCCCCGACGTTTCGCCAGAGACTGCGTCTGGCATCCTCAAGGGTTGTCTTGAGACTGGCAATTCTGTCCGCTGTCTGTCCTATTTATACGTTCACCGCGATGTGTTCGTAAGTTGTATCTGCCTTCTGATTAGTCAGGACAGAATTGCCAGTCTCAAGACAACCCTTGAGGATGCCAGGCGGTCTCTGGCGAAACGTCGGGGAACTACAAGCCTCACGACCACGGTCTACAGCCCGAAAATCTTCATCAAGATCATCATAGCAACTCCGGCCGTGAAAGTCTACGTGATTACTGCTCGTCTCTGTTTCAGCAATTTGTAAGTTAAAACTCGGCGGGTGTAGATGGATTTTTAACGGTGTATAAATTGTGAGTGAAGTGGATCGTGGATCTACGACAAGTTAAAGAAATTCAAGCCCGAGACATGAGACCTCTAAGCAGAATTCATTGATTCTTTCTTGGGCGGATTTGAAATAGGACGCTAATGACTCGATGCTAAAGAGAGTAGTTAAACAAAATATCCAAGGGTTTTCGGGTTTGGGTCCCGACAATATAATGAAATCTGTTTTGAGTTAAGGATCTGGAATGGCTCCATTCAGTTTCGTGAAGACAAATGGATAGCTACTTGACATGAGAAGTAGCGAAATCCGAATATGAAAACTGAAATTGATGTTCCGGGATTTCGCAACGTAATCATGTAACTCTGTTCTGGTTTGTGCCTGACGGTGATCATAAACAATTAAGCCAATCTTAATTCTTCAAATCTGTCATGTCAGGAATATATTTATACAGGGTGCTCTAAGATTCCCCTTACAAAATTCTAGGACTTGTAGAGGGGACTGAGTTGATAATATTTAGAAACCATGTCCGGAAATTTACCGTTTCCATGCTACAGCCGTTTGAAAACAAGCATTGCCTGAACATACGCCATGTGTCTCGACAAGTAATAGCTTCGCGATTCGTCTAAACCGAAAATTTCACTATCGAGTATTTTCCAGACTTGGTGTTTTTTTAAATGTCAATTTTTTTTCAAAATTTTGAAAACTGCAAAACATTGATTGTGAAGGGTGTATCTGGGTTTATTAATGCAAGTCATGATTCAGTTTCCATTTTGTTTCTTTGGTTATTAATGAGTTGAACTGTAAAACGAGTGATGTACTGTGTCACGTCTCATAATAAATTACTTGTAAAAGTAGTCGCGTTAAAAATATATTTTCAAATAGCTGTAGCATGGAAACGGTAAGTTTCCGGACATGGTTTCCAATTCTAAATATTATCAACTCAGTCCTCTCTACTACAAGTCCTAGAAGTTAGTAAGGTGAATTTTAGAGCAGCCTGTAGATTGATTTGAGTTTAACAGAGCATTTTTGTTAATAAATATGGCTCTTCGTGCACAAAGTTTGAGGGTCACACAAAACCTTCCTGTGCTGAACGTTCCCTTGTTTAAATAACACTGACAATCTCACACTCTAAATGGGGTATACTTTATTTTACTTAAAAATATAAAAAAATCAACAGTTAACTTTAATACACGACCTCCATGATTAATTAAAAAGGCAAATGAAAACTAACGTAAGACAACATTATATTTGTCCTTGACACAGAAACCAGAAAATGCATAATAAAGACTGATTATATTAAGATAATCACTCATGGTTTCCCAGCATTAAATTAAAAGTGTGAAAAAAAAGAAAATACTTTATAGACACGCACAGAAAAATGCTATGAAAATTAAATCCTTATCAAATAAATAATGCAAGGTAGAAATTCAACTCATGCATTACAATTGCATCTGCAAACAAATATATGCAAGTCCACCGCTGTGGTCTCGGGGTGGCGTGCTGCCCTGTCAGCAGCGGGCCCGGGTTCGATCCCCGGTCGGGACAGTTTTTCTGGGTGAGGTTTTTATCGGGAGTTTTCCTCACCTGTAAGACAAATGTCAGGAAAACTTTAAGGCCCAAACGGTCCCCGAAATCATATGGTCATCGCAATCATCATCATCATTAATATTCATCTTAGGTTAAGCTTAGGATTAGGGACTCTCCTGGCGCACCATTATCATTATCATCATCATCACCACCACCCATCATATCATCGGGACAACGTAACCCCGCCTTCCAGGCGCCCCAACCTCAGAAGTGGGTTACATGTACGCCATGCCAGGAGAGAAACCAGGAATGTCGAAAGACAACCTGCGGCACTTGGAAAAAAATAAATAAATAAATAAATAAAAATAAAAAATATATGCAATGCATATAAACTGTAACTGATAACAAGGACAACTTGGTTACACAATTATATATATATATATATATATATATGGGGGCACGCCGTACAGTAATGGTTAAGGCAATACGCAACAAGCTGAAAGGTCGAGGGTTCAAGTCCCAGTGGGGTCGCAATTTTTAAACTGGCCCTAACCTGGCAGAACTATGGCCCTGGGATCGACTCAGGCGATCGTCAAACAGGGCTAACAATCCGGCTGACATCAGCGCCGATTGTCTCGAAAAAGTTGGAGCCTTAACCTCTTACTGCCCCAAGGGCCTGCTAGGGCCTATAGTTGGGTCACTTTACGTTCTTATATATACAGTAAAACCTGTCTACGAAGGAACATGACGGTTCCTTAAATATATTTTTGTCTTGGCAGTTTTCCTTCTTATAAAGAGTTCCCAATTACAAACTTGAATTTTCTCACGCAGTGTAAGTGTTTACATGCACGCTTTAAAGACATAACGTATTGAACTGAAATACAGACAAAATAGTGTAAGTAACACAGCACAGTTTGCACGGCAATACAAAACAATTTTATTACACAAAAACGAGAGGGAATTCAGCTACAGGAGGACTGAAGAGTTTCCCAACTCCCTCACAGGTTACATAAGCAGGCAAGGAAAAGCGAGGGATTCCCCGCTGTCACACATAAGCAAGGGTATCCCCGCAATACAATGGCAACATAAGAAGGTAAAACGATATAATGCAGTAGCGTCATATGCAGAATTTTCACGTGTGGTCATTAATACTGTAATTACTGCTTAAGAATAATTTTCCGTCTTACCGAGGTAAAAATTAACTATTGTTACTTTAAAAACAATTCTGTTTCCACATTAAGAAGGTTTCCAGCTTATACAGGATGATTTTATATATAAAATCGTGCCTTTTGGAGATTTTTTTCCGTCTCTACAGGTTTCCTTCTTATAAAGGTTCCGGCTAAGACAGGTTTCACTGTATTAATTATAACGTGAAGCAATCACATATTTTCAAAGATTATCATTTCCCTATTTTATAGTAATATAATGTACGGTTAAAAACTATAAAATAGTTACCTTGTAGGTCCGTCTCCTCAACTTAAGTTATTTTAAAAACTCTGTAGGCCTTTCGGGACTAGTCCCATCATCAGCAGAATGCATTAGGTTCGTTCTTGTTGACCCTTGTTGAAGCACTGACTTGGTTGTGAGAATTTTGTACAGAGGATTATGTGGACTGGGTGTTATTCATTGAGAATCAGGTTGTTGTTGATTTCTCTTAGGATTGCGATTTCCTCCAGTATGAATACACACCCAGTCCACACAATCCTCTGTACAAAATTCTCACAACCAAGTCAGTGCTTCAACAAGGGTCAACAAGAACGGACCTAATGCAATCTGCTGATGATGGGACTAGTCCCGAAAGGCCTACAGAGTTTTTAAAATAACTTAAGTTGAGGAGACGGACCTACAAGGTAACTATTTTATAATAAATTAATGAGTCATTTTTACATCTTACCTCATATTTCATGTTTTATTAAACACGGTAACTATAGTTTTCAAATGATCTTGTCATTCATTTTCAACCGCCATTATGACTACCAGATATTCGTTGGAATCTCCCTCTATAACGTTGCCATCTGGTGTTAATTTGATGAACTTCGAGATATCGTTGCCATCTGGTATTGATTTGATGAACTTCGAGATGAGGCCACGTTCATCCGGAATGTCGAAATTCATGGATTTAAATTTGTTCTTCTGAATAAATATTTTCTCCCAAACTGTCAAATCCAAAGATTTTTCCAAATGTTTTAGAAGTTTAGCTTCTTTTTCAATTTTATGACCTTCCAACAAACTATGTGCTGCAATAGCTGATTTTTCAATTTCACCATTTTTAATATTTCTAAAGTGTTCCTTTGTGCGAGTGTCCAAATTTCTTTTTGTTTTTCCTATGTATACTTTATTGCAATCTCCACAATCAATTTGATAAATTCCAGATTTTTATTTTATAGTTTTTAACCGTACATTATATTACTGTGAACTAATACCTCAACGGAAACTTACCATGAATTTTACTAGTATCGATCCCTATTTTATATTGATAGAAACAATTTGCCTTTACATACAACTATCATAAATAAAATGAACATATTCATGCTATTAGCACCAGTAAACAAGTAGATAAGATACAATAACTGATTACTATGAATTTCTTTGTGTTGAAAAAGAAACCTCAAAATTGATCAAATGTTTTATTTATAGATTGCACTTCAACGATATGGCCATGGATCTGGTAGTTTCTCTGATCCAAGAGTAACAGATTATAGAATGCTTTTTAAAAAATATGGATCAAGGTACTTGAATTAGTAATTGGACAGACCTTCATCGGGTAAGGGTCTGGAATTATGTTCATTCAAAAAGCATGTGTTTAAATGACACTAACATTATGTTTAACTTAATTTTCCTACTTTGATTTCTTTACAAGTTTGTTTAATATCTTACACCACTTTGCAACAGTGGCCAGTCATGCTGAAACCAGGGTTGGCCAACTGTAGATGTATTAAAATATATTAACAAAAAATCAAAATACACATAAAAAAAGTTGTGCATGTAACAAAGGTAGACTTAATATTAATAGTGAGTGGAGAACATATTTTAACGACTCACCTCATATAATTTCAAATTTCTTTTTACCAGCAGTTTCAGACAATATCTTGTCCCTCTTCAGTCATGAAATTCATCAGTGGAAGCCATGACTGAAGAGGGACAAGATATTGTCTGAAACTGCTGGTAAAAAGAAATTTGAAACTATATGAGGTGAGTCGTTAAAAATATATTCTCTACTCACTGTTAATGATATAACCTCATAACGTTTACTTCCCAATATTAATTTAAATATAGACTTAATATTGCTTATTTATGCTCTGAGACTAATCACCAGGGGCCTATTCCACAAAATATGATGTAATACATTACTAGTAACAAGAAATTTTTTTTAAAATTAACGTTTAAACCGGGAATCGAACTGCAGACCTCCGATTCTGCATATCGGAGTGCTGCCCACTACACCCTTCCAAACATTCCAACATTTCTTTCCACTTATATAATTCTCTAACACCCAAAGGCAGATACCTATATCTTATCCGCTCTTAGAGTGATTCTAACATAAACAAACAGCAATTGTATCCTTCTGCCATTTGCGCCACAATCACTGTCAAATTGACAGGAAGCACGTGTGAAGTATATAAGACATGTAATCGTTGAATGGGATAGATTACAAGAAAACTGGTGAGATTTTTCACTGAACTTGTGAAACACAATTAAAATGACTATTTGCCAGACTTGTGTTTTAAAAATTCAAATGGTGACACAGTAACAGAAGACTCGAAACTACTATATCAATGGCAACCAACCAGAAAGAAGAAAAGAGGGAGACCAAAGTTAACATGGAAGGAAAACATGAGGATAGTAATGCAAGCAAGAGGGCTAAACATTGAAGATGCCCAAGATTGTAGGCTTTGGAGGTTTGGCACGGGAAGATGGCAGCAGCTGTAAAAACCTGAAGATAGATAGATAGAAAAAAATTACCAGATATTTGAGAATAAAGTTCTTAGGAACATTCTGGACCAAAGAGAGATGAACAGACAAGTGAATGGAGAAGACTGTATAACAACTGAGCTACATTATCTTTATAGGAAACCAGATATAATAAGAATAGTTAATTCTCGTTTACTGTAATGGGCAAGACACGTGGCACAAATAGGAAATGAAAGCAGGGTATGGATGCTTCTTGTAGGAAAACCAGAGGGAAAATAATCAGTCAGTAGACCAAGAATTAGGTGGAGAATAACATTAACCATGATTTGAGAGAAGTAGATAATACAGGGGATGATTGGAAAACATTAGGTCAGGATAGGGATTATGGAGAGATTGTCTGCATGGCCATGAACCTAAGGGTTCGATAGTATTTTCATAAAACATTTTCTCCTCACATACCTTTACTACGTTTAAGTCCAATGGAACTGTTTTTAAAGATACAATAACTAAAATAATTATATTATTTTTAATCTGATCATCTTACCTCAATATTAATGTTGATTTGTTCTTGAACATGTTTCAAAAGAATTCTGTTTTATCGTCAGCTTGTCAAGACTGGTTTGATTTATGTTGCAACATAAATCAAACCAGTCTTGACAAGCTGACGATAAAATAGAATTCTTTTGAAACATGTTCAAGAACAAATCAACATTAATATTGAGGTAAGATGATCGGATTAAAAATAATATAATTAAAGTAATCTCAAAATATCACTTCCTAAAATTAAATATTAACTAAAATAATAATTTTTCCCTCTCAAAAAGTCTATCCTTAAGATCTAGTTGGCCACCCCTGCTACACACTAACAGCATGCTAAAGATGTGTAGATTATTTTTAATTCTTCTGAGAGTTTTACTGTAGCATTCTCACTTATACTATATAATTGTACTTAAATATTCCTATCTTAATATTCTTAAGTAATGTCCCATATTATAAGGTTTTACTCCAATCTATTGTTTATGCAATAAATTATACAAATTAAATAATTCATAAGCTAAGATGTAAAGAAAATAGAAACAATTTTATCTTGAAAAGATTTCTAAAATTGCCTTAACTTAAAGGGAAAATTATCACAGCCTCAAATACATAAACTGTAGCCCATCAAGGTTTTTTTTTCCTTTCTAGCTTTGTACTTATGCCGTAGCCGAGTGGTGTGGCACAGAGCTTACAGGACTTGGGCTGGTTCAGTCTCCATGGGGGAAGAAATTTTTTCATGGTACTTTGGCCAGTATGGGACCGGTGCCCACCCAGCATCGTGAGGCATTTGGGTACCTACAATAAGTAGTGACTCCAGGTTGAGAAGACCAGCTATAACGGTTGGGGGACTCGACATGCTGACCACATGTCACACCTATACTGGCTGGATGATCATCTACATCTGTGATTGACACATGTGGATGTGAGACCAGGTGCCGGCTGGTAGGCTAAGGCCCTTCTAGGCCTGTCATGCTAGGAATTAAAAAAAGCTTTGTACTTAAAAATTATTTTATAGCAAAATGTTATACTCAAATTAATTATATTTTACAAGATAATATGATGATTAAGATATATTAGTTTCCAGATTTTAATCTCACTTTAACCATAAGTATATAATTGAATATTTATTAACATCTCGTACTATGACCGTGTAGTCTAAGGCAGAGAGAATGGGACATGTGCTGATTTGAGTCCTCGTGGGGGAAGAAATTTTCTCATGGTATTTTGACCAGTGTATAGGACCGGTGCCCACCCAGCAACTTAATAAATTTGCTTACAATGTTAAGTAGCAGCTCCAGGTTGACAAAACAAACTATTACAGCAGGAGGGACCCAACATGTCAACTCTAAACTAGCTGTGATTGACACATGTGGATGTAAGTTTTAGACAAAATTCTTCTAGACCTTTTGCACCATGAGTTTATTTATCAAGAAAAATAAATTTAATAAATGTTTGAATTAGAAATTCAGATAGTAAAATGGGAGTAGTATGTATAATTATTTATTTATATAAATTAATTAATTTAAATTTCTTACTATTTTTTAATGATTATTATGAAGTTTCAATTGAAGAAGAAGGAATATGATTATTTCTATGAAATTTTTACAATAACTATTGGCTTGAAATAGTGGCAGTAAACTTTGTAAAATTTTCATAAAAAGTAAATTTTTGAACATATATTTTAATTAATAAATTGTTAGAATTTTAACGACATACCTCATAATTGTAGTTTCTTGAAGACTATAGTTTCGATACACTATGAGTTAGAAGGAATTGATAATGATATGTAGTGTATTGAAACTATAGTCTTCAAAAAACTACAATTATGAGGTAAAGTAAAAGTAAAGTGATCCCACTACAGGCCTCAGGAGGCCCTTTGGGGTAGTAGGAGGTTAAGGCTCCCACTTTTTCTTGATAATCGGCATTTGATGTCAGCCGGGTTGTCAGCCCTGTGTGACGGCCGCCTTTACCCCAGAACAAGCGTCTGGTACTCATTTCAGTTAGAGGCTGAGTCGACCACAGGGCCATAGTGCCGCCAGAAGGTTTGGGTCAGTTTAAAAATCCTGACCCCACCGGGACTCGAACCCTCGACCTTCCGGCTTGTGCGCATGAGGTGATTTATTAAAATTCTAACATTAATTTATTAAATAAGAACCTCATAATGTGTTTCCCAATTTTAACTTTGAAAAATTCTAACAATTTATTAATTAAAATAAACCTAAAAAATTCTAACAATTTATTAATTAAAATAAACCTCATAATATCACTTCCTTTAAATATTACGAAAAAAATAAATTTTAATTTTTATAAGTTAGAAAATTGTGTTTTTTTAGTCAGTTACATACATTTAATAAGACATTTTAAATTCTCTTAGAAACAAAATATACTTTTATTCAAATGATTTTTTTAAAATAATCATATTTACTAAGTTATGTAGATAGGAAATAACACTATGAGGTTCTTTAATATTGTTTATTTTTTATTATTTCACTCACCTCATACTTCATAATTATGAAGTATGAGGTGAGTGAAATAATAAAAAATAAACAAAATCATATTTACGTTTTATTTTATTTTATTTAATGATGACCTTTAACAGCTAAGGTCATTAGAAATGCAATTCAACTCAAGGCATAAGAGAGCTGACAAATTTTGCTCGAAGCCTGTTTTTTCAGGCTTGAGGTTCTTATACATATCATATACCAATGCCATAGTCTCTATGGCTTTAGTCCCCTTCCAAAGGAACCCATATTCAGGATATTAATGCTCCGAAAACCTATTAATTCTGGTAGGGTGCAAACTTTGGAACCAGAGAAGTGTTAACTACTAGTCCATAGGAAACGACTATCACATTTATTGACCTTGGTCTTTATTTTGTAAATTCTGAAAAATTACTTTAATAGACGTATTTTCAATTTCATTTATGAAAGTGAGTCACACAAATATAAATATATTCTTAACAAATACATTTATATACTTATTCACAAACATATGCAAACACAATGTCACTATTTCTAACTGCATTCTCTTTATTTTAAAACATGATAGGCCTATTTTCTCCTACTGTCTTTATAACTAATTTACATTATTTATTTTGTTCTATTCTTCTTACTTATATTTACTTATGTTTGCTGACAATTTATATTTTTCATATTATATTAGTTAGTCTATTTTAGGTAAGTATTGCAAAAAAAGAAGGAATGGAACCAGCATGCCATATCTTCACTAACAATGTTTGTTGTATGTATGCTTTGAAGATATCTTACAACACATATGCTTTAAATAACTATTTATATTTCTTGCATACTAACAATGTAACAAAATTTAACTTTCAGTCAAGTTAATTACAAAATTTAATTTTTTATTTTTGTTTTTGAAGAGAAAAATTTTCTCCCAGATTGAGACTCGAACCCAGGACCTTTGGCTTTTTTGGCCAATGTTCTACCAACTTAGCTACTGGGGCGAGTTCTAATCTAGACCCAAATTTTTCTCTTATATACTTTGTAATTCCTTAATTTTGTCATTAATTTATGATTCCAGCATATAAAACACATTTATACTCCTAAAGTTGTTCCAAAATTTTGTAGATAATAAAAAAATGTTACCAACAATACTATCGTAATCTAGTATTTCACATAATAACTTCTGTTGAAATAAATTTAAAAAACATACGCTGAACATAGTATGTAATTCAGTATACTAAATTACTTATACATAAATATTCAAATATGAATAAAATATTGTATATAACTTTCAATTTAATAAGATAAATAAGCTTCACTGGGTATAAATGTGGTGTTTCATAAAAGGAATTCTGAGATTCTCAAAGAATTACACACAGAATCAGTCATGGAATATGCACAAAAATATAGAAACAACTGGAAATCTCACGTACGAAGAACGAGCAGAACAAGAATACCACGTCAGATCTTAAATTACCAGCCACCAGGCAAGAGATCTTTGGGCAGACCCTTCAAACGTTGGATTGAGACCATAACAGACCACTAGGTCTATCACATGAAAGGAAGAAGAAGAAGAGAAGACTCCCAATAAAATCTTCTTGTTAAAAGAAGCTGGAGATGGCGTGTAGAACAAAACGTTCACAGTCTTAAGTGCGCAGAAATTCATATAAAAGAGAGATTTAATATTTGTTTGAATCAGGAGCCTGGTAGCTCAGTGGTCAGAGCACTGGTGTACAGAACCAGAGATATCAGGTTCAAATCCCAATTCAGGCATATATTTTTCTCTTTATATGCTATCTTTAACATTTAATTAGAATTAGTGAAATTCTAGACAATATTGGAAAAACTGAAGATAAGCTAATTGCTAGTATCAGTAACCTAACAACATAAAATAACAAACTAGTTCATGTTGTTAGCAAAGAATTCAACTCGACAGCTAGAAAATGGCTAAATATGCCTGGAAAATCAGATAAGAGAAACATCTTAATATTGATCTTTAGGGATCAGAGTTAGGCTGAAGAGACTGTAATAACTTTTTAATTACAAAGTGCCCAGAACAAAAACAACCAATAAGAAAATTTGGATATGCTCCACTTCGCGTCGCAAGAAAATTCTTCTAAGTTCTATAGAATCGCAGTGCGCATGCGCTAGTGCTCCAATTATTCCAGGTAGATAAATGCAACCTCCAGCAGTTGGCGGTATATGTATGTGAAATCAGTATGACCAACATTGACACAAAATTCCCAGAACTTGTCTAAAAATGTATAATTAACACGAAATGAACTAGTGGAAATATGATTTTACATGGTAACCGTCCGATATTTTGAATTTTTTATAGAATAACAGATATGAAGAGATAATTTATTTTACATATCAAACCACATTTAAAAAGCAAGGAACCTAAAAGCTAACCAAACCTAAATCAATTACTATAACACAAATCAATTACTCTAACGAAGGTGAAATCCAGGGAACGTGGAATCACATTTAAAAAGCAAGGAACCTAAAAGCTAACCAAACCTAAATCAATTACTCTAACGTAGGTGAAATCCAGGGAACGTGGAATCACATTTAAAAAGCAAGGAACCTAAAAGCTAACCAAACCTAAATCAATTACTCTAACGTAGGTGAAATCCAGGGACGTGGAAATGATGTTGGCAACATCTGGAGTATTTTGGGTTGTTGATGGTGGCAACGCTGGAACAACATAGGAAGAGGAGGGAAAATAGCAGAGAGTAGCAAGTAAGCAATGTAGCACGACCATGTTTTATGTAAATATATAAATATAAAAAAAAAAGATCGTTGCAACATTGGAAGATGTTTAAAATGTGTTTAAAAGTATTGCAAAATGTTTTAAAATGTTTTAAATGTGTTTAAAAGTGTTTAGTGCATCAGTGGAATAAGATATTAAATTTAAAATTTTTTGCGACGTGAACCCTACAACAGCCGAAAATTTAATAACTCAATGCAAGTATGAAAATGAAATTTACAGCCAATCATAGAAGAAGTTTTAAAGTTTTTATGATACCATCTCTGGAGAGTAGTTGCTGACACAGATCAATCAAAATGGTGTTCACAACATAACAAATATTTCAATGCTGTTATTGTCTTGCTGAATCCAAGTTTCCAGTAACAAGAAGATTAAGAGTCGTATCTATGAATGCATTAGGCCGTAAAAGTCATTCTCTGCTGAGAAAGTTGCATCCAAAGACGTTTTTGCATACTCAAAAGTCTGTTCATGTGATAATAATTGTCGAAATTCCTAAGCTATCTGGCGAGGTGACTTTGCAGAGAACGAATCATGAGCAACCCGATGGGAACTGATAGTAACCGATGTACTTTGAAACCTTGCTGCTTTATCCAAGATGTCAGACCTTGAGGACTTCGATCATGTTTTCGGTATACGCGGAGAAGAGGAATTTGATAGAGTCTACCAAAGAATTCAACTGAAAGAACAGGGGAATCGGCGTAATATTGCAGGATGCAGACATCGTCATATACGGTTTTATTTGCGGGACGTAAGTGTAAATGCGTTTCTCTAGCAGACGAAAATAACGGAAGTGGTTTTATCGCTGAGAATTCTGAGTAATTTCTTGCCAATATTACGAAAAAAACTACTTTCATGCATGACCAGTCGGCGACTCGCTAATTCGAACTTTACACGTGCTCACGGAAGACTCAACTCACTAGAGACTAATGTATTTGCATGCAGCCCTTAGACACAGTGGTTTCAGAAGCAACCAAGAGATACACAATAACAGCTTGGCATGAAAAAAACTTCTTAAGACAAATTCACTTGTTGAAAACTAAGACATGGAAGAATATGTCACAGGAACAATTCAATGCAATTCAGGAGACTTTCCAGTACAGCCCAAATAAGTTTGTTTCCTGTGCTGGTAGGAAACTAGAGATTCCAAAGTCAACTGTTCATAATGTAGTGCATAATATTAAGTTGGTGAACAAATTAAAATAAATAAATATATATATATATATATATATATATACACACACCTCCAAGATTTGAGTTCACTATTAACAAGGTATTGATGATAGGCAATGAAAATACATATACATAAGACATAAGTTGATTAGTAGCCATGCAAAACACACAAAGAATTCACTAGAATCTGGGACACGAGAGACTTGAAAATTCAGACATAGGGAAAACTGATCCAACAAATCAGCCAAGATGGTGAACACTTAATTTTTTTTCTTCTTTTCTCAATGCCACCAGATTGTCTTTATGGCATTTCTGGTATTATCTCCAGGCATGGTAGAATTTTAATCCACTTCTTAGGTTGGGACATCTGGAAGGCAGAGTTACTTTACCCCAATTATATGACACATGATTAACGATGATCAAGCACCAGGAGAGTTCATAAACCTAACTTAACCTAAATTCCAGATCATGGCTGATAATTGGAATAATTCCGAACACTCAACATATAAAAAACCCATATAGAAATACAAGTACAAACTTTTGGACCGAGAGCAAGGATTTTCCAGATTATAACACAGTCCTATTTGTATAGGTTTAATCTTAGTCAATCAATCTTTAAAATCAAACTGTATTAAATCCTATTATGCACTTGCTATGTTATGACAGTTATTATCAATGAGAATATAAACTGTTTGTACAGGTGGCACAGACTACAACCCATCATGAGTCTCCCGAATCGCACCACCTACATCGCATCCCACCTGTGGCCGTGGTCTCACCTGACAAACCAATGGCAACGCAGTAGATACATCTTTGCTAGGAGGTTAAGATATTAACAATATATATCTCCCAACAGCTGTGAGCTGCCTGGAAGACACTTAGGTTTCAAAAGCCAATCATCTTCCAGTGCACTGCAATGAGACATCACTGCACCTTCTGACGTCAACTAACAATTCCCTTATTATGATCTCAAACTACCAACATGTTGGTCCATATCATGATGCAAACACAAAAGGAAAATATACATTACAGCAGAAAAATGTCATTATAGAGGTAAAACAATTTCAATATCTGAAATTTAATTTAAGACAGACCTAATCTGCAAATTAAATTACAAATATACCTTTAAGTTGATAAATTAAATAATTTTCCTAATTTATTAATATTTCAGTGAATGGAATGAGATAATAGTAGATCATTTAACTTTTTAAAAACTCTTAATAATTATAAGCATTAACATCTTATCTCATAAATTATTATGTTCTTGAAAACTTGTTTCAATATTTTTATATTAATATTATTTTAGTCTGATCATCTTACCTCAATATTAATGTTGATTTGTTCTTGAACATGTTTCAAAACAATTCTGTTTTATCGTCAGCTTGTCCAGATTGGTTTGATTGGTATTTTGAAAATACAAAAGAGCTATTTGGGAAAAAATTTATATTCAGAAGAACAAAAACAGACTTATGAATTTTGAAATACTGACGGAGCGTGACCTTGTTTGGAGGTTCTTTGGCCAACCACAGGATGGAGCTGACATCGACATCCAGTTTGTGCAACATAATGCAACATAAATCAAACCAGTCTGGACAAGCTGACGATAAAACAGAATTGTTTTGAAACGTGTTCAAGAACAAATCAACATTAATATTGAGGTAAGAATGATCAGACTAAAAATAATATAATTAAAATAATCTCAAAATATCACTTCCCAAAATTAAATATTATTTTTATGTTATATTTAATGAGAAAAATATACATGAATTAATGAGTAATTTTTTATATCTTACCTCATAGTTTATGTTTTCTTAAACACGGAAACCGCAGTTTTCAAGAGGAAACATCCCTCCCATTTTCAACTGACATGATGTTTCCTCTTGAAAACAGTTTCCAAGTTTAAGAAAACAAACTATGAGGTAAGATATAAAAGATGACTCATTAATTCATGAAGTAAGAACCTCATAATGTTATTTCCCATATTAACTATGAAGAAAATATACGCTCAGACTGGGGTTTGAACCCAGGATCTTTCACACGCTACGTGAATGCTCTACCAACTGACCTACCTGAGAAACTCCAATCTAAATGCAAATCTTTCTCTTATATACGCTGTTAATTTCCAAACACCAAATGATATGAAACCATTGTTTCTATCTTGCAAATGGTGTTATATTTAGTTTATGTTATTTTTATAACATAATGTTTTTATGATATATTTAGCTCCAGTCCTGGACAACTTTATTTATTTTAAAGAAAAATTAATATCTGAATCAGGAATCAAACTCTGGTCCTCCAATTCTGTATGTCAGTGTGCAGGCCATTACACCATTTGAGACATGATACAGATGTTAATATTTCTTTCCACATATACAATTCTCTTACTTCCAAAGTAGATAGAGCTATTAACAACACCATCAGAATATGAAGCTTTACTACTTAAAAGTAACGAAAATTCTTGTTAAAGAACTTTAAACAGAAGTCGTCTGATGGGTATTGTTAATAGCTCTAGCTATCTGCCTTCAGACATAAGAGAATTGTACATGTGGAAAGAAATGTTAACGTTTGTACCGTGTCTCAAATGGTGTAATGGACAGCATGCCAACATACAGAATTGGAGGTCTGGGGTTTGATTCCTAGTTTAGATGTTAATTTTTCTTTTCAAAAAATAAAATGTTTCAATATAGCTGCATATTGAAACATGTTCTCATGAACACAATTTACGAAGTAAGATGTTAAGACTCATATTATTCATTAAGAAGAATCTCATAATGTTACTTCATATTGTAATAATATTTTTATCTCTACTAATATTCTTTCGAAATTAATAATATTCTATAATTTTATAAATTATTTTTATCACAAAACTGATGTATAAAAATTTAAAAAGGGTTATATCAAAATATTTTTAAAAATCAGCATTTCTTTTAAATCAGTTTATACAAAGTATCTATGACATTCTTTATGGCAACCTGGCCCAGTGTCAGCACTTGTTGTTCCTGGTGAATGGGACTGCTGCAGTTACACTCTAGTCAGTCAGTCTTTCCTTTTCTCTCTCTGTCCCTGCATTCAGTAATGTCTGCAGAATGCAACTAGACCAGACACTTTTTTCACCAGAAATGACAAATGCTGGTGCCAGGCCAGTTTGCAATAAAAAAAAATGTAATAGACCACTGTATAATAATTAATAGGGAGCAGATTTTTATGTTCTAAAAGTTAAGATTGCAACATAGTATAGTGATAAAATTAATGTAATAAGCTCTCCATATCCAATCAACTGATTTTTTTTATAATATAACTCACAAAAACATTTCTTAATAATTTTTGTGTGGAATCTAGCATTATTACATTCATATTACACATTTTACTTTTAAATTAAAAAGAAATAGTGTTCTATTTACATTATTTCTTTTTTAATTTAAGAGTAAGACGTAAAATATAAATGTAATATTGCTAGATCCCACACAAAAATTATTGAGAAACGGTTTTGTAAGTTATATTATAAAAAAATCAGTTGCTTGGATATAAAGACTTATTAAATTAATTTTATTGCTGTACTATGTGCAATCTTAACTTTTAGAACATAAAAATCCGCTCCCTAATAATAGGCTATATTGAGTTAGAAATTTTTACAACTCACCTATTTGTAGATTTCTTAAAGACTAGTTCCAATATTAAGTTATGTAGATAAGAAATAACACTATGAGGTTTTTTAATATTGTTTATTTTTTATTATTTCACTCACCTCATACTTCATAATTCATAGCAGACCCTGGGTTTCTTCACATCTTTTGTGACATTCTCAATGCTGCGTCACGTTCACAACTGACGTCCAACGGCCTTCTATCCTGCAGACTGACCTCCATGCCATCTGGTGGCCGACCGAAGAATTTCCAAATCAGTCCTCTTTCTTTATAACCGGGTATTTCAAAATTCATAGTTGTATTTTCATTCTTGCATATGTAAATTTTTTCCAAAATTGTGAGTTCCTTCGGTTTTTCCAATTGTTTAAGTAATTCCAAATCAGTCCTCTTTCTTTATAACTGGGTATTTCAAAATTCATAGTTGTATTTTCATTCTTGCATATGTAAATTTTTTCCCAAATTGTGAGTTCCTTCGGTTTTTCCAATTGTTTAAGTAATTTTGTTTTGGTTTCTATATTCATAGAATAGAAACCAAAACAAAATTACTTAAACAATTGGAAAAACCGAAGGAACTCACAATTTGGGAAAAAATTTACATATGCAAGAATGAAAATACAACTATGAATTTTGAAATACCCGGTTATAAAGAAAGAGGACTGATTTAGAAATTCTTCGGTCGGCCACCAGATGGCATGGAGGTCAGTCTGCAGGATAGAAGGCCGTTGGACGTCAGTTGTGAACGTGACGCAGCATTGAGAATGTCACAAAAGATGTGAAGAAACCCAGGGTCTGCTATGAATTATGAAGTATGAGGTGAGTGAAATAATAAAAAATAAACAATAGTTCCAATATGTTATATATATAAATTAAACAAATAGTTACAAACAATTGATGATGATATGCAATATATCAAAACCAGTCTTCAAGAAATCTACAAATATGAGATGAGTCATGAAAATTTCTAACTCAATACATTATAAATTAAAATAAACCTCATAGTATCACTTCCTTTAAATATTTAGAACCTTAATAAGGCTAAATTGATTGCAACTTGGGGCAGATATTCTACAAATGTTATATCACTATAAGCAATAATATTAAAAAGGTTATTACTGAAATTTGGATAACCAATTCAGAAGGATAGAAAATAACAATTGTGTGCATGAGCAACAATTAGACGATTAAAAGGTAACATGAAACAACAGAGGCTCACAAAAGCAGAGCAGAATTACTAATTAAATAAGCAAAACACATATTGCAAAAAATAAAATATGTTCTGTCCCAGGGATTTTGAAAACTAAATGTACTAAACATACATTTAACCAAATATAATTTTGAATACTTTTGTTTACGAATCATTTTTGTTAAAATATAATCTTTCTGTCTCAAGATTTCAATAATATATGGATTTGCAGACTACATTAAAAACAAATGAGCTATTTTATTTAGAATAATAGAAGACTTTCTTCCCAAATCTCACCACTTTTGTCAATAGCAGCAAAAGGGAGACAAATGTACAATATTCATTAACATTTAGATTATAGAAAATTTCCCCATTAAAAAGTAATTTAAAAATTAATAAAATTATACTTGAGTAAAGATATAAAATCCAATGTATGTACACACCGACATATTGAGCTAGCACAAGAAAAATAGAGGGGTAGTTATATGTAAACAAGAGAATAAATAAATAATTATTTTAAACTAAACAGGAATATCGCTAACATTTACTTTAAAATTATATGCTGTTTTCTTAGAAGAGCTCAAGTTGCAATGTAAATAGTTTTCTAAATAAATGTTAACTAAAGCTAAGAAATAATATAAAATATAGATTATTAGATGTTGTTATACAATTACTCCATACATTCCATAAATGCCATAATAAAGGTGCAAAGATGTGAAATATTATAAATCCCATATATAAGTCCCTAATAGTGTATCATTATTAGAGGATTTTAATAAGTTGTAAGTAATAATTTAGTTAAGTAGTGTGTTTTTGATAATTATTGAAATTATATTATTATTTCAATACATTTTATTATTATTGTTAACGTATTACTATTATTATTATTATTATTATTATTATTATTATTATTATTATATTTTGAATAGATCTGATTTTTTAAAATTAATGTAAAATAATGTGTTTTTCAGATAGTAACTGCTACAATAAATTCATGTTTTTTTTTTTGTTTGTTTAAAAGTAAATATTTTGTAAAAGATTGACAAATTAATTGTATGCACAACATTTGCAATTATAATTTTACCTGTAGAAAGTGAAAATTTGCATTACTCCAATGCATTTCTGTTATTTTGAAGCTAAATATAGTTATAGTAATAAAGTCAGTGTTAAAATTCAGCTAGGCACAATTTAGAAAGTACTTACTATAAATTCTGTAATTGTAAATGAAAATTCTAACTTCTAGAGTAACTTGGTGTGCATGATGAAATTAAATGTATAATGAAACATTGACCAAACATTTTAAATTTAAAAAGAAATCTTTGTACCAGAAATTTTGAGTATATGCATTTTTTTAATAACCTTTATATGAATTTCAGCTGAAGATGTATTTGAATGCAGGCTTTCACGGCCGGTAATCATGATGTTGAGTGATTCCGGGTTCTGTGGCCGTGGTCCATAGTTGGTGTTGATACCAGACGTTTCGCCCTCAACTGCAGTTGAGGGCGAAACGTCTGGTATCAACACCAACTATGGACCACGGCCACAGAACCCGGAATCACTCAACATCATGAAGATGTATTTATTTTAAAAATGAGTATTGAATTTGTCAATAATAAAATAAGAGATACAGTTCCAAGGGAAGTATTGTGAAATGGAGAAAATTCACAAATAAATGTTTTATTTATTTCAGTAAAAAAGAACTAAACCATAAAATAATGTACGTACTATGGGCATTACTGCACGATTAAAATGTATAAGTTCACACTTTGTTCTTGCAATTGACTGAATGATTCCTCTGGAAAATTTATTTGTGTTTTATTTCACTGCATTAAGTTCTAACTCAGATTTACTTATATTTGAAGAGAAAAATTTTCGCCTAGACCGGGACTCGAACCCGGGACCCTTGGCTTTCCGGGCCAAGTGCTCTACCAACTGAGCTACCGAGGCGAGTTACGATCTAGACGCAAATTTTTCTCTTATGTATGTTGTAATTCCCTCGCGCCAAATGCTTGAAACCATAGCTTCTATCTTTGCAAATGGCGGCTTCTTAGTTCGCCTCGGTAGCTCAGTTGGTAGAGCACTTGGCCCGGAAAGCCAAGGGTCCCAGGTTCGAGTCCCGGTCTAGGCGAAAATTTTTCTCTTCAAATTAATTTATCCTTCAATGAGAAGTGTTAAATTAATAATAAAATCGTCAATAGAAGCCCTACTGGCTATAAAGTAGTGTTAAATTCCCAATAAATGTCTTCTTAACTAAGAAGCCGCCATTTGCAAAGATAGAAGCTATGGTTTCAAGCATTTGGCGCGAGGGAATTACAACGTACATAAGAGAAAAATTTGCGTCTAGATCGTAAATCGCCTCGGTAGCTCAGTTGGTAGAGCACTTGGCCCGGAAAGCCAAGGGTCCCGGGTTCGAGTCCCGGTCTAGGCGAAAATTTTTCTCTTCAAATATAATTTATCCTTCAATGAGAAGTGTTAAATTAATAATAAAATCATCAGATTTACTTGTTATTGTATTTCTAATTCCCCCACCATAGCCAAGCAGTTTAAGGCATTATGCGCTCGTCAAGTCCTCATGAGAGAAGACATTTTCTCATGGAATTTTAGCTAGTATGGAACTGGTGCCTCCAGCATCGGGGTAAATTTGAGTACCCACAATAAGTAGCAACTCCAGGTTGAGAAAACCAGGTATTAATGGTTGGGACCCAACATGTTTGGATGGTTGTCCACCTTGTGATAAAAATGTGTGGATATGAGACCAGTAGTCGGCTGGTAGACCACGAGCCTTCTAGGCCTGTCACACCTTGAAAAAAAAAATTAGTGCAATATGCTACAAAGTGGAAGGTCATGGGTTCAAGTCCCAATGAGGTCAGAAATTTTAAACTGGCCTAAAACTTCTGGGAGCACCATGGCACTGTGGTAAACTCAGCCTGTAATGGAAATGATTACCAGGTATATGTTCTGGTGTAAAGCGGGCCATCATGCAGGGTTCACAACTTGACTAACATCAATTGCGGATTGTTTAGAAAGATGGGACGATTAATATCCTACTAATAGTGAGTGGAGAACTTATTTTTTAATGACTCACCTCATACATTTTCATTTTTTTTATACCGAGGGTTTCAAACAATATCTTGTCCCTCTTCAGTCATGACTTCCACTAACGAAATTGTCTGGTTGTTGATACTTCCACTAACGAAATTGTCTGGTTGTTGATTTCTCTATGGACGTCAACAACCAGAGGATTTCATCAGTGGAAGTCATGACTGAAGTGGGACAAGATGTTGTCTGAAACCGGCGTATCAAAGAAATTTGAAAATGTAAGAGGTGAGTCGTTAAAAAATAAGTTCTCCACTCACTATTAATGATATAACCTCATAATGTTCACTTCCCAACATTAATTCAAATATAATCTCCTACTACTCCAAAATCTACTACGGTCTGTAATGGAACCAGTTTCCCTTTTTCTAAATTCCTTTAGACTGTTTTTTTTAATATATATATATATATATATATATTTGAGGATGGTATCCTAACCTGGAATCAACTTATCCACTATTTTACCTCATTTATATTATATTTATTTTATATTAAATGTTTCAGGTTTATGGGTCAATAACTTTGTTATCAGTAGTAATAAGAAAAATCATCAATTTAATTTTATAATTAAAAAATGTTTATACTATATTTCTAATGTATATGTAAGTATTAGATGTTATTTTAGAAATAAAATTGTGTGTTAATATTTTAGAAACACGATAAGTGTAAATGTTTTTCAACATTAGTAAATGTTAATCTTGTAACTATGTGATAATAAAAGTGAGATAATCTATCATTTTTCCTTTGTCATCTGACTGAATGAACAAGCATTTATTCACATTGTATTATTTTGAGTCTGTTTACCTTACTTTAATATTAATGTTGATTTATTCTTGAACATGTTTCGATTGGATCCCAATCATCTTCAGCATCTTGCCCAGAAACATGTTCAAGAACAAATCAACATTAATATTGAGGTAAGATAAACAGACTCAAAATAATATAATTAAAATAAAAATATTACTTCCTAAAATAAAACATTCATTCATATTGTCAAATCCAAATCTCTCCAACAGCTATCAAAATCCTTGTTCTCATTGCAATAATATTATCATGACTATTTATCTAACTCACTGGCACTATGAAACAGCGGTGGAATATTCTATATGATACACTGATTTAATTAATTTCATGTTTTTAATAAAGTAATGGAAAAATGAATCAATAGATATTATTTAATTGTTTGTGTCAAATTATACAACTTGCAGTTATGCATTATTTGTTTTCATTGCAATCCAACACTTTTAAATAAGTGTGGCATCAGAAAATGAGTTTCTCTATTTACTTACGTCTATGTTGACGGCGACTTGCACTGTCCAGTGTGCTGATACCCATGGGGTATTTACTTGGCAGCAAATACCTTTGTGGCTATCTAGTAGGGGTTGTGGATTAACCTCAGCCTTAGGTGACAATATGTTTTACCTAACAGGTTTAGGTTAGAATAATAGTGGAAAACCACCATGAGTTTCTCTAATTTAACAAAATAAATATATATTCTGTGAACCAGGAAAATCAGACCACGAATTTGACTTGTTGAAGAATTCACTTAGTTTAGCAGTTCCAACGTGAGAGGCTTTTTTATATCTTATTTTACTGGTTACCCTTAACTAAATATAACTAACTGCTAAGGAAAACATATATATAGCTACAAACAAACAGAACTAAATTATAATGAAGAATGTGTCCTACCTCTTTAATAGCCTTAGCTCCAGGAACTCCAAGTTGCTGGTTTGTGTCTATCTGCATTTTCTCCACATCTGAAATGTTCTGCTTAGCCAAGAGTGATCCAAATGGTGTGACAGTTTGTAAAGTTAATCCTTCTTTCTTGTCTGCATTTTCTTCAGCATTCTCCAGAACCATTAATTCCTAAACAAAACATCACATTTGGTAATGATAATATGGGAAGTAACACTAATGGGGCAAATTACACTGAGCAACAAAAAAGAAACTATTTTTTTGTCTCAGAAAGAAAAATATATGTTATTCTGATAGTATTTTTTATCATGAATTCAAATATGATATCGGTTTTTCTCCATCATGCAAGGTTTCCGAGAGACAGGAATTTTAAATTTCAAACACTTTAATATTTTCTACATTTATAACTACACAATATTCGAACATTCGGACTCACCTAGAAAGTAAGAAATGACGATTTTATGCTATATTTTGCCTGTGGAGCATCCCTCTTGATGGTCCAACAATAATCGGCCAGCATATTAGGATTCCATTTGCCTTAATATATCTTTTCCATAGCTGAACCATTTGAGTTAGCTCATTTGGCTTTATTTTACAATGGACAAATGGACAATTATTAAAAAAATAATTATTCATCATCATCCTGCCAGGTATTAGTCCTAGAAGAACTGTTACGGCCTGAGAAAGCAGTTTTCGTGCCATCTTTCCATAGGTCGACCAAGTGACCGTTTCCCATTTGGACAGCAGTTCATTATTGCCTTAGGGATCCTGGATCTAGCCATACTTGAGACATGTTCCTTCCAGGTTAGCTGATAGCTGGAGATGTAGTCCAGTATTGGTGACACATTAAGTTCTTGAAGGATTTCTACATTTTTCTTTCAATCCCATTTGGTGTAGCCAGCTATTCGGCGCATAAATTTCATCTCACAAGCTGTTAGTCTGCTTTCATCTCTCGTCCTTATAGTCCACGCTTCACTCCCATAACATAGGACTGGTCGAGCCATTATTTGATAAAGACGAGTACGAGTTGATTTTTGCACTAATGAAGGTTTTAAAACTCTATTAATGATTCCCATTCATTTGTTGAATTTCATAATTTTCTCT
Organism: Diploptera punctata; assembly: GCA_030220185.1. Classification (NCBI taxonomy): domain Eukaryota; kingdom Metazoa; phylum Arthropoda; class Insecta; order Blattodea; family Blaberidae; genus Diploptera; species Diploptera punctata. The sequence continues at coordinate 240,569 of JASPKZ010009838.1, read as the reverse complement.
GATAAATCCAAATTTTCAACAAAAGAGAGTTTATATCCTAAATAAATAAACTCATTAACTCTCTCTAAAATTTTGTTATTTAAACAAATTTTGCTTGGTATTGGGGATTTTCCACAAAAGGCCATTATTTTAGTTTTATTGGTAGATATTTCCATTGAATATTTCTGGGCTATCAAATTTAAATTATGTACTGACCATTGTAAATCATCTTCAGATATTGCTAGTAAAACAAGATCATCTGCAAACATTATTATATCTAATTTTAAATTTCTATTGATAGTGATACTTCCATGTTTTGTTTGTCTAAAGTCTTTTACAATGGCATTCATATATATGTTAAAAAGTAGAGGGGAGAGGCCACAACCTTGTCTGACTCCTGAGTTTATTTCTTTCCAATGAGTTATTTTTTCTTTTATTTTTATTGCAATGAAAAATAATTATTTAAATCCATTAACTGAAATAAAAAAAAAAACTGGGTGATGGAGAAATTCCAAATACATATTTGAAAACACGATAAAAAAACTGCATTAAGTACAACTATTGGTACTCATGAGACAAAAATCATATTGACCAGTGTTATCAATAATACATAATGAATCGGACATTTTTATACCTCAGCTCATTAAAATATAGGTATTTCACACCGACTAGTTTTAGAGGCATCCCCTCCGTCAGCTAAACTCTAAACTAAGTCAAAGTTTAGCTGATGGTGAAGGGGAAGCCTATTTATTAAACTAGTCTCAGTGAGAAATACATATATTTTTATGAGCTGAGATGTAAAAATAACCGATTCAATTAAATATTATATGTTACAGAGGCCATGAAGGGCACTGATACAAGGATCTAAATTCTTATTCCAACAGCATAAGACGAAATTAAAATGGTTAACCCTATGGTTTTGATAACTTTGCCAATGGAAGTTCCCAGTAATTTTTATATGAGTCTGAATGGGGACAAGGACCGGTCTCTGGACATGAATGAGTGAAGAAAAGTTTTCATATAAATCAATGGTAAAGAGAAAAATTTTTGCCTGAACCGGGAATCGAACCCCGAACCTAGAGTAAAGGTAAAGGAAGGATTCTTGCTTGGATGGGAATGAAGCCTGGACTAGCTCGGTGGTCTGAGCATTAGCACGGAAAGCTAAAGGTTCGGGGTTCGATTCCCGGTTCAGGTAAAAATTTTTCTCTTTACCATTCATTTACAATAATTTAATTGTGTTTATTAATTTACTTATTTCTATCATAGTAATAGCTTTAGCTTCCCCATATTAATTTAATAAATAATGCTATAGCTGTGTGGAGTCCCTTCATGTCTTCTTCAGGTAGAAGCCATTCATTGTGTATTTGTGAATGATGATTCATTGCAATTGAATGTGGGGCCAGTAGAGTAAAGGTAAAGGAAGGATTCTTGCTTGGATGGGAATGAAGCCTGGATTAGCTCGGTGGTCTGAGCATTAGCACGGAAAGCTAAAGGTTCAGGGTTCGATTCCCGGTTCAGGCAAAAATTTTTCTCTTTACCATTGATTTACAATAATTTAATTGTGTTTATTAATTTACTTATTTCTATCATAGTAATAGCTTTAGCTTCCCCATATTAATTTAATAAATAATGCTATAGCTGTGTGGAGTCCCTTCATGTCTTCTTCAGGTAGAAGCCATTCATTGTGTATTTGTGAATGATGATTCATTGCAATTGAATGTGGGGCCAGTAGAGTAAAGGTAAAGGAAGGATTCTTGCTTGGATGGGAATGAAGCCTGGATTAGCTCGGTGGTCTGAGCATTAGCACGGAAAGCTAAAGGTTCAGGGTTCGATTCCCGGTTCAGGCAAAAATTTTTCTCTTTACCATTGATTTACAATAATTTAATTGTGTTTATTAATTTACTTATTTCTATCATAGTAATAGCTTTAGCTTCCCAATATTAATTTAATAAAAGTTTTCATCCCTCGAATGCCTGGGGATATGTAATATTTTCTTTTAACAATGCTCTAACACCTAAAGTCATTAGCATCACAATGCAAAGCAGGGGATAAAAGTTTTTCCTACTATAGGAGTTAGGATTCTTTTAAAATCTTTCAAATTCATCAGAGAAGTTTTTTTTTTCAAAACTCACCTCTTAAATTTCGTGCTTTTCACAAAACATAAATTTCATGCTTTTCACAAAACTATGGTTTTGTGAAAAGCACAAAATTTAAGAGGAGAGTATTTGAAAAATTTTTCTCCAATGAATTTAAAATGATTATTATCTCATGTTTACTTAACATTAATTTCAATATAGGATTCTTTTTTCATACTTGAAGAGGAAAATTATATGCTTGGACTGGGACTCGAACCTAGGACATTTGGCTTTCTAGACCAATGCTCTATTGACTGAGCTATCTGGGTGAGTTCCAATCCTATTGCAAATTTTTCTCTTATATATGTTGTCAATTCCCGCACACCAAATGCTATGAAACCTTTGACTCTATCTTTGCAAATGGTGGTTTCTTTATTGAGAAGACATTTATTTGGAAATTTTTACCATACATTATAAAGCCAGTATGGCTTCTTTCGATGTCATTATTCAGAAATTAATAATAAAAACATAGGATTCCTTTACCTGCACAGTATCTTTTCCAGACTATTTAACTCATGCCCCAAAAGGGAGTCAATGACCAATCACGTTTCAATGATTTCTGTTTTACAACCAATCAGAATCGTGTTTCACCAAATATTTATCAGTGTTATGATTACCATATTAAAGAAAGCTCCTCCTTACAATATTGCGTTCCTTTGGCAATAAATAGTATGATCTGGTTGCAGTGATAAACAAATGAAGCAGTAGAAGCGTACCTATCGTTTCTCATTTGTTTTCAAACATCGCCGTTTACATTAAATATATAAATATTTTAAAATAACTATAGTTAAATAATGATTTGTGAGTAAACAGCTTAATTTTATTCGTTAAATAGTCCTAACAAATGCCACTCTTGATTTCCAAATTCTCTAGATAAATTCACTCCTCACTTCGTGAGTCGTGAATTTATCGATAATTTGGAAATCACTCGTGGCATTACTTATGATAATAAGTTATACATATGGAGGCATGCAAAAAAAAAAAAAAGTAGCATAGCTGATTCAGACAATATTCTACAAGCTGGTAGATTGGCAACCCAGTGAGAATATGATTTTTAAACTGGTATAAACCTTCTTGTGACACCATGGCTTACAACAACTCATCTCCTAATGAAAATGAGTACCAGACATTATTTTGTTCTGGGGAGTAAACGGGACTGATATCTCTTGCTGATTATCTAGAAAGGTGAGAGCCTTAACCTCCTACCCTCCTACTCCTCATACAAATTATATGTATACTGAGTTTGTTGAAATTGCTCCAAGTATTCCACAGTTATGCTGGATCATATATTGTCATTTTATATTATTTTTACTGTATATTTCCAAATGTAAGATGCACTTTTAACCAAATTATTCACATATAAATGATACAATTTTAGGTTATGGTAAATCTCCATTGTTTGTCTTTGCAACACTGAACACACGACTAGTATGTCAGTTTCCATATTTTTCGGCGTGTAAGAAACTTTTATTTTTAAACTCTCACTGAAAGACATTCTCTACATTACAAGCAGCCTAAATAGAAACTTAACCTTAAGTACTCACTTCTGGCTTCTTACTAATTTTTCACTTTTATTATTATATCTTCTTCTTGTATGCCCATGTTTTCCCTTTACAGAGATTTAGGCGCTCTCCCTCTACAGGGAAGAATTTGAACCATACTAATTTAGTTATACTTGTTTTCGTATAGATGTCTTTTGAGTGTTCTGTGTTCCGCCTCATACTGATATCTAGGAAACTAAGGTAGTATTAGGACGGGAAAATTCGGTAAATTTTGCTTAGAGGCGTTTCATTCAGGCTTATGGATTTTTTACGAGCCTGAAAATCTTCAGACTCGGGACCCACGGCTTAAAGTCCCTCCCGGAGGACTTGCTCCTTGGATTTTTCCATCCCAAAAAAATCCATCAACCCCAGCCGGGTTTGAACCTGCGACCCTTGGGACCAGAGGCAAGGAGCACAACCACTAGTCCACCGCGGCCGATTATTATATACTGGTAACATAATCTATATATTAATACGTAAAGGAAAAATTTTGGATCCGTTTTTAAGCACATTGCATGCACGGAGGAGTGTGATATTTGGCATAATTGAAGTTCATATAGAGAAGGAGTGCAGAAAAATAAAATTTATGTATGTGTTACAAATAAATTCAACAAAATAAAATTAATGTTCTCTAAGGAATTTATGTGTATTACTCATTCATCTGTCTACTCATTCATTTGCTTACGTTCATACTGAAGGTACATTGTTGCAAAAAGAAAACTTTGCAGCAGTAATGTGAATTCAATTACTCTCGCGTATTTATTATTAGTAGTTTAAAAAAAAATTAGTACATTTTGTTTTTTAAATTTAAATTAAACTCTGTCGAATCTTGGTTTCAGTAATTTCATTACATTTTTTTTATATATTTAGATATTCACACCTACTTCCATTTTGCCTTGACATAGAACATTGATGGGTTGGAGTGAGAGACAAAGAAGAAGGGAGATATATATATATATATATTCCCGTACACATAACAATAGGCCAAATGCAAATTTAAATAGTATAAATAGTAATGGTAAAATCAAATGTTTCTTACCTCTCCTCATACAAATCTTCTAAGTAGATTCTGATCGACATAACATCAGTCGCCAAGATAGTACTGAAGATGAGACCGTTATGGTCTCAAAATTGCGATCTACTTAGAAGATTTGTATGAGGAGAGGTAAGAAACATTTGATTTTACCATAAATTAAACCTCATAGTGATTAATTCCTGTAAAAGTTAAGCATAAATAGCATACACAGCAGCAATGTGAATTGACTTACTCTCGCATATTTATTATTAGTGGTTTAGAAAAAAGTGAATCAATTTTATTATTTATATTTAAATTAAACCCTGTCTAATCTTGGTTTCAGTAATTTCATTACATATATTTTTTTTATATTTAGATATTCGCACCTGCTTCCATTATGTGTCGACAGAGAACAGTGACGGGTCGGAGTGAGATACAAAGAAGAAGGGATATATATATTCCCGTACACATAATAATAGGCCAAATGTTAACTTAAATAGTATAAATAGTATACAAATGTCTAATGATGCGTTATTGTTTCTAAAATATAGCTTAGCCAAGCTATACCACATATTTCCTATTGTTTGTATTTTTAAAATAAATCGAAAATTAATGCATAATGACGTATTTGTGACAAACTTAAAAATTTAATGAATTGTGGTCGAATTTCAACCGCTGGGCGACCACTAGTAAATATAATTCAGGATTATCTGAGTAAAAAACCAACTAAGAACCCTTTTAGGGCTACAACAATAAGAATAACAATAAGAAAAGGAAAAAAAAAAGATGATGTGTAGCAAAATTGATGCCACATGATAAATGTTTGCATCTCACCTGCTGTGAATCAAGGAAATAAAGCTGAGAACTTTCTTGCCATGACACTCGCTGTGTTTTTTCAGCATCAGAGTGAGGTATAAATGCAGCACAAAATATCCTTTTGCTTGAAGACAAAACTGACTTATGAACATATGTTGGTTTAGAATTGTTTGGCTTAAACACAAACACTGCAAAAAAAGAAATACCATACATTAGAAAAACTCAATAAACAGATAATCAACAATGAAACTAAGAAATTAATTTAACTCTTAAACTGTAAGGTGATCTAATGCCAGGCACTGCACTTTTTGTTCGATGGATTCCATGGAACAACAGATCTTTATTAAATTAATATGATAGAAATAAGTAAATTAATGAACACAAATTATTGTAAATCAATGGCAAAGAGAAAAATGTTTGCCTGAACCGGGAATCGAACCCCGAACCTTTAGTTTTCTGTGCTAATGATCTGTCCACTGAGCTAATCCAGGCTTCATTCTCATCCAAGCAGAAATCCTTCCTTTACCTTACTCTACTAGTCCCATATTCAATTGCAATGAACTCATCATTGATGATTCATTGCAATTGAATGTGGGACCAGTAGAGTAAGATAAAAAGTAAAGTGATCCCACAACAGACCCGGAGGCCCTTGGGGTAGTAGGAGGTTAAGGCTCCCACTTTTTCTAGACAATCGGCACTTTATGTCAGCCGGGTTGTCAGCCCTGAGTGACAGCCGCCTTTACCCCCAGAACAAGTGTCTGGTACTCATTTCCGTTAGAGGCTGAGTCGACCCCAGGACCATAGTGCCGCCAGAGGGTTTTGGTCAGTTTAAAAATCCTGACCCCAACGGGACTTGAACCCTCGACCCTCCGGCTTGTAGCTCAGTGCCTTAACCACTACGCTACGGCATGCCCCAGTAGAGTAAGGTAAAGGAAGGATTTCTGCTTGGATGGGAATGAAGCCTGGATTAGCTCAGTGGACAGAGCATTATCACAGAAAGCTAAAGGTTCGGGGTTCGATTCCCGGTTCAGACAAAAAATGTTTTCTTTACCATTCATTTACAACAGATCTTTACCTACCAGCTGACATCACATCCACATGTATCAATTACAGAGACAATATTGATGTTATACTTAGTTTAACAACCAATGGCATTCCAGACTGCAAAAGTTACAATAAAAGAACTATACAATGCACAATACCTAAATGAAATAGTTTCCAGAACAGCTAATAAACCATGGAGAAAAACAATTCTAAAAACACCAGACTACTCTAGAAGATCAACACTTTTAAAATTCTTATTAAAGCACCGTTGAGATTATGCAATAAGATGTTAAATATAAAATTGGTACATTAGTTGAGGATGACTGACTTACCAGGTACCAATTTTATATTAATGAGTCATTTTTTCATCTTACCTCATATTTCACGTTTTCTTTAAGCACGGGAACTAGTTTTCAAGAGAAACATCTCTCTCATTTTCAACCGACATTATGACTACCGGCTTTTCGTTGGAATCTCCATCAATAACTTTGCCATCTGGTGTTGATTTGACGAACTTCGAGATGTTGGTGGACCGATAAACCTCCGGACCTAGTCAGAATCCGTGAAAATTTCGAAGTTCATAAGTTCTTCTTTCTTGTTTTTTTGAATGTGGATTTTTTCCCAAACCATGAGTTCTTTTTGTTTTTCTATTTGTTTAATTAGATTAATCTTATACTTCAATTTTATTATTGCCTAAAGATCATCATTATCATCATCAACCTTTCATCTGTTAGTCCTACATGAACTATAAGAGTCTGATTGTAATGCTGGTGGATTGTCTAAAATTACAAATGGTTTGAACTGAATACTTCTTTAAATCATTTAAAAAAAACAAATCTTTGAATCAGATACTTACAGCAGTTGGTTGTTGAGAATGCTGCCATGAACTCGGAAGCTGGATCAGCAACTAATATACTGACATCTAGAGGTACTGTCCATAGCATTTTCAATGTCAGTAAGTTCCAAACACTAAGACGATGTTGTGTACTTGTAACTATCAGATGTTGACAATCTGCTCGTCCAAATTCCACATGTCTACGAAACAAAACAGCACACAAATAAATCAGAAAACCATGAAGCTGTATAAGGAAAGCAATAGCATAAAGCCTAACATCTTGCAAATCAAATAAAAATAAAGTGTAATCAGAAAACCATGGTTAAGTTCAGGCTCTTGCCAGAAAATGACTGCCTTCCACACCACTTCTACAGTATGAAAATGTACAAATGAACATTTAGGCCGGTATTCAAGAACCAAGCTCTTCTAAGCCATGTCATCTCTGTCTTCCATAAGCTGAGACTCTCATCTTTCAATTGTTCCTGGTTTTTTTTTTTAAATTATCATCTTGTTAGCACATGATGTTGAACAGAGTGAGTCAGTTAGAGCAGCTTTTGTATGACCTACATAATTCACCACAGAGAGACTGTCTGAGAGCCGCTCTTTGCGGAAAGCTCATTCTTAAATACCGGCCTTAGTTCCCTACCCAAACAAATGAATCATAGGAGATAACATTCATGTGCAGGTGTTGTTAGATGGAAATATGTAGGGAACATTCATTTGCCCCCTCAGGGGTCCTCATCTAGGGGATATGTGGATGGCGACCACAAGGTGCCCAAGCCGAGCAAAACATTTCTTCCACTTACTTGTGTTTTGCACTCTTTTAACTTTACTATCTAACCTCTCTTGGTTAACTCTTGTTTTTCGACCCCGATGCTATTAGGGCATCCGAGGGCTAGGGAGTCTTTCCTTTCTTCCATTTCTTCTTTCCATTATTTCCTTTTCTTCTCCAGAAAAGCCTGACCAGAGGCTATAAGATGGCAGGCCCATCACTGGTCTTGCCTTCCTTTGGCCAGCAACCAATCGAAGGGACTATTATTATGCTTTCAAGTCTTATACGAGAATTTTCCGGAAGAAGCTGGAGGGAAAATTTTCTATAGGATCGTAACAGGCCTTGGCCTAATACTTGGAAGGAAGAAGAAGAAGAAGACATTCATTTGCATGTGTGAATTTTTTTTCCGCCTGCAGAAAGTATCAGTCACTGACAAGTCAGCCTTCAAGTAAAGCTGAATATTTACCTATATTTAATAAAAAATAGGAATTACTTTAAATTATTTTCAGTCTGGACAAGCTGACGATAAAACAGAATTGTTTTGAAACATGTCCAAGAACAAATCAACATTAATATCGAGGTAAGATGATCAGACTGAAAATAATTTAATTAAAATATAACCTCAAAATATCACTTCCTAAAATTAAATATTAGGGATTACTTTATTTTAATATATATATATATATATATTTAATATTTTAATTTTTATATTAAAGCAAAATCAGTTAAAATGTCATAATTATGAATATGGAGAAATTCATATTTTTATATCATAAAAAATATGATTAAATATAAGTTATTGTAACCAAATGGTAAAGAGAAAAATTTATGCCTGAACCGGGAATCGAACCCCGAACCTTCAGCTTTCCGTGCTGATGCTCTTAACCATTGAGCTAATCCAGGTTTCCTTCCCATCCAAGCATAAATCCTTCCTTTACCTTACTGTCTTGGTCCCACATTCAAATGCAATGAATCATCATTCACAAATACACAATGAATGGCTTCTACCTGGAATATTAATTTAATAAATATAAGTTATTGTTGATAAGTTAACTTTTATAGGAATTAATCACTATGAGGTTTAATTAATGGTGAAATTAAATGTTTCTTCTTACTGTTTCTTAATGGAGAAATGGAAAAGTCAGCAGTAGCTCCTCATGCTTGGTCCGAAAAACATTTAATTGAATCAAAAGCCAGTCTAATTAAACAAATAGACAAACAAAAGGAACTCACGGTTTGGGAAAAGATCCACATTCAGAAGAACAAAGCAAAACCTATGAACTTCGAAATTTCCGAAAATTTTGACCTGATCCAGAGGTTTATCGGTCCACCAACAGAGGGAAGAAAAAGAGTTTCTTCCAGTCGACATAACATCAGTCGCCAAGAAAGTGCTGAAGATGAGACTGCTGGGGCCTCGAAATCGCGATCTACTTAAAAAATTTATATGAGGAGAGGTAAGAAACATTTAATTTCACCATTATTGTTGATAATAGCATTTGGTTCTGGAAAAGTTCTAGAATCAGTTACGAATTTGAAGGAGTATGAAACAGCAAGTGTCACATTACTTTGAAGTGATTGGATAACTTGGATGTGAGTTCACCAATAGCACTCATGGGCCAGGTTGGTTAACCAATCACATTTGAATGGCTTAATAAGAATAGTGAATTATGGGAAGGAGATCCTTCATAATCTGAACATTATACTGGAATGAAGAAAAAAAGAAAATAGAATTTGGAATCTACAGAAAAGAAACTCACATCGACAATTATATAAAAGCTACTGGATTTAACCATTTTTCACACAAACAGGCAGTATTTAATAGTTTAACACACAGACTTGTGAATGTCCCCATGACCAAAGAAAATTACAATAAAGAGAAAGAACACATCATACAAATTGCTAAGGATAATGGTTTTCAAAAGAAAATGATACACAAGAAAATTAATAAATTCAAAGAACAAAAAGTCATCAATGAAAGTACTCTTCAGACAGATAAAAATATAGGCAAAAAATTCAAGAAGTTCACATACCATCCTTTGGTATTTGACAAGTTTCAAAAAATTTTCAACAAATTCAACATTAAATTAGCACCGAAAAATGATTACAACTTAGGTAATTTAATAAAAACCAACAAAAATGAAAAGATTGAAGACTGCAAAAAATTGGGAATTTATCAAATTAATTGTAAAGATTGTGAAAAGATATACATAGGAAAAACAAAAAGAAATCTAAATACAAGATTAAAAGAACACCTCAGAAATGTTAAAAATGGAGAAAAGAAACCGAAAAATCTGCAATAGCTGCACATGCCTGGTCAGAAAAACATAGAATAGAAACCAAAACAAAATTACTTAAACAATTGGAAAAACCGAAGGAACTCACAATTTGGGAAAAAAATTTACATATGCAAGAATGAAAATACAACTATGAATTTTGAAATACCCGGTTATAAAGAAAGAGGACTGATTTGGAAATTCTTCGGTCGGCCACCAGATGGCGCGGAGGTCAGTCTGCAGGATAGAAGGCCGTTGGACGTCAGTTGTGAACGTGACGCAGCATTGACAATGTCACAAATTATGTGAAGAAACCCAGGGTCTGCTATGAATTATGAAGTATGAGGTGAGTGAAATAATAAAAAATAAACAATATTATACTGGAAGCTGTCACGGCGACAAGTCTATGCAGTAACAGTCGCACATGATTTATTTAATATTGAGCATAAATCTATTCATAAATGAAAGAACAGTGCATCATATTACATGTGCAGTTAATTTAAAGTCAAAATAGTGAATTCTGAATAACATAATTTGTTTTAAAATACAATAGGAAGTAACACTAAGGGTCGTATGCAAATACATTACTCTCTTGACGATTTTATTATTAATTTAACACTTCTCATAGAAGGATAAATTATATTTGAAGAGAAAAATTTTCGCCTAGACCGGGACTCGAACCCGGGACCCTTGGCTTTCCAGGCCAAGTGCTCTACCAACTGAGCTACCGAGGCGAGTTACGATCTAGACGGAAATTTTTCTCTTATGTACATTGTAATTCCCTCGCGCCAAATGCTTGAAACCATAGCTTCTATCTTTGCAAATGGCGGCTTCTTAGTTAAGAAGACATTTAATGGGAATTTAACACTACTTTATAGCCAGTAGGGCTTCTATTGATGATTTTATTACTAATTTAACACTTTATTAATTTAACACTTTATTAATTTAACACTTCTCATAGAAGGATAAATTATATTTGAAGAGAAAAATTTTCGCCTAGACCGGGACTCGAACCCGGGACCCTTGGCTTAACCCTTCTTAACTAAGAAGCCGCCATTTGCAAAGATAGAAGCTATGGTTTCAAGCATTTGGCACGAGGGAATTACAACGTACATAAGAGAAAAATTTCCGTCTAGATCGTAACTCGCCTCGGTAGCTCAGTTGGTAGAGCACTTGGCCTGGAAAGCCAAGGGTCCCAGGTTCGAGTCCCGGTCTAGGCAAAAATTTTTTTCTTCAAATATAATTTATCCTTCAATGAGAAGTGTTAAATTAATAATAAAATCGTCAATAGAAGCCCTACTGGCTATAAAGTAGTGTTAAATTCCCAATAAATGTCTTCTTAACTAAGAAGCCGCCATTTGCAAAGATAGAAGCTATGGTTCAAGCATTTGGCGCGAGGGAATTACAACGTACATAAGAGAAAAATTTGCATCTGGATCGTAACTCGCCTCGGTAGCTCAGTTGGTAGAGCACTTGGCCCGGAAAGCCAAGGGTCCCGGGTTCGAGTCCCGGTCTAGGCGAAAATTTTTCTCTTCAAATATACATTAGTCTCTACTCAAATTACTTCCAATCACTGGTGAGCTGAGATCGAATTAACGGCCGCCTTAACCGGTCATGCATGAATGTTGACGTTTTCGTAATATTGGCAACGAATTACCCAGAATTCTCAGCGATAAAACCACTTCCGTTATTTTTGCCTGCTATAGAGGAATGCATTTACGCTTGCGTCCCGCAAATATTACTGTATACAACGACGTCTGCATCGCGCAATATTATGCCGATTCTCCTGTTCTTCCAGTTGAATTCTTTGGTAGACTCTATCAAATTCCTCTTCTCCGCGTATACCGAAAACATGATTGAAGTCTTCAAGGTCCGACATCTTGGATAAGTTTCAAACTACATCGGTTACCATCGGTTCCCTTCGGGATTTTCACATAAGTTTATATCTTGAGCTACGATCTTAAGGTACTTTGTCAGGTAGCTTTACAATTATTACCGCGTGAATAGATTTCTGAGTAAGAAAAATGTGTTTGAATAAAACTTTATCAGCAGAGAACGCCTTTTACTGTCTAATGCGTTCAAACATTCTACCCTAAGAGGTTTAAGTTATGTAGATAGGAAATAACACTATGAGGTTTTTTAATATTGTTTATTTTTTATTATTTCACTCACCTCATACTTCATAATTCATAGCAGACCCAGGGTTTCTTCACATCTTTTGTGACATTCTCAATGCTGTGTCACGTTCACAACTGACGTACAACGGCCTTCTATCCTGCAGACTGACCTCCGTGCCATCTGGTGGCCGACGGAAGAATTTCCAAATCAGTCCTCTCTCCTTATAACCGGGTATTTCAAAATTCATAGTTGTATTTTCATTCTTGCATATGTAAATTTTTTCCCAAATTGTGAGTTCCTTCGGTTTTTCCAATTGTTTAAGTAATTTTGTTTTGGTTTCTATTCTATGTTTTTCTGACCAGGCATGTGCAGCTATTGCAGATTTTTCAGTTTCTCCATTTTCAAAGAACAAAAAATCATTAATGAAAGTACTCCTCAGACAGATAAAAATATAGGCAAAAAATTCAAGAAGTTCACATACCATCCTTTAGTATTTGACAAGTTTCAAAAAATTTTCAACAAATTCAACATTAAATTAGCACCGAAAAATGATTACAACTTAGGTAATTTAATAAAAACCAACAAAAATGAAAAGATTGAAGACTGCAAAAAATTGGGAATTTATCAAATTAATTGTAAAGATTGTGAAAAGATATACATAGGAAAAACAAAAAGGAATCTAAATACAAGATTAAAAGAACACCTCAGAAATGTTAAAAATGGAGAAACTGAAAAATCTGCAATAGCTGCACATGCCTGGTCAGAAAAACATAGAATAGAAACCAAAACAAAATTACTTAAACAATTGGAAAAACCGAAGGAACTCACAATTTGGGAAAAAATTTACATATGCAAGAATGAAAATACAACTATGAATTTTGAAATGCCCGGTTATAAGGAGAGATGACTGATTTGAAAATTCTTCGGTCGGCCACCAGATGGCACGGAGGTCAGTCTGCAGGATAGAAGGCCGTTGGACGTCAGTTGTGAACGTGACACAGCATTGAGAATGTCACAAAAGATGTGAAGAAACCCTGGGTCTGCTATGAATTATGAAGTATGAGGTGAGTGAAATAATAAAAAATAAACAATACTAAGAGGTTTAATTAAGTTATGTAGATAGGAAATAACACTATGAGGTTTTTTAATATTGTTTATTTTTTATTTCACTCACCTCATACTTCATAACTCCTCGCAAACCCAGGGTTTCGTCACATCATTTGTGACATTCTCAATGCTGTGTCACGATCACAACTGACGTCCGACTGCCTTCTGCATAAACTATATTTGAAAAGAAAAATATAGGCCTAGACTGGGGTTTGAACCCAGGATGTGAATTTCAACAAATTTCAAAAGATTTTTGAAAAAAGCTAGGCGTATATTTTTCTTTTCAAATATAATTTGTCCATCATTAAGATGTTTAAAAACGAATAATATTAACATTGCATAAACTACATTAACATAAACTACATGTATAGCATGTCCCGTGCCGAAGCCAAGTGATTAAGGCAAGAAGCCTTGGCGCAGAGCTACAGGACTTGCACTGGTTTGAGTCTCCATGAGGGAAGAAATTTTCTCATGAAACTTCAGCCGGTATGGGACCAACGCCCACCCAGCATAATGAGGAAATTGAGTAGCTACAATAAGTAGTAGCTCCAGGTTGAGAAAACCAGCTATAACGGCTGGGGAACCTCACATACTGACCACATGTCACCCCAATACTGGCAGGATGATCGTCTACCTCTGTGATTAACACATGTAGATGTGAGGCCAGCAGCCAGTTGGTAGGACAAGGGTCTTCTAGGCCTGTTGCACCTGAGTTTTTATATGCATAGCATAGAATATGATGCATTAAAAGTGTAGGGGGGAACATAACAAAAAAAAAATACACAAACACTTGAAAAGGTGTTTCTACTTACTTAATATGTCCATCAGTTTTGCATGGGGTGAGGCTACATTTAAGTTCATTTGTTTCTGTTACCCACACTGTGAGCGTTGGACCAAATGCTACAGCTACAAGAGAACCATCCATGGAAAAACTCAAATCACCAGCAGGTAGATTCCGGTAATATCCCATAGACTCACATTTCCACACTAGAGTATCTTTTTCTGTAATAACAAAAATATTTCAATAGACAAATGAAAAATATGCCATACACAAAAAGAGACTATCTTTCTACAAATTTTAAATTACAATTATTAATATTTAAAGGAAGTGACACTATGAAGTTTATTTTAATTAATAAATTGAGTTAGATTTGACAACTCGCCTCATAACTGTAGATTTCTTGAAGACTAGTTTCCATCTTTTTTAATTAAAATTACAGTGGGAGGAAACACTATGAGGTATTTATATTAATAAATGAGTTGGAGAAAATGTTTTAACATCTCACCTCACAAAGTTGCACGTCTTCACGATACCGGTTTCAAAAGTATAGTATTACGGAAGGGTTGTTTCCGATCTCTGATAACGATTTGCTAAGTAGATTGTGACGTTGGAGTGTGAGTCATCAGGACAGGAGTGTGCGAGGTGATCAAACCAGTCAGTGTGCTGCTTCTGTTACACTCACACATGTGTTGCTCTCATAATGCCTAAGAAGATAGACCCGTTTTGGGAAGGGTACATTACTGCCCTTTCCAACGCTAATTATAGTTATTCCGCGATTATTGAGGCTTGCAAAAACGTAATTTTATGGTGTCAAAGTGTGGAATTAGCTCAGTGCTTAATAAAAAGGGGAAGGGTCACTTGGGATTAATTCCAAAAGGGAAAAAAATGGGCAAATCCACGACGTGCTACTACCCGCACCCCAGATGTAATCAGAAAGTTCAAGGTCCTTATCTCTGGTGGTAACCCTGCCACACAAAGGGTGATTGCGAACAGATTGGGAATATCCCTTAAAACTGTAAACACCATAATAAACAAAGATTTAAACATGGAGAAGTGCCACAAAAGCAGGGCTCATAAATTGTTGCCACGTCACATTGCCGAATGCCGCACCAACAGCAGGAAACTATGAAAAGCACCTGGCAGGAGAAAAATGGAAATTTTTGGTCACACTTGATGAAGCATATGTTTATCTAGGAGACTGCAACAAACCCTGGGCAATTTACTATAGAGAAAGGGGTGAAAAAAATTTTCAAAAGTGGTATGCCGAATGCAGAGAAAGTTTCTCCAATGGATTTATGGTCATCGCGGGATATTGCTACAATGAAAAACTGACCATTCGTAGAGTAGCTAAAAAGGCCAAAATCAACTCCCAGTACTACCAGGAAGAAGTTCTCACCCCAATTAACCCGACTGAAATCCCAGCTCTCTATGGTACAGACAAAAACCAAGTTTGGGTGCACCAAGACAAGGCCTCCAGTCACACTTCGGATTCAACCCTGACATTCCTGGAGAAATGGAGCAGGCAACTGTAATACATGCTATTCAGCAACATCCCAGTGAAGTCTCCTGTTGCATCACCGATGGACTTTGTGTCTTTGGACTCTTCAAAAGGGCACTGGGTAACAGGCGTCCTCGAACAATAGACGGTCTCTGGAAAGCATATAAAGAGGAGTGGGAACTTCTAGACATAGCTGTGCTGCGTAAGAGTCTTCTGCAGCAAAAACTCCAATGCCGAACCATAGCTCGGGTGAAGAGCCATCAATTAGAGCATGCTCGATGGTGGAGACACGGCTTTTCTTATGGTAAACTTAAAAATCATTTATTATCAGAGATCAGAAACAACCCTCCGTACTTCCATCTTCAGTCAAATTCCAACTCAGTTTCCATCTAACTAGAAGGAATTGAGAATGATATATAGATGTATCGAAACTAGTCTTCAAGATATCTACAATTATGAGGTAAGTTGTCACAAATCTATGTTGCGACAAGAGTGGCTCTCTCTGTTGGTAATAGCAGACACCTGCCGTCTGCCATTACGCTAATTGATGTAGTTCATCTGACTGGCGCTTGTAGGCGCCTGAATACAGTAATGCTGAGTTATGTTGGTAGCATTTGGTTATACTGTTGCCAACTTCTGCGTATTGTTCAGGTCTGCAGATGACTACAACACTCTTTCTCAGTGTTAGCCGGGCCATCGTGGGCGATGGTATCATTTTGATTATTGGAGGTTGAATACCTCACTTAGTGTGTGCCAGTCCGTCGTGGGCGACGGTCCTGTTTTAGTTAAGAGGTTTAGGAACACTTCATTGTGTGTGTTTGAAGCTCGTGTTAGGAGCTCGTTGTGCTTATTAGGCATTCGCAGTGTGCGGCGGGCACAATCACGTGGTTATTGAGGACCATGTGCTAACTGATCCGAAGTTGATAATCTTCGAGGCCCCTCTAGTCCTAGGAACAGACTTTGATTAAACATTTGATTCTGCTTATTGTATCCACGTCAAGGTTATCACAGAAATAAACTTGATATTTTCACGATTACATATGTTTGTAATAACTAAATTTCCCCTTTATAAAATTCAGCACTACCAGAGGAATATTAGGCAAGAACTCAAAATTGGACCGTGTTGGCAACAACATCTATCACAATTTATTAATTAAATTACGATGCTAACAGCTTTTATTCTCTACTCTAAACAGTTCTTTAGAATAATGGTAAAGAGAAAAATTTCATTAAATTAACATTGAGAAGCTAAAGCTATTACTATGATAGAAATAAAAGGTAGAAGCCATTCATTGTGTATTTGTGAATGATGATTCATTGCATTTGAATGTGGGACCAGTAGAGTAAGGTAAAGGAAGGATTTCTGCTTGGATGGGAATGAAGCCTGGATTAGCTCAGGGAACAGAGCATTAGCACGGAAAGCTAAAGGTTCGGGGTTTGATTCCCGGTTCAGGCAAAAATGTTTTCTCTTTACCATTGAACCAGAAATCAAACTTCAAACCCTCAGCTTTATGTCTTGATACTCTGACCATGAGCTAATTCAGGTTTAATTATTAATTATATCCTACACATTATTATATCCTCTACCACCTACTCTTTTCAACATCTACCTGGAAGACCTAATGAAGAACTGCTTCAAAAATACGGGAGGCGTAAACATGGGAGGAAGAAGAATAAAGTGCATAAGATTTGCTGATGATATGGCTTTGCTAGCAGAAGATGCAATGACACTGAGGAACATGCTGATGGAGCTAAATGATAAGTGCGAGGATTATGGGATGAAGATAAATATACATAAGACGAAGGTCATGATTATAGGAAGGAAACCAAGGAAGATACACATGAGGATTAAAGATGAGTCCATTGAGCAAGTGGAGAGCTTCAAATACTTGGGTTGTACTATGAACTGCGGTCAAGAAGTAAAGCAGAGGATAGCAATGGTAAAAGAAGCTTTCAACAAGAAGAGAAGCATTTTCTGCGGACCTTTGGCAAAAGAATTATGGAAGTGGCTAGTGAACTGCTTTGTGTGGAGTGTAGCATTGTATGGCGCACAGACTTGGACATTGCGATGGAATGAGGAAAAGCGACTGGAAGCTTTTGAGATGTGGATATGGAGAAGAATGGAATGTATAAAATGGACAAAGTAAGAAATAAAGATATGCTAGATAGAATGGGCAAAAGAAGAACAATTTATATATTATATATTAAATTTGGGAATTTTTAACATTATGAGGTTCATTAATAAGAATTAAATGAATTGTGATTCTTCTTACCTCATACTTCTATGTTTTTTTAAACACAGCACTGCAGTATCAGCGACCCATCGTCAGCTGTGACGATGGTGACAATGGGTTGCCGATACTGCAGTGCTGTGTTTAAAAAAACATAGAAGTATGAGGTAAAAAGAAATCACAATTCATTTAATTCTTATTGAAAGAAGAACAATGCTGGAACTCATAAAGAAGAGGAAAAGAAACTGGATTGGCCACTGACTAAGAAGAAACTGCCTGCTGAAGGATGCCCTAGAAGGAATGGTCAACGGAAAGAAAGTTAAGAGGCAGAAAAAGACATCAGATGATAGACAATATTAAAATAAATGGTTTGTATGCAGATACAAAAAGGAAAGCTGAGTTAAGGAAAGAGTGGAGAATGCCTGCATATATTAAATAATTAAGGTTTCTTTCACATTCAAGCACAAATTCTCTTCTTAACTACTCTCTTGACCCCTTATTCAATAAATGTCAGGAAACTTTAAGGTCCAAATGGTCTCCAAACATCATATGGCCATCATAATCATATGATTATATGATGGATTTAAGTTCCATATGTAAAGAAAAATTATGTTTTATTAGAAGTCGTTAATGGCTCCTTAGATTAAGTTTAGGATTAAAGACTCTCCTGCTGCACCACTATTATCATCACCCATCATATTGTTACATGTCATGTAAGCGACATTTGAATTGCACGGGCGAGTTTGGTGGCCCGCAGAGCCGCTGAATTGTCTGGAATGTGCTGCCAGACATTTTTACCAGCCTCTTCCTTCCCCTTGGAGAAAGATTGGAAGCCAGAGGTTTCTGGGCTTCGAAGTTGCTCGAACCTGTTACTAGAGCTTTCTTCCCACTTATATGAAAGAGCGGAGTCAGTTGCTGCGATAGTCTTGCATTGGATGGCGAGAGGTTAATTGTAAGCTAAACTGTGAGGCTGTATTGTGTCTGTAATTGTGTGATAAGTGATTATCTGATAAACTTTTAAAAAAGAATAGTTGTAAGATAAAATTGTGATTGAAGATTTAGTGATAATTATGAGAAGAAAATAAAGTGAAGAGAAAAATTTTACATAGCAACTGTGTACTCATTTAAGTCCAAATAAGTTAAAGGAATGCCCTGTGCCATCCGGTAACAATATCATCTGTACCTTCCAGGCGCCCCAACCTCAGAAGAGTTACAAAATACGCTAATGCCAGGAAAGAACACCAAAAATGTTGAAATGATAACCCGGGGCATTGAATAAAAAAAATTAATGAATTATCATTCACAATACGTATTGAATTGCTTCTAAATTAAGAAGACATGATGGGATTCCAAACAGCTACAGCTATATTTATAATTGATTTATTAAATAGATACTGTATTAAAAAATTAAAGGTATTACTATGATCAAAATAAGTAAATTAATTACACAATTAAACTATTGTAATCAATGGTAAAGAGAAAAATTTCTGCCTGAACTAGAATCTGAACCCCAGACCTTTCAGATTTATTTATTTTTGCTCTTCCATTTGAGCTATCCTAGCCACCTCCCTGTCATGCACAAGTGTTTTTCTTTAATTATATTTGAAGAGAAGAAACATTTTTGCCCAGACCGAGACTCGAACCCAAGACCTTTGGCTTTCTGGACCTGTAATCTACCAACTGAGCTGCCGAGGCCAGTTGCGATCTAGATGCAAATTTTTCTCTTATATTTGTTTATTATAAATAATAGATATTTATTTATTTTAAGAGCTGGTCATATTTTGAATAGAGAAAAAAATATGTAACAATCCAAGGAATGGTAGAACAATACTGATCTGTAGCAATTAAAGTTACAAAAGAGTATGCACGTTTTTGGTTTCATTATTCTTACATCTCATAACATGCATACAATTTAAAAAAGTATTGGAGAGGTAGTTTATAGTAAACCATATATATAATCATACATACTGTATATGCTAGTAGACTCTGTTAGACACCACGTATGGAATTTGAAGTTAGAATTAGTGGTAACAACCAACTGTTGTAGAGGATCCTGAGAAGGCTGGAATGCTATAGCCATAACTTTTCCATTGTATGGAAGTTCTACAGCTGTATTCAAACTGAATCTGTAACAAATATCATACATTTAGTAATTTTCTTCCTCTTTCCTTGTGTTCCACATTTACATACATATTAGAGCGAAATAACTGACTTGAAGCAGTTCATATCCACAATCGTTTCATGAGTGAAGCATAGGGTCATATGCAAATACATTAGTCTCTACTCAAATTACTTCCAATCACTGGTGAGCTGACTCACCGTGAGCAATTGCTGAGATCGAATTAACGGCCAACTAACCAGTCATGCATGAAAGTTGACGTTTTCGTAATATTGGCAACGAATTACCGAGAATTCTCAGCGATAAAACCACTTCCGTTATTTTCGTCTGCTATAGAGGAACTCATCTACGCTTGCGTCCCGCAAATAATACCGTATACAACAACGTCTGCATCGCGCAATATTACGCCGATTCTCCTGTTCTTCCAGTTGAATTCTTTGATAGACTCTATCAAATTCCTCTTCTCTGCATATACCGAAAACATGATCGAAGTCTTCAAGGTCCAACATCTTGGATAAAGCTGCAAAGGTTTCAAACTACATCGGCTACCATCGGTTCCCTTTGGGATTTTCACGATAAGTTTCTATCTTGAGCTATGATCTTAAGGTACCTCGTCAGGTAGCTTACAATTATTATCGCATGAATAGATTTCTGAGTAAGCAAAATGTATTAGGATAAAACTTTCTCAGCAGAGAACGCCTTTTACTATCTAATGCATTCAAACATTCGACCCATAGTCTTCATAGTGCAGCAATGAGAAAGTGAGAAAAGTCAATGATTACAACAGAGTGCATTTCTTCTTCTGATACTAGAGCATCATATTACTCCACTAAGTAATCTGTCGGCGGTCATGTTCAGATGCCATATTCACAATAGAACAACTTATTCAGAAGAGAAGAGAGTAAATTTATCAACTTGCATACTTTTTATTGACTATGAAAAAGTGTTTGATAGATTGTTGAGAAATAAACTATGGGAAATAATGTATGATAAAGGATTTCCAGGACAAATTGTCAAAGTTGAGCAAAGCTTATATTTTAAATAAAAATAATGATTGATAAAGGAGGTACAATGAGCAATAATACATCAGAAATTAATCAAGGGGTCAGACAAGGATGCCCGCTATCTCCTGCACTTTTTAGTAGCTATATATATATATATATATATATATATATATATATCATGCCATATATATATATATATATATATATGGCATGATAAGAAAAATAAATGCCTGGACGGGATTTGAACCCGGAACTCTGAGTCTGTACCTCAGCGTGTTATCCATTACACCACCAGGCGAATCCAATTCAAACACTTATTTTTCTTATATATGTATTATATTCTCCATTATTACTAGATATCACGAGATATATATATAGACAAGGTCATTGTACAATGGCAATCAAGTTTAACCACAAATTTTAAAGTTGGCAATACAATTCTAAATACCATATTGTTTCATAGTTAAATATGGGAAATAACATTATTAAGTTCTTAATTCGTAAATTAATGAGTAATTTTTTACATCTTACCTCATATTTTATGTTTTTTTAAACACGGGAACTAGTTTTCTCTCTCATTTTCAACTGACATTATGACTCATTGAGTCGGCTGAAAATGAGAGAGATCTTTCTCTTGAAAACTAGTTCCCGTGTTTAAAGAAACATAAAATGAGATAAGATGTAAAAATGACTCATTAATTTACCATATTGTTTGCAGACAATCAGACAATCCTTAGTTCTTCAGAAGACAATTTACAAATAGCAGCGCATAAATTAGATGAAGTAGCAAATAAATTCAATATGACAATCTCTGAAAGAAAATCAAAAGTAATGGCATACAACAGGAAACACCATAATAGGTGTAAAATCAGCATTAATAACAGTACAGTACAACAGGTGAACAATTTCAATGGTTTGGGATGCAATGTATCATAATGCCAGAAGGAAGATATTAATATTAAATTAAATTCATTTTATAGAATATATGGCACTATAAAACGGACACTGAAAAATAAAACTTTGAGAAGCACACAATTAAAATTTTATTAAATTATGTTTTAACATATGTAAGTGAATATTCGACTCTTAACCGTTCAGATTGAAGAAAAATAAAAAAAAAGAAGATATTAGAAAATAATTAAATATTTTACTTTAACAAATAGAATTGACAATATGAGAAACAACTGGTATGAACATGTTAAAAGAATGCCTACAGATAGAATCCCTCAGCTGTTATTAAAGTACAAACCAATAGGACATGGAAGCATTGGACGCCCATTTACTAGATGGGAAGATTCATTAAATCCCACTTGATGTGAAAACAGGTCGATAGGCCTAATTTCATGAAATAGAAGAAGAGAAATAATCTGTGCAGGGAGAAAATATGTTAACTAACATGCTGTCTTTCTCTTTCTCTTCTTTATTATGTTGCTACTTCCTGTCCTCAGTATATGTTCTTTGCCTGGCAGGTAGAGAACTGACAAATACTATGGATTTTAATGGTCCATCCTTCTACGCGCTCATTGGCAAAATGACTAATTTGACAACCCTGTTACTATTGGGGTTACGTGTAGGAATAGGCTGTCCCTTCTCATTACATGTTGCCACTTGTGATTTATTGTGAGGCTGGTAACGGAGAGATGACAAATACTGTGATTTTAAATGATCCGACCGCTTGAGTGTTCTGTGCTTAAATGACTAATTTGACAACCATGTTAAGATCTTCCACATGTGTTTAGGGATTCTCCGCCCACACTTAAGTTGAACCATTTCAGTACGTGATCGGATGTGCAGTTTTCTCCTACATCCCTTCCATAGATTCAGTAGTTTAGCGACACTAGCATTAAAACTCTTCCCCTCTGCCTATGCAGAGTTAACTTGGTGATATAATATTTACCACAATATAAACAATCTTTTTTATTTATTTATTTATTTAATTAGCAGGTTACACAACATCTTCCTATGCCCAATTAATCTATTTGTCATTCTCCTCTACATATCTCTATCATTCCATTCTCCATCATCCAATCCTTTTTTTCTCATGTTGCTCAAAACACCATAAATCCACTTTTTTTTTTTGGCCAACCTCTTCTTCTACCAATTGCTCCCTTTCTAGAATTCTTCTTAGGAATCTGTCTTCTGTCATTTTTTTTACATGATCATACCATTTTAATTGTTTGTTTTTTTATGAAATCCACAATTGAAGTTTGAATATTCATATTTTAACCTTTTTTTATAGGAATTATCACTGTGAGGTTCAATTCAATATTAAATTAAAAGATTCTTACCTCTCCTCACATTATTCTGTTAAGTAGATCGCGATTTCAGGCCTATAGCAGGCCCATCTTCAGTACACTGTTGTTGACCGGTGTTATGTCGCTCGGAAGAACCACTTCTTCTTCCCTCTGTTGGTGGACCGATGAACCTCTTGATAAGGTCAAAATTTGCGGGAACTTCGAAGTTCATAAGTTTTCCTTTGTTTTTCTGAATGTGGATCTTTTCCCAAACTGTAAGTTCCTTAGGTGTCTCTATTTGTTTAATTAGACTAGCTTTTGATTCAATTCGATGTTTTTCGTACCAAGCATGAGCAGCTACTGCTGACTTTTCCAATTCTCCATTTTTGACATTTCTAAGATGTTCCTTCACCCTTGTTTTCAAATTTCTTTTCGTTTTTCCTATATAAATTTTGTCACAATCTTTACATTTGATCTGATAAATTCCTGATTTATTTTCTTCTTCAATTTTTTTCATTTTTGTTGGTTTTAATTATCCTATTAAGGCTGTATTCATTCTTAGGTGCTAATCTTATATTAAACTTTTTGAAAATTTTTTGAAATTTGTAGTGTTTCAATGGATGGTAAGTGAATTTCTTGAATTTTATTTTTTCTGTTTGTTTTATCAGTGTGCTTTCATTAATTAATTTTTGTCTTTTGAATTTATTTATTTTCCTGTGTACCATGCTTTCATCATAACCATTATCTGTTGCCACATTAATTATGTATTCTTTTTCTCTTTTATAGTTTTCTGCTATTGTCAAACAGAAACAAATTGAGGATGCTTTGAAGCTTTTGAACATCCAGAGTAGAACGATAAAATTCACCATGGAAACTGAGATTGAAAGACAAATCCCATTTTTGGATCTTAATTTAACACGAAACAAAGAAAACAGGATAGAATTTGGAATATATAGAAAGAATACTCATATAGACAACTATATTAAAGCTTCGGGTTTCAACCATTTTGCTCACAAAGAGGCAGTGTTCAATAGCTTAGCATACAGATTAGTAAATATTCCTATGAGCCCAGAAAACTATAAAAGAGAAAAAGAATACATAATTAATGTGGCAACAGATAATGGTTATGATGAAAGCATGGTACACAGGAAAATAAATAAATTCAAAAGACAAAAATAATTAATGAAAGCACACTGATAAAACAAACAGAAAAAATAAAATTCAAGAAATTCACTTACCATCCATTGAAACACTACAAATTTCAAAAATTTTCAAAAAGTTTAATATAAGATTAGCACCTAAGAATGAATACAGCCTTAATAGGATAATTAAAACCAACAAAAATGAAAAAATTGAAGAAGAAAATAAATCAGGAATTTATCAGATCAAATGTAAAGATTGTGACAAAATTTATATAGGAAAAACGAAAAGAAATTTGAAAACAAGGGTGAAGGAACATCTTAGAAATGTCAAAAATGGAGAATTGGAAAAGCCAGCAGTAGCTGCTCATGCTTGGTACGAAAACATCGAATTGAATCAAAAGCTAGTCTAATTAAACAAATAGAGACACCTAAGGAACTTACAGTTTGGGAAAAGATCCACATTCAGAAAAACAAAGGAAAACTTATGAACTTCGAAGTTCCCGCAAATTTTGACCTTATCAAGAGGTTCATCGGTCCACCAACAGAGGGAAGAAGAAGTGGTTCTTCCGAGCGACATAACACCGGTCAACAACAGTGTACTGAAGATGGGCCTGCTATAGGCCTGAAATCGCGATCTACTTAACAGAATAATGTGAGGAGAGGTAAGAATCTTTTAATTTAATATTCATATTTTAATTACACTGTTTCTTATTTTATCTCTTCTACAAAGGTTGAACAATTCTCATTTGGGTGGGCATGTTACACATAAAATAATTTTAATCAAAGTTACAGTGAGATTTAACACTACGAGGTATTTCCAATTTATATTTAGTTTGGTAGAAAATCACAAAATTGAAGAGAAATTAAATTAACATAGCAAATTTGGGAATTTTTACATTATGAGGATTTCTTAATAAGAATTCTTTTTACCTCATACAACTATGTTTTTTTAACACAGAACTGCAGTATTGGAAAAAACATCTTTTCCATCTTCAGCTGTTTTCACGACTGTCAATTTTTTTTTTGCCGGTAATTTTCTAGATTGCCATCTGGTGTACTTTTGAAGAAGTAATTTTCTAAACTGCCATCTGGTGTACTTTTGAAGAGTACACCAGATGACAGTTTAGAAAATTACTTCTTCAAAAGAACACCAGATGGCAGTCTAGAAAATTACCGGTGTACTGGCGTACTTTTGAAGAACTTTGTAATCAAACTTCAGAAGTACATCAGATGATAGTTTAGAAAATTACTTCTTCAAAAGTACACCAGATGGCAGTCTAGAAAATTACCGGTGTACTGGTGTACTTTTGAAGAACTTTGTAATCAAACTTCAAAAGTACACCAGATGACAGCTTAGAAAATTACTTCTTCAAAAGTACACCAGATGGCAGTCTAGAAAATTACCAGTGTACTGGCTACTTTTGAAGAACTTTGTAATCAAACTTCAAAAGTACACCAGACGACAGTTTAGAAAATTACTTCTTCAAAAGTACACCAGATGGCAGTCAAGAAAATTACTGGCAAAAGAAAAAACGGACAGTCGTAAAAACAGCTGAAGATGGAAAAGATGATTTTTCCGATACTGCAGTTCTGTGTTAAGAAGAATTCACGATTCATTTAATTCTTATTACAGAAATTAAACTTCTTAAAAAAATTGAGAAGTCACTGAATTAACAGTTCGGGAAAAGATATATATTCAGACGAACAAATATAGAACCATGCATTTTGAAGTTCCCGGAGAGCAAAATTTAATCTGCAAGTTCATAAAATCAGCACCACAGATGGTAGTTTGGAAGATGGTGTTAATGCAAAATTTCAACAATTGGATATGACTGAAAATGAAGGTAAAATGATCTTTGAAACCGAAATTGTGAAAATGCAGAACTTTATGATGTGAGATATAAAAACATTTTCTCGAATTCATTTATAATATAAAAAACATAAAATGATATTTACTCACATCTGCTTACGTTGATCAAATTGCCAGAATTTGAGTCGATTTTCTGCGAATGTTTCCTGATCATCTCGATGTTCCACAGTAGCCAACCAGCGACCATCGCTACTTAAAGCTATTCGGATCACCTCTGTGTTAATTATAACTGCATTACGTTCTTGTGTTACATAGTTCATTCCAGAGATGTCCAACTGAAAATAGAAATAATTCTCATGCTTACTCTGTAATTTAAATCTGGATACACCAGGGAGAAAGAGACAGTTGGAAGAATTATATCTAGGAAGCCATGAAAGGAAGGGAATTAGAAGAAAAGGACCGCCAGACAGAAGAAAATTGACAGACAAAATAAAAATAAAGATATGCCAGACAGGGTGGGTTAAGGAAGAACAATGTTGGAACTCATAAAAAAAAAAAAGGAAAAGAAATTGGATTGGCCACTGGCTAAGAAAAAACTGCCTGCTTTCAGATGCCCTAGAAGTAAAAAGAAGGTTAGAGGCAGAAAAACACACCAGACGATAGACAATATTAAAATATTGAATTATTAAATTTAAATTTGAAGAGAAAAATTTTCGCCTAGACCGAGACTCGAACCCGGGACCTTTAGCTTGCCGGGCCAAATGCTCTACCAACTGAGCTACCAAGGCGAGTTACGATATAGACGCAAATTAGACTGGCCTTTGATTTTCGAACCAAGCATATCAGCTTGCTCATGCTTGGTTCGAAAAACATTTAATTGAATCAAAGGCCAGTCTAATTAAACAAATAGACAAACAAAAAGAACTCACGGTTTGGGAAAAGATCCACATTCAGAAAAACAAAGGAAAACTATTCCTGCAAATTTTGACCTGATCCAGAGGTTCATCGGTCCACCAACGGAGGGAAGAAGAAGAGTTTCTTCCGATTGACATAACATCTGTCACCAAGAAAGTGCTGACGATGAGACCGTTGTGGTCTCGAAATCGCGATCTACTTAGAAAATTTATATGAGGAGAGGTAAGAAACGTTTAATTTCACCATAGATTCTTGAGAGTTAATGTTTTAAGTTGGCAGCTCTGAGATTATCAGAGTTGACCGCGAAATACTCAGATGACCAATAGGAAAATTAATATTTAATATGTGCCTCCTATATGAAAGAGACAAAACATCAAAAATGTCACAAAGGCAGTGATGAAACTTAAGTCCGCATAAAAATCAAGAGATATGAGGTGAGTCAAAATACAACTTAAATTAATATCAAAATAAATGGTTTGTATGTGAATACAACAAGTAAGGCAAGTAAGTAACCTGGATTTGGAATTATTTTATCTTCATTTGAAATTGGTAAAATTATTAGGTGATATTTGTTTAGAAAATTTAACAAGAAACTTTTTTGGAAGATTAAATTTCACAATTCAGAAGAAAATTGCTACACAAAACAAGAAATTTAAAAATTTAATCCAGAAACGACATAATGTACCTAATCAAAAAATTGAAAAAGATTGCAATAGAATTGAATCAATCAACAAAAAACAAAATTCAAATGACAATAACAATGTTGTTAATCTTCAGAAATAGAATTGACCGAAGAAGAAAATAAATTATTGAATCTTGGACTAAAACTTGTGTGAATTTCTCAAATAAAATAGAAGACTACGTAGCTGACATTGAGATTGCAATTTCAGATCTTAAAGTTGAAGACAAATTATAATTAGGAGAAATTGTGAAAACATTTTTGAAAATATAAATGAAAAACCAAAAAACAATAGAGCCATTAAGAACATGAAAATATTGAAGAATATCAACAACAAAAAAGCAATAATTTCGAAAGCCGATAAAGGAAACAAAATTGTAATTTTGAATAAAGACGATTATATAAAACAGAATGAACCTTCTCTTAAATTCAAATGAATATGAAGAAATTACATGCAATCCTCTTCCAAAAGCAATAAAATCATTTACTAATACAATAAAAAACATCAAATATGCCATCAAAGAACAAGATAAATACAAGTTGAAAGTATCAAACCCATAGATTCCAAAATTGTATGGGCTCCCAAAAATACATAAAGAGGGAAATAAGATGAGACCCATTATTAATAATATTGGCTCACCTTGTTACAATTTGGCAAAATGGCTTACTAAGAAATTTAATGAACTACCAAGTTTCGACAACAAAAGTATTGAAAATTCAATTGAATTAGTTAATGAACTGAATAATATCACATTGGATTGTAATGATAGATTGGTTTCTTTTGATGTCATTTCTTTATTTCCGAGCGTCCCAATTGGGAAGATGTTAAATATTTTAGAAAAATGGCTTATTTCCTTGAAACTACAAAGAGAAATAATTAATGAATATTTGAATCTTACAAAACTTTGTATCGACAACAATTTTTTTACCTTCAATGAAAAATTTTATAAACAATCTCAGGTCTGGCTATGGGAAACCCACTTTCACCATTTTTGGCAAATTTATTTATGGGTTATTTAGAATGTCATATCACCAATGCTTATCCCTGGATGTTCAAATGTTGGTATAGATATGTGGATGATATTTTCTCTGTGATAAATTCTAAATATATTGAAGATGCATTAAAATTACTCAACCTCCAGGATGAATCTGTGAAATTTACTATGGAATTAGAAAATAATAACCAAATCCCATTTTGGACCTCTACATAAGAAGGAATGAACAACAACAAAGAATTGAATTCAATATATACAGAAAAGATACTCATATTGACATTTACATAAAGTCTTCATGTGGTTTCAATCATATTGCGCATAAGCATGCAATTTTCAACAGTTTGATATATAGATTGTATTGAATGTTCCACTACATGGAAGAGGATTTTTAAGAAAGAAGACAAATCACATTTTGGACATATCTAATTTGAATGGTTTTGGAAAGAAAGGAATTATAAACTAAATTGAAGAAATTCGAAAAAAACAGACAACAAAAGATTAAAAGAATAACCTACCCTGCAATCTGATTCAAAGAAAGGAAAACAATTTAAGAAAATTCCCCCCCAAACAAAACTTTATCATCCTGGAATACATAACAAATTTCAAAAATTTTCAAGAAATTCAATATTACATTGGCACCGATAAATAAATTTAGCCTTGGTAACTTATTAATAACCAATAAGAAAATGAACACCCCAGATAGTAAAAAATCTGGAATTTATCAAATTGATTGTCGAGATTGCAATAAAGTATACATGGAAAAACAAAAAGAAATTTGGACACTCGCACAAAGGAACACTTTAGAAATATTAAAAATGGTGAAATTGAAAAATCAGCTATTGCAGCACATAGTTTGTTGGAAGGTCATAGAATTGAAAAAGAAGCTAAACTTCTAAAACATTTGGAAAAACCTTTGGATTTGACAGTTTGGGAGAAAATATTTATACAGAAGAACAAATTTAAATCTATGAATTTCGACATTCCGGATGAACGTGACCTCATCTCGAAGTTCATCGAATCAACACCAGATGGCAACGATATCTCAAAGTTCGTCAAATCAACACCAGATGGCAACGTTATAGAGGGAGATTCCAACGAATATCCGGTAGTCATAATGGCGGTTGAAAATGAATGACAAGATCATTTGAAAACTATAGTTACCGTGTTTGAAAAACATGAAATATGAGGTAAGATGTTAAAATGACTCATTAATTTATTAATAAGAACCTCATAATGTGTTTCCCAATTTTAACTTTGAATAAGTAAGGCAGAGGAAAGAGTGGAGAATGCTGAGTTTGCAGTGAAAGACCTGCTGTATGTATATAGGAAGTTTGGAAATATATAAAAATAAAGACAGAATTATGAACAACAACAAAGGCCCTATTCCCGTCAGTATTGTCTTTTCCTCGGTTAAGGGAAATACTGGTTGCACTGGCAGTACTAGCAGGCAAACTAATTGCAAGTTACAATGTTAAATTTGGATGACATGTTTTCCTTTAAGTTAGATTAGGTTTCTAATTTAGTTAATACTCAGTCTTGAGAATGGCAGCTTTGCTGTCAAAATGCATTGATGGTGTTTAACCTATCATTTGATGATTGGGTTTTATTTAGTATAGTACTGTATTAATGAAATAAGGCTAATTATGGTGAGAATAAAAGAAGCACCAACTAAATTGGAAACACCATCCTGAAAGAATGAGTTCAAATCGGATCCCCAAAGCTGTTTATAATTATATACCAAGAGGACGAAGATCACTGGGCCGTCCTATGAAACGCTAGAGGGAAAATTTTCTATAGGATCGTAACAGGCCTTGGCCTAATACTTGGAAGGAAGAAGAAGAAGATAAAAGAAGCAAAACATACTTACATTATACAGAAGACACCTTGTGCGAGGTGAATAAATTTGGATGTGTCCAGTCCGTCCGTTCAAAACAAGTGATTTTGTGCGTGGATCATGTACAATTCCTGCTGGGAACAGAGGTAAGCCATGTCTTTCCTCTACAGACCATGTGAAATGTTGTATTGTACTGCATAAATTCAGCTGTGGATTCACTATTCTTATACCTACAAGAACATACAAATTAATTTTAGGAAGTAACACCATGAGATTTTGACGTTATATTTAAATATATTGACTTAGGCTTTCATGGCCGGAGTTAGTATGATGATCTTATAGAAGATTTCCAGCCTGTTGGCCATAGTCTTGAGGCTAGTAGTTCCCCGATGTTTCGTCAGAGACTGCGTCTGGCAACCTCAAGGGTTGTCTTGAGACTGGCAATTTTGTCAACTGTCTGCCTTATTTATACAGTTGACCGCAATGTGTTCCTCTACACGGTCAGTTCCATTGTAAATTGTATCTGTCTTCTGGTGGGTTAGCAGTAGGGACTTCCATTGCACCAATGAGTTTGCTGTCTGATGGCCTAGTAGATTGTTTTGTAAAGGTTTGTCTTGAGACAACAGCCAATAGCCCGGAAATCTTCTACAAGGTTATATTTAAATTATTTTATTTTGGGAAGTAATATTTTGAGGTTCTTTTTATCAGGTTTTTTTGAGTCTCTCTCTCTCTCTCTCTCTCTCTCTCTATATATATATATATATATATA
This sequence comes from Diploptera punctata, assembly GCA_030220185.1. Classification (NCBI taxonomy): domain Eukaryota; kingdom Metazoa; phylum Arthropoda; class Insecta; order Blattodea; family Blaberidae; genus Diploptera; species Diploptera punctata. The sequence continues at coordinate 208,923 of JASPKZ010009838.1, read as the reverse complement.
TATATATATATATATATTACCTCAATTAAAAGTTACTTCCTAAAATAAAATAATTAGAACTACTTAAGTTATAAGGAAGGAGAAAAAACAGAAGTTGTTTTTCATGTTGTGAATAATGGAAAACAAGATGGCATCCTCCAAATTGAACAACTTAATAAATTAAAGCTCATGCTTGGTCCGAAAAACATTTAATTGAATCAAAAGCCAGTCTAATTAAACAAATAGACAAACAAAAGGAACTCACAGTTTGGGAAAAGATCCACATTCAGAAAAACAAAGAAAAACTTATGAACTTCAAAATTCCTGCAAATTTTGACGTGATCCAGAGGTTCATCGGTCCACCAACAGAGGGAAGAAGAAGAGTTTCTTCCGATCGACATAATATCAGTCGCCAAGAAAGTGCTGACGATGAGACCGTTGTGGTCTCAAAATCGCGATCTACTTAGAAAATTTATATGAGGAGAGGTAAGAAACATTTTATTTCACCATATATAACTCTTAATGTTACTTCTTATTGTATTTATAAAAAAACTTTTATGTTCTTAAAAAAATTATCAATCCAAATTAAATATGAACCAGAGTTGAGCTTGGTAACCACTAGCCCAAGTGGTGAGTCAAGCGACAATGAGCAAGTGTTTTGAACTATTGTCGATCATTAAATGCAGACAGTTGGAGAAGTTGAAAACCAGAGTGAAGGAACATCTTACGAATGTCAAAAATGGGAAAGTGGAAAAATCTGCAGTAGCCGCTCATGCTGGTCAGAAAAAAACATCAAATTGAAAGAAAGACTAAATTAATAAAACAATCAGAAAAACCTAAAGAGCTTTACAGTTTGGAAAAAAATCCACATAAGAAAAATTAGAGAAAAATTAATGAATTTTGAAATTCCCAAGAAAGTTGGTTGGTTGGTATCTAATGTCGAGCACTTGATAATGAAATCATTCGCTCTCTTGCACTCCAATATTTAGCAGAAAGGCTGGTCTCTTCTACAAAAGCTGGACAACGGAGGAGATGGTTTCTTTCTAGATCTTCATTTAAATTGCAAAAAGGGCATTTAGATGAATCTGTTATGCCAATTCTGTGTAGGTGTTTATTCAAGCAGTCATGTCCCGTTAGCAGTCTGAATGTTGCTACTGCAGATTTTCTTTGTAATGTAGTAATGTCATAAGCTTGTAGATTTTCCCATTCCTTTCCAGATGTTTTGGTGGTGTATTCTTTTCTAAGTTTATTGATGTATTTATTTGAGATAATTCTTTTGATAGAGTGAAAGGAAACTGGAGTAGAAGTTGGGTTTGAAACAATTTTGCTACCCTTCTTGGCCAGAAAATCGGCTATTTCGTTGCCTGTCACTCCACAATGGGCCGGAATCCATTGAAGTACAACTTTTTTATGTAGACGGGATAACTGTTTTATCATTTTGTGACATTCGATAATTTTGATGCTTTTGGGTGTTGTGTCTCGTGTTATAGCGAGAATGGCTGCTTTGGAGTCACATAGAATTACAACTTGTGTAAATTTTTGTACTCCAATACAAACATTCCCAAGAAAGTGACATTTCCCATAGAGTTCAAAATGCATAAATATTATTTTTAATTAACCTCTGTGGTTTAAGATATAGGATGCCCCATGGAATCCATTTCTTTGAAAATTATATAATAAAATGTGAATAGCACTGAGAATGTCACAAATACAGTGACGAAATCTAGATATGCAAGGGAGTTAAGAAGTATGAGGTGAGTCAAGAAACAACTAAAAAAAAAAAAATTAAAAGTTAATTTTGTATCACTATTATCCAAGCTCTTCAATTATGTAAAATGAAACTCACCATTGTCTGTGGTACAAATAGCCAGGTACTTGTTTTCTGGTGCCATGGCCAGGTGGCATATAGGAGCTCCAAGGCGAGGCAAGAAACTTTTATCAGATCTGGAGTCAAGACACCATTTCACCAGTACACACTCTGCAGCTCCACTGTAGAAACTACTTCCTGTAATATTAATATACCACAATATTTCAATATCCCGTACAGAATAAAAAAACATTGTATTATAATTTAACAAGAAAATGGAACTAACAAATGTTGATCCCCATACTCTGCAACCATTCCAGAACATGCAGAAAAAACACTGGAGAGGATAATATACAATAATGGCTAAATAATGTAAAATTAATATAAAATTATGGAATATTCACCTGAAAGGTCCGTCTCCTCAACTTAATTAATCATTTAACTGTAGCGCTTTCGGGACTTGTCCCATCATCGGCAGGATTCAAAACTGGTATTTCACTGAAGATCTGGTAGAGGGGGTTGCATGTATTGGGTTCGTTTGTCGTTGTTGTGAGCTGCTTTCATGATTTCCATCTCTTCGAGTACGTTTATCTTCGCTGGATTATTTTCTCTGTGCGTTACTGTTAGGGTGTTTTCAATATTTAACATGTGATGTCCTTCATGGAAAATGTGTTTTTGCATAGCTTGATTTCCCTTCTGCATGAATGAAGTCTCGAAAATGTTCTTTGAATCTGATGTTAAAAGTCCTGTTTGTCCTTCCTATATAAAATTTGTTGCAGTCCTTACATGTCAGATTATAAACTCCTTCTTCTTCTTCTTCTTCTTCTTCCTTTCAAGTATTAGGCCAAGGCCTGTTACGATCTTATAGAAAATTTTCCCTTATGGGAAATTCTCATATATAAGACTTGAAAGCATAATAATAGTCCCTTCGATTGGTTGCTGGCCAAAGGAAGGCAAGACCAGTGATGGGGCTGCCATCTTATAGCCTCTGGTCAGGCTTTCTGGAGAAGAAAAGAAAATAAAGGAAAGAAGAAATGGAAGAAAGGAAGGACTCCCTAGCCCTCGGATGCCCTAATAGCGTCGGGGTCGAAAAAACAAGAGTTAACCAAGAGAGGTTAGATAGTAAAGTTAAAAGAGTGCAAAACACAAGTAAGTGGAAGAAATGTTTTGCACAGCTTGGGCACCTTGTGGTCGCCATCCACATATCCCCTAGATGAGGACCCCTGAGGGCTATAAACTCCTTTGCTGTTGAAAATGTTATTTTCTTCAATGTTATTGTTTATTATGTTGTTTAATTTGACAAAGAATCTGACAACAACAAGAAAACATGGATAACACTTACATACACAGGAAAAGAAACGACAAAATTAGCCAATGCACTAAAGAAAGCCGATAAAACGTAAAAATAGCATACAGAACCAATAACAAATTAAATAACATAATAAACAATAACATTGAAGAAAATAACATTTTCAACAGCAAAGGAGTTTATAAACTGACATGTAAGGACTGCAACAAATTTTATATAGGAAGGACAAACAGGAGTTTTAACATCAGATTCAAAGAACATTTTTGAGACTTCATTCACGCAGAAGGGAAATCAAGCTATGCAAAACACGTTATCCATGAAGGACATCGCATGTTAAATATTGAAAACACCCGAACAGTAATGCACAGAGAAAATAATCCAGCGAAGATAAACGTACTCAAAGAGATGGAAATCATGAAAGCAGCTCACAACAACGACAGCCTGATAAACGAAAACGAACCCAATACATGCAACCCCCTCTACCAGATCTTCAGTGAAATACCAGTTTTGAATCCTGCCGATGATGGGATAAGTCCCGAAAGTGCTACAGTTAAATGATTAATTAAGTTGAGGAGACAGACCTTTCAGGTGAATATTCCATAATTTTATATTAATTTTGAATAATACCTCAATGGAACACATCATGAATCTTATAAAAGTTAAATAATGTAATATGTTTAGGTAAACTCTTATTATAAGAATTAAACGAATCGTGATTTTTTTTCTTATCTCATACTTCAATGTTTTTTTAAACACAGCACTGCAGTATCGGCGACCCATTGTCACCATCGTCAGCTGTTTTCATGACTGTCAATTTTTTCTTTTGCCGGTAATTATCCAAACTGCCATCTGGTGTTCTTATGAAGGAATCATTTTCTAAACTGCCATCTGTTGTATTTTTGAAGAACTTTGTAATCAAGATTCCCGACGAACCGAGCTTGATTACAAAGTTATTAAAAAATACAACAGACAGCAGTTTAGAAAATGATTCATTCAAAAGAACACCAGATGGCAGTTTAGAAAATAATTCCTTCAAAGGAACACCAGATGGCAGTTTGGATAATTACCGGCAAAAGAAAAAATTGACAGTCGTGAAAACAGCTGACGATGGTGACAAAGGGTCGCTGATACTGCGGTGCTGTGTTTAAAAAAACATAGAAGTATGAGGTAAGAAAAAAATCACGATTCATTTAATTCTTATGAATTGAACCTCATAATGTTAAAAATTCCCAAATTTAATATATAAACTGTTATTAAGTTTTTTTTAAAATCTGGAATCATTTTACCTCAATTTAATGTTGATTTGTTCTCAAACATGTTTTGATATATCTTCTATATCATCCTCAGCATTTGGCCAGACTGATGAGTTTTATGTTGTAAACCCTGGATGTCGATATCAGCTTCCTCTTCCGGCTGGCCGAAGAACCTCCATACAAAGTAACGTTCAGCAGGAATTTTGATATTCATAACTATTTCTGTTCTGAATGTAATTTTTTTCCCAAATGGTGAGTTCATTTGTAATTTATACCAAATTATTAAAACAGTAGAAAATACAAAGAAACTCAACCATTTGGGAAAATTTATATTCAGATATGAATTTCGAAATTCTTGCTGAACGTGACCTTGTATGGAGGTACATCGGCCAGCCAGAAGAGGAAGCTGATATCGACATCCAGTGTTCACAACATAAAACTCATCAGTCTGGCCAAATGCTGAGGAAGATATAGAAGATATATCGAAACATTTTCGAGAACAAATCAACATTAAATTGAGGTAACATGATTCCAGATTCAAAAAAAAAAAACTTTATTAAAAGAACTTCAAAATATAACTTCCTAAAATAAACCATTAACAAAAACTTTTACCACTCACCTCATATTTTTCTTCTTTTTTTTATACTAGTATCGGAACTTTACACTTCAGTTCCATCTTCAGTAATTTTGTGATCGTTGTTCTGTCATCTTGAAGAGTCGACGACAGAACAACGATCACGAAATAATTAAAATGGAATTTAAGTGTGAAGGTCCGAAACTAGTATGAAAAAAGAAGAAAAATATGAGGTGAGTGATAAAAGTTTACCTAAATAAATATACCTGAAGAAGACATGAAGGGACTCCACACAGCTATAGCATTATTTATTAAATTAATATTGGGAAGCTAAAGCTATTCCTATGATAGAAATAAGTAAATTAATAAACACAATTAAATTATTGTAAATCAATGGTAAAGAGAAAAATTTTGCCTGAACCGGGAATCAAACCCCGAACCTTTAGCTTTCCGTGCTAATGCTTACCATTGATTTACAATAATTTAATTGTGTTTATTAATTTACTTATTTCTATCATAGTAATAGCTTTAGCTTCCCAATATTAATTTAATAAATAATGCTATAGCTGTGTGGAGTCCCTTCATGTCTTCTTCAGGTAGAAGCCATTCATTGTGTATTTGTGAATGATGATTCATTGCAATTGAATGTGGGGCCAGTAGAGTAAAGGTAAAGGAAGGATTCTTGCTTGGATGGGAATGAAGCCTGGATTAGCTCGGTGGTCTGAGCATTAGCACGGAAAGCCAAAGGTTCGGGGTTCGATTCCCGGTTCAGGCAAAAATTTTTCTCTTTACCATTGATTTACAATAATTTAATTGTGTTTATTAATTTACTTATTTCTATCATAGTAATAGCTTTAGCTTCCCAATATTAATTTAATAACTTAGAAAATATTTATGAGGAGAGGTAAGAAACATTTAATTTCACCATAATTTGTCAGAAACTGCAGGAAAACTGCATACGGTTGCTGGAGTCAAATCAACAATGCTCGAAAAAATGAATAAGAACAAAAATAATCAATATTTTTAACATTCATTAATCACAATTGAGGTTATGTATTAAAATAAGAATTAAATGAATCGTGAATTCTTCTTACCTCATACTTCTATGTTTTTTTAAACACAGCACTGCAGTATCAGCAACAATCGTCACCATCCTCAGCTGTTTTCACGACTGTCAATTTTTTCTTTTGCCAGTAATTATCCAAACTGCAGTGAAAACAGCTGAGGATGGTGACGATCGTCGCTGATACTGCAGTGCTGTGTTTAAAAAAACATAGAAGTATGAGGTAAGAAGAATTCACGATTCATTTAATTCTTATTAATAAAACCTCAACGCTAAAAATTCCCACATTTATCATATAAAAATATGTATTAAAATGTTTAAATAATAATATAGTACCTTTTTTATCTGTCTTCCTCAATTAGAATTGATTTTTATTCAATAAACTTTGTTAAATTATTAAATATGAAGGCCTTTCAAAAACATGTTTCATCTTCAGCATGCTATTTGGTACTGATCTAATTGAGAATGACGGATAAAATAAAAACTACTATATTGTTATTTAAAACATTTTAACAAAAACAAGCAAATAATAACAATAGCTGGGTAACTAAAACAGTAAGCTTAAACTAAAAGGATCGACAAACTACATAAGCAGTGGTTAGAAACCTGTGTACAATAATGGAAAAAAACTGTAACAGAAAAAACAATTCTTTCACAAGAGAACTAACATTTTGTTTTGCCAAAGTAGTATGCGGACTGAATTCAGATGGTATTGCAATCAGCTCTTAAGCCAACTCTTTTGGCACAATGATCATGACTTGCTCTTTATCAATTTTACAGAAGCAAGATAATCGATGAAATAAATTTAATATGTTTGATCATGAATAAACCAAATGAATGCTAGGTAGTGCAAACAGTACGAGTGTCATTACACATCATTTTGGCGAGAACTGTTGTCATGACCAGTTCTATTACCTCTGCATCTTCAAACAGTGAGTTTTTATGTTTTTTATTATCATTTCATATATCTCAATGATGAATAAATCATATTTGAAGAGAAAAATTATATGCTCAGACTGGGACTTGAACCCAGGACCTTTCGCACTCTAGGTGAATGCTCTAACCGAGTGAGCTACCTGAGCAAGTTCCAATCAAAATGCAAATTTCTTTCTTATATATGCAGTTAATTCCTGTGCACCAACTGCTAAGAAACCTTTGCTTCTATCATGCAAATGTCGGCTTCATTATTAAGAAGACATTTATTTGGGAATTTTATATTACATTATAAAGCCAGTACGGCTTCTTCCAATGTTTTATTATTCATTTCATACATCTCAATGATGGATAAATCATATTTGAAGAGAAAAATTATACACTCAGACTGGGGCTTGAACCCAGGACCTTTTGCACTCTAGGCAAATGTTCTAACCGAGTGAGCTACCTGAGCAAGTTCCAATCTAAAAGCAAATTTCTTTTTTATATATATGCTGTTAATTCCCGCGCACCAACTGCTATAAAACCATTGCTTCTATCTTGCAAATGGTGGCTCTTTATTAAGAAGACATTTATTTGGGAATTTTACATTACATTATGAAGCCAGTAAGGCTTCGTTTGATGTTTTTATTATTCATTTCATACATATCAATGATGGATAAATCTCTATCTATCTTCGGTTTTTTACAGCTGCTGCCGTCTTCCCGTGCCAAACCTCCAAAGCCTACGGTCTTGGGCATCTTCGATGCTTAGCCCTCTAGCTTGCATTACTGTCTTCATGTTTTCCTTCCATGTTAACCTTGGTCTTCCTCTTTTCTTCTTTCTGTTAGGATGCCATTCATATAGTTGCTTCGGCCATCGTTCATCTTCCATTCTTAAAACATGTCCTAACCACTTTAATTCCTTTTCCTCAATTCTTTCAATTATGCTTTCTTCTGCTTCCATTTTGTTTCTAATTTCCTTATTTGTGACACGTTCTAATTTAGACTTTCTGGCACTTCTTCGTAAATAATCCATTTCTAGAGCTATTAGTCTATTCTTGTAGTACTTATTGATTGTCCATACCTCACTTCCGTACATTGCAACAGATTCCACCAATGTTTTACCAATATATTTTTTTGTGTCATGGATAAATCATATTTGAAAAAAAAAAAAATTATACACTCAGACTGGAGCTTGAATCCAGGACCTTTTGCATTCTAGGCAAATGCTCTAACCGAGTGAGCTACCTGAGCAAGTTCCAATCTAAATGCAAATTTCTCTCTTATATATGCTGTTAATTCCCATGCATATAATTTTTCTCTTCAAATAGTGACTTTTTACACTGAAGATCAACATGATGTGATGTAAATAGCTAGAAAATAAAATTGCAGACATGTAAATTTGAGAATTTTAATACACTGTGAATATAGGAAAACTGAAGAGATCTTTAAAAAATGTTGTAAAAGGTGGAAAAATGTTAAATGTGGAAACGTAAAAGCAAGATAATACTGTAGTTAGATTTTTACCTGCATGTGAAAATACAACTGAATCACATGGCAATGTGTGCCAATGGTATATAGTATATGTCGGTTTTTCTGAACACAAAATGTTCCACCATAGTAATATACGGCCAGTGTTATCTCCTGTAGCAATGTACCTCTCTTCAGGATGACATGCTACACATGTGAACGTGCGTCCACTTCCTATATATTGCCTAAAACACACATGCAATTTAATATCAATACATGACAAATCAAATAAAAAATGTTATAAATAAATAAGCATATATACACGAAAAACAAAAAGGAATTTAGATACTCCCAGATACTTCTGACTTTCTTCCCTGGCATTGGCGGAATTGTACATTTCTTGGGTTGGGGCACCTGGAAGGAGACTTACATTACCCCAATGATGTGATGGGTGATAAATGATAATGAAGCACCAGGAGAGTTCTTAACCTAAATTCCAGACCATGGGCAACAACAAAAATAATTCCATTTAAGGAAAAATTTCTACGTTTGACCATGAATCAAACCCAGGACCTCACCAACTGTAGTCAGAAATGCTGACCACTAGACCACGAAGCTGGTCAACACTTTAGTAGTATAGCAGGATTTTAATATCATAATAAATATGAAAGTTAAAGTTAATCATTTTATACTTTAAAATTCTTTTAATGTTTGCAAATAACTTAAATAAAGAAAAACATCTAAATAATTCATTGTTGTTCATTGTTGAATAAAAATGTCTCAGTAACAATTAAAGAAATTGTATTACATAACAGTCTTTCTAAATAATGCTTTTAAATTGTTTTAAGTCATTGTTGTCAGAATTATAAAGCTTTCTGTTATAACTGTAATAAGAACACCTGCTTTACTTCATATTTTTAAATTAAAGTAAACTAAACTCTAATAAATTAATGAGTCATTTTAACATCTTACCTCATATTTCATGTTTTTCAAACATGGTAACTATAGTTTTCAAATGATCTTGTCATTCATTTTCAACCGCCATTATGACTACCTGATATTCGTTGGAATCTCCCTCTATAATGTTGCCATCTGGTGTTGATTTGACGAACTTTGAGATATTGTTGCCATCTGGTGTTGATTCGATGAACTTCGAGATGAGGTCACGTTCATCCGGAATGTCGAAATTCATAGATTTAAATTTGTTCTTCTGTATAAATATTTTCTCCCAAACTGTCAAATCCAAAGGTTTTTCCAAATGTTTTAGAAGTTTAGTTACCGTGTTTGAAAAACATGAAATATGAGGTAAGATGTTAAAATGACTCATTAATTTATTAATTAAGAACCTCATAATGTGTTTCCCAATTTTAACTTTGAAAAACTAAACTCTGATTGGATGTTAAAACAATTAACTTTTTGATTTAACAAATCAAATTTAAACCTCGTATTTAATGGACTATTAACCAATAGAATTTAAAATTACCATCATGTGATGTAATAATGTTCTTTAAAACTATAAAAGAATTACACTTATCATTCTGCATACAACTTTCAACAAACATAGAAGCAATAAGAGTTCTCCTGATAAAATGTGATATTTAATACAAGAAGAATAGTTGATTCAAGAAAAGAAAATAATTTAATTCTAATTGACGGTGAAGAATAATACCACCTACATTTACTTAATCTGCTGGTAACTTTACAAAGTGAATAAATGTTAAATTATTTCTACAAGAAACAGTTTTTTGTGATTTTTTAAAGTGTTTTCCTATCCAGTGTACCAACTTCCGAACTTGAGAAGAGAATCCAGCTCTACTGAAAATTAAACCCAACCTGAACCAGTAATTCTTTTTGGGACACAAATCCTTCTTCAAAATGCTACTACAACATCGGGCATGAAGAGAATTACTGCTTCAAAACGTCAACACAACGTGGGATAGCAAAATACTTCTTCAGCAGTATTAAAAATGGTGAAATTGAAAAATCAGCCATTGCAGCTCATAGTTTGCTAGAGAGTCATACAATTGAAAAAGAAGCTAAACTTTTGAAAAATTTGGAAAAGACCCATGAATTTGACAGTTTGGGAAAAGATACACAATCAGAAGAACAAATTTAGATTCATGAATTTTGAAATTCTCAGCAAACACGATTTGATCTCAAAGTTCATCAAATCAACACCAGATGACAACTTTGAAGATGAAGGTGTAGACCAGGATTCAACAGTCGTAAAGATGGCTGAAGATGGGAGGGGTGCTTCTAGAAACTGCAGTACTGTGCTTGAAGATTACGGAGTATGAGGTGAGATTTCAAGACTCATTATTTATTAGTTATTAACTTGAAAACCGCACTGCACTACAAGCCAGAAGGTCGAGGGTTTCGAGTCCCCGTGGGGTCAGGATTTTTAAACTGACCCAAACCTTCTGGCGGCACTATGGCCCTGGGGCCGACTCAGCCTCTAACTGAAATGAGTACCAGACGCTTGTTCTGGGGTAAAGGCGGCCGTCACGCAGGGTTGACAACCCGCCTGACATAAAGTGCCGATTGTCAAGAAAAAGTGGGAGCCTTAACCTCCTACTACCCCAAGGGCCTCCTGAGGCCTGTAGTGGGATCACTTTACCTTTTTTTACTTGAAAACCTCATAATGTTATTTCTCACAATTAATTTATGATATAATTTGTTTCACAGTATTTGAAGGAAAAATAAACAAAATTCCCAACATTCGTTCTCTTTAACCATGTGCGTGATTTTTTACTATTCTTAATCCTAAAAAAACTTTGACCCTTAAAAATATAATATTGTGATGCATTCATTTATCCGTAGGTCAAATTACTTCCTTTGAATTTTACTGGCATCAGTAGGTCTTGGATCTTGCCTTATAAGGCAATAGGGATTCGGGCCATGTGCAACTTAGAAACGACCTCTCCAGACTTGCTTTCTAGGAGGATCATTTTCCAAATGCATCCTTTCTAGAAAGAGGTTTCTACTCGGGAGAAGTTGAGACTGGTTTCCAGATTATTCTGATTTTTTCATATAAAAGAGATGCAAATGGTCTGACGAGAAGTCATGTCCAACTAATGTGAAAACACAGAACTTTATGAGACGAGAGGAAAAAAAATTTATTTATTTATGATGATCTTGAAGAAGATTTTCGGGCTGTAGGCTGTAGTCGTGAGGCTTGTAGTTCCCCAACGATCACGGCCTACAGCCCGAAAATCTTCTTCAAGATCATCATAGCAACTCCAGCCGTGAAAGTCTAAGTGAATACATTTATTTATTTATAAACAGGTTTACAATGTAATAAAACATCTTCCTGTACCCAAAGTTTTTAAAAAAATTTTATCTTCTTTCTCCATTCTTCTCTATCTTCCCATTCCAATTCTTCCAGACCTATCTTAATCATACCTCATCTTATATCATTCATTCATTTAAATTTCTCTTTCCTTTCCCAGGTGGAATTCATTCCAAAGCTTGTCTGGGTAATCTTGTCTCTAGCATTCTACATATGTGACCATACCATTCTAGTCGTCTGTATCTCACAAAATCTAATATTGAATTTTGGACTTTCATTTGTTGTCTGATGGAAAAAAAAAAAAAATTGGCATTGGTTCGTTAAAGGCTAGAGGAAGAACACAAAAAACTCCTGGCGCGACAGGCCTACAAGGCCCTTAGCCTACCAGCCGGCTGCTGGCCTCACATCCACATGTGTGAATCACAGAGGTAGATGATCAGCAGCCAGTGTAGGGGTGACATGTGGTTAGCATGTCGAGTCCCCCAGCCGTTATAGCTGGTTTCCTCAACCTGGAGCCGCTACTTATTGTAGCTACCCAATTGCCTCACGATGCTGGGTGGGCACCGGTCCCATACTGGCCGAAATACCATGAGAAAATTTCTTCCCCCATGGAGACTCGAACCAGCGCAAGTCCCGTAGCTCTGCGCCAAGGCTTCCTACCTTAACCGCTCGGCTACGGCGTGGGACAGAGGAAGAACACCTCAAACAAAAATTACCTGATCCTCCAGGTGGGGGTTGATATCATTAAAACAAGTAATTGCTAAAAAAATCCAAAGTACCAAAGCCAGAAGGATTTAATTATTAAAAAACATTTAACTCAATATCTGGTTTTGTTTCTTCCTTGTAACTTAAGAAGTTGTAATTAATATTTAATTTTAGGAAGTGATATTTTGAGGTTATTTCAATTATATTATTTTTAGTCTGATCATCTTACTTCAATATTAATGTTGATTTGTTCTTGGACATGTTTCAAAACAATTCTGTTTTATCGTCAGCTTCTCCAGTCCAGATAAAACAGAATTGTTTTGAAACATATCCAATAACAAATCAACATTAATATCGAGGTAAGATGATCAGACTAAAAATAATATAATTAAAATAACCTCAAAATATCATCATCATCCTGCCAGGTATTAGTCCTAGAGAAACTGTTACGGACTGAGAAAGCAGTTTTCAAGCCATCTTTTTATAGGTCGACCAAGTGACCATTTCCCATTTGGACAGTAGTTAATTATTGGCTTGGGGATCGTGGATCTAGCCATTCTTGAGACATGTTCCTTCCAGTTTAGCTGATATCTGGAGATGTAGTCCAGTATTGGTGACACATTAAGTTCTTGAAGGATTTCTACATTTTTCTTTTGATCTCATTTGGTGTAGCCAGCTGTTCGGCACATAAATCTCATCTCACAAGCTGTTAGTCTGCTTTAATGTCTCATCCTTATAGTCCACGCTTCACTCCTACAACATAGGACTGGTCGAGCCATTATTTGATAAAGACGAGTATGAGTTGATTTGCACTAATGAAGGTTTTAAAACTCTATTAATGATTCCCATTGATTTGTTGAATTTCACAATTTTCTCTGATAAATCCAAATTTTCAACAAAAGAGAGTTTATATCCTAAATAAGTAAACTCATTAACTCTCTCTAAAATTTTTGTTATTAAACAAATTTTACTTGGTATTGGGGATTTTCCACAAAAGGCCATTATTTTAGTTTTATTGGTAGATATTTCCATTGAATATTTCTGGGCTATCAAATTTAAATTATGTACTGACCATTGTAAATCATCTTCAGATGTTGCTAGTAAAACAAGATCATCTGCAAACATTATTATATCTAATTTTAAATTTCTATTGATAGTGATACTTCCATGTTTTGTTTGTCTAAAGTCTTTTACAATGGCATTCATATATATGTTAAAAAGCCTCAAAATATCACTTCCTAAAATTAAATATTAACTACTTATTTTAGGAATTCTCACTATGAGGTATATTCATTAAGGTAGAATATTCCATCCTCAGTATCATCACGACCGTTGTTCTGTCATCTTGAAGAGTTGTCCTTCTCTCCTTCCATTGGCTGACTGAAAAACCTCGAAACCAGGTCATTCTCACCGGGAATTTCAAAGTTCATTAATTTCTTCTTTTCGCGAAAAGAAGAAATTAATGAACTTTGAAATTCCCGGTGAGAATGACCTGGTTTCGAGGTTTTTCAGTCAGCCAATGGAAGGAGAGAAGGACAACTCTTCAAGATGACAGAACAACGGTCGTGATGATACTGAGGATGGAACAGAAACTATGTTCCGAAACTAGTTTATAATCAAATAAGAAGAACAATATGAGGTGAGTGATAAAAATATTCTACCTTAATTTATTAAATATTAACATTTAACTCACTCAATTTATAAATTTTAAATTACCTCAATGTTACTTCCCACTGTAATTTTGATTAAAATCACATTTAATACTTACATATCACACATTTTCCAATCAGTGGTATCGCAGAATTGCAATCTGTTCTTGTATATTCCCGCCAGATACTGTTCTCCTGACTTCCCTCCCACTGCTAAAGAGCGTCTATCATTTAACCTGTAAATAATCAAAATACAGATTTACCTCAAGGTCCATTATAAAAAAGTCCATCTTGCAGATTAAGCTAATTCCTCAGCAAATCAAATTTATGGTCTGATTTTGGTTCATGGAATGCCTTTCTTTTATTAATTATACGGGGTGAATCATAAATATGGTTATATGTTTGATCGCATTGTGTGATGAAACTATTACCATTACAGAAAATAAGAAATTACAGTTGGAAAGGCAATTATTCAAATTACAACAATGGAATAAAACAAAACAGTGTAGAACTTACGTCATTAGTCAAAATGGTGTTGAATATGCAACAGCAAATTACAATTGCTGCATGGGCAATAACGTATGCTAATGATCGTGAGGCCGCAAGACGTGAGTTTAATGTAGCATTGAAACAGTCAACTGTGGGGAAGTGGAGAAAACGACTGCTGGAAACAGAAAGGATGCAGAAAATCAAACCTCCTGAAAGGCCTCGCATTAGCATGGATGCAGAAACAACAAAGAGAATTGTGGAGGCGTTCGATGCTAGCCCACAAAAATCAACCCGCCAAGCTGCACGTGAGTTTCATATCAGTCAATCGAGTGTGTGTCATGTTTTGAAGCATGAGAAGTACCACCCCTACAAAGTGATTCATGTCCACGATCTTAATGAAGACAACCCTGAGAGGCGGATGGAATTTTGTGAATTTGTTGTAAGGGAATCAGCAAAGACAAACATGATGTTTTTTATTATTGATTTAACATTTCTCACTGAAAGATAAATTATATTTGAAGAGAAAATTTTTTTTTTCAGTGAGAAATGTTAAATCAATAATAAAAAAACATCATTAGAAGCCTTACTAGCTTTATAAAGTAATGTTAAATTCCCAATAAATGTCTTCTTAACTAAGAAGCCACCATTTGCAAAGATAGAAGCAATGGTTTCAAAAGCATTTTGGCGATAGGGAATTACAACGTATATAAGAGAAAAATTTGCGTCTAGATCGTAACTCGCCTCGGCAGCTCAGTTGGTAGAGCACTTGGCCCGGAAAGCCAAAGGTCCCGGGTTCGAATCTCGGTCTAGGCGAAAATTTTTCTCTTCAAATATAAAGACAAACATGTTGTTGTTTTCAAATGCTGGGCCTTGGCACCGAAGCCATTAGCGTTCTTACTCTCCAATATTTCTCTATGGTGGATCCAACAGGTAATACTTCACAGATTTGTAGGTGTTCCTTCATTCATTTCTTCGTCTTTATTGCATAGAGGACAATTTGGATTTGTGTAGATTCCTATTTTATATAAATGTTTGGCCAAATAGTCATGTTCTGTAAGCAGTCTAAATTTTGCTACTGTAGTTTTACGTGGAATTTCTGGAATAATATCTGGCTTCTTTACTAAAATATTCCATTTTTTGTCTTTGGCTATATTACATAGGTCTTGGTTTTGTTTGATTTTATATTTGTTTTTAATTATTCTTTTTATGGATGTGAAAGGTAAGCTTTTAGTAGTATTCTGAATTAAATTGGAGCCTTTTTTGGCAAGAAAATCAGCAGTGTCATTTCCAGCAATTCCACAATGTGCAGGTATCCATTGCAATTGAATTCTTTTCTGTAGTTTTTGGAGTTGTTGAATCATTTTTGTAGCACTCTTTAATTTGTATTGACTTCATTTTGTGCGAATTTATTGCATATATTGCTGCCTTAGAATCAGAGAGTATGACAGCATTTTGAAATTTATTTATTCTGTATAGTAATTGTTGGAGTGAAATATGAATAGCAAAGACAAACATTAGTACAGAAAATTGCACTTTCCTGATGAAGCTGTTTTCCATGTGAATGGACGTATTAATCGACACAATTGTCACCATCACTGTTTGGGCTATGATCGGATGGGAAGGACTGTTAGGAATGCAAATTTTTTATGAGACTGTTAATGGTGATATATTTAGACAAATTGTCCTGCCAGTAATGCAAAGTGCTGAATATGAACAATGTTTTTTTTATATATCAAATTTGGGAATTTTTAATATTATGAGGTTCAATTCATAAGAATTAAATAAATTGTGATTATTTCTTACCTCATACTTCTATGTTCCTTTAAACAGCACTGCAGTATCGGCGACTCCTTGTCACCATCGTCAGCTGTTTTCACGATTGTCAATTTTTTCTTTTGTTGATAATTATCCAAACTGCCATCTGATGTTCTTTTTAAGGAACTATTTCTAAACTGCCATCTGGTATTCTTTTTAATGAATCATTTTCTAAACTGTCATCTGTTGTATTTTTGAAGAACTTTGTAATCAAACTCGGTTCGTCTGGAATTTCAAAGTTCATGGTTCTAGTATGTTTTTTTTTAATATATATTTTTTCCCAAACTGTTAAATCTAAAGGTTTAGATAGATGTTTCAAAAGTTTTGCTTCTTTTTCAATCCTATGATGCTCTAATAAACTATGTGCTGCTATAGCTGATTTTTCAATTTCTCCATTCTTTATGTTTCTGAAGTGTTCTTTTTTACGAGTTTCCAAATTCCTTTTTGTTTTTCCTATATATATCCTGTTGCAATCTTTGCAATCAATTTGATAAATTCCAGATTTTTTGTTGTCTGGGGTGTTAAATTTATTATTAGTTAACAGAAGATTACCCAGGCTGAATTTGTTAATCGGAGCCAATGTTATATTAAATTTTCTGAAAATCTTTTGAAACTTATTATGATTTTCAATTTTTTTTTAAATAGGATTGAAAAAGAAGCAAAACTTTTGATACATCTATCTAAACCATTAGATTTAACAGTTTGGGAAAAAAATATATATTCAAAAAAACCATACTAGAACCATAAACTTCGAAATTCCAGACGAACCGAGCTTGATTACAAAGTTCTTCAAAAATACAACAGATGGCAGTTTAAAAAATGATTCCTTAGAAAGAAC
Source organism: Diploptera punctata (assembly GCA_030220185.1). NCBI lineage: Eukaryota > Metazoa > Arthropoda > Insecta > Blattodea > Blaberidae > Diploptera > Diploptera punctata. The sequence goes on along the minus strand of JASPKZ010009838.1, from coordinate 191,769 downwards.
ACCAGATGGCAGTTTAGAAATAATTCCTTAAAAAGAACATCAGATGGCAGTTTGGATAATTATCAACAAAAGAAAAAATTGACAATCGTGAAAACAGCTGATGATGGTGACAAGGAGTCGCCGGTACTGCAGTGCTGTGTTTAAAGGATCATAGAAGTATGAGGTAAGAAATAATCACGATTTATTTAATTCTTATGAACAATGTTTATTCCGGCAGGATAGTGCACCTGCTCACTATGCAATTGTGGATAGGGAAATTTTGGATGATCATTTGCAAAACAGGTGGGTGGGTGGGAAGAAGAGGCCCATTGAATGGCCAGCCCGTTCCCCTGACCTCACAGCATGTGACTATTGGTTGTGGGGTTATTTGAAGGAGGAGGTTTATGCCCGGAAACCTCAAGACGTCGACATGCTGAAATTAGTGATTGAGGAAGAAATTAGAGCTATTCCTCTAAACATGTATCATAACGCAATGAATGACTTCCCAAAGTGTTGCCAATTATGCTTGGATGTAAACGGCAAACAGTTTGAAGCAATAAAGTGACTTGCTTAGTGTTGTTGTAGTTTTGTTTTGTTCTATTGTTGTAATTTGAAGGGTTCCCTTTCCAATGATATCATATTTCCGTTAATAATAATATTTTTGTCACAAAATGTGATCAAACGTATAGCCATATTTCTGAATCACACTGTACAAGGCTATTCACAAAGAAGGAACAGACTTCAAACATTTATTTCTTCCAAGCTTCTTCTTTTTCTACTACAGGTTTAGGCTATGCAGCCTGTTCCGGCGAAGTTAAAAGTGGAGTCCATCTTCTACGTGGTCGGCCAACATCTCTTGTTCCTCTGAGATTATACAGGAAGGTTCTTTTTGGTATTCTTTCGTTGTTCATTCTCATAAAGTGTTCTGTCCATTTCTTATTATTTTCGCTGATTTTATCTTCAATTTTATATATATTTAATTCTTCTCATATAGTTTCATTCCTTATTCTATCTGCTCTTGTGCATCCTTTCACATTACGTAAAAATAGCATTTCCATAGTCTGTATCCTGCTTTTATCCCTTGATTTCATTATCCAATTTTCACTTCCATACAACAACAAAGGAACAGCCATTGTTTTATATAATTTAAGCTTCGTATCTTTCCTTGTTTTCTGACCTAAGGTTCTTTTTATGGTTCCACAAATAACCTGAAATTTATTTACTTTATTTTCTATATCTTTATTTTCTCTATAAGTTATATCACATCCTAAATATTGGAAATGTGATATTTTTTCTATTCTATTCTTCCAAGCTACAAAAAAAATAGAAACACAATTCCAATATCCCTAGAAAGAGAAAAATTTGAAGTTCCTATCAAGGCTGCATTGGCGCTGTTGCTTGAAGTTGTGATCATGATTGCATTGGCGCTGTTGGATTGGACGAGGAGAAGCAGAAGATCAACATCATCGCCGGTGGCCTACTAATCTAACTCCATGTGATTTTTATCTGTGGGGCTATATGCCTGATACTCTTGAAAATCTGCAACACCAAATTGTTGAAGCTGTGAATTTGAAAACTAGAGACCAGCTGATTCGTGTGTGGCAAGAAATGAGCCACCGTTTGATATTTATCATGTAACACATCGTGCTCATATTGAATGCATAAAATAGTGATATTTGAACTTTTCTCTTCTGTTTTTTGTAGTTTGGAAGAAATAAATGTTTGAAATCTGTTCCTTCTTTCTGAATAGCCCTATATTATATATATATATTTTTTTTTTTTGTTCAATGCCACCAAATTGTCATTTCATAATTCTGGTATTCTCTCCTGGCATGGCATTATTGTAACCCAATTCTGAGGTTGGGGCACCTGGAAAGCAAAGTTACATTGCCTCGATAATATATGATGATGGATGATGATGGTGGTAATGATGTGCCAGGAGAGGCCTTAATCCTAAACTTGAATATGTTTTTATGATGATAATGATGGGCAGATGATGTTTCGGGAGTCCGGGCCTTAAAGTTTCCCGACATCTGCCTTACAGGTGAGGAAAAACCCTGAAAAAAAAACCATCACCCAGGAAACTCGTCTTAACTGGAAATCGAACCTGGGCCTGCTACGTGACAAGGCAGCATGCTACCTTGAGACCACAGCGGTGGACATATATATATATTTCTCTTTAATTTGCTTACTTGTTATAGTAACTACTAGGTGGCAGTGGAGACTGAGTTCCTGCTACATCTGGTAATAACAGAGAATATGTATAAGAAAAATAAATGTTTGTTCTGGACTCGCCTGGTAGCTTAAGTGGTAGCGCACAGAGATATAAACTCAGAGGTCTGGGTTCAAATCCCATCCAGGCATTTATTTTTCTTATCTTGTCCTATATACATATATTCAGTTACATTGCAAGAAAATAAACAAGGCAGTCATTAGACCAATTTCTAAATTTCAGAAAACCTCCCCCCCCCACTCCTACTACTCATCATCATTAGCATTACAGTCCTTTAAGTCTAGCCTTAGCCTATCTCATGACAGCCGTCCAATCATTCTGATCCAAAGTCTTCAGTCTCCATCTTTTTTGCCTACCTTTGTAAGATCAGCCTGGACATCAATCAAACCATCTTAGATTGGGTCTGTTGACCTTCCTTCTACCACCAGGTTTTTCAACTAAGAGCTTTTGAGGAATTTGACATTATCCATTCATAGTACCAGATCTAGCCATTCCAATCTTCTAACAAGAAAAATATCAACCATGCATGGCGAAACCTAACTTGAAAAATCTTCCAGAGAAGCACTGTGATGTACCAAGGTCACATCCAAAAAAAAATCTGCCTTTTTTAACTGCATGGCACTAAATTCCAGCGACAAATCTCTCATTCTTCTTCTTCTTCCTTCCAAGTATTAGGCCAAGGCTTGTTACGATCCTATAGAAAATTTTCCCTTCTCCGAGAAATTCTCGTATAAGACTTGAAAGCATAATAATAGTCCCTTCGATTGGTTGCTGGCCAAAGGAAGGCAAGACCAGTGATGGGGCTGCCATCTTTAGCCTCTGGTCAGGCTTTTCTGGAGAAGAAAAGAAAATAAAGAAAAGAAGAAATGGAAGAAAGGAAAGACTCCCTAGCCCTCGGATGCCCTAATAGCGTCGGGGTCGAAAAAACAAGAATCAAACAAGAGAGGTTAGATAGTAAAGTTAAAAGAGTGCAAAACACAAGTAAGTGGAAGAAATGTTTTGCTCAGCTTGGGCACCTTGTGGTCGCCATCCACATATCCCCTAGATGAGGACCCCTGAGGGTAAATCTCTCATTTAAACTATTATAACTATAAAAACTGTAACTCCTGAATTGGTAGACTGGACAACACTCACTACCTGCCATCCACAGCCTCTTATCAGTCAATCACAGTTACAGATAATTACCTGAAGTGCAGTTTGCGCAAGAAGCTTCCTTGTTGACTGCAACAGACAGACACCTGACTGTAATCCATATCCTTGTTTTTCCAAACAACACAAACTTTACATTTGTTAATATCATCCTCTGCTGTACTTGCAGGCAACAGCAGAAAGTCTGTTACTGTACCATCCTTTCCATTACCAAACTCCAAATCCTGCACAAAACAAATGCAAATATAAGTTATCATCGAATTTAGATATTACATTTAACACTTCTCACTGAATGTCAATTATTTTTAAGAGAAAATATATGCCTGAATTGGGATTTGAACCTGAAAAGTTATCATAAGTAATGCCACGAGTAATTTCCAAACTATCGATAAATTCGTGACTCACGAAGTGAGGAGTGAATTTATGTAGAGGATTTGGAAATCAAGAGTGGCATTTGTTAGGACTATTTAACAAATAAAATTAAGCTGTTTACTCACAAATCATTATTTAACTATAGTTATTTTAAAATATTTTTATATTTAATGTAAACGGTGATGTTTGAAAACAAATGAGAAACGATTGTATGCTTCAACTGCTTCTTTTGTTCGTCACTGGAACTAGATCATATTAGTTATTGCCAAAGGAATGCAATATTATAAGAATGCACTCTAGTGGAGAAAAAATGAAACATCAAACTGTATATTAATTCATTTCGGATGTCCTATGACAATTATATTTTTCTGGAATGTTATTACCTGGGAAAAAATACATTTAAGAAAGTGCAAACAGTGGTTTCTTTTTTTGGTGGTATAATCAATTGCTACAAATGTTTTTATATTAACTCCCGCATACTCTACGTGTTGACATTCATGCACTATATATACAATCTGGTAGTCTTCTTCTTCTTCTTCTTCCTACCAAGTATTAGGCCAAGGCCTGTTACGATCCTATAGAAAATTTTCCCTCCAGCGTTTCATAGGATGGCCCACTGATTTTCGTTCTCTTGGTATATAATTATAAACAGCTTTGGGGATCTGATTTGAACTTATTCTTTCAAGATGGACAATTGGGTAGTCTTATTTCTTAAAGAGTCAGTCACTGCAAAATAATGCTATGACCTATTCAGAATGTTAAAAAGGAGGTGCTTTCTTTATTATGATAAACTTTAGTTGGTAAATTCTAGGCGAAACATGACTGTGATTGGTTGTAAATCAAAAATCATTGAAATGTGATTGGTCACTGACTCCCAGCTGGGGCATGAGTTAAGTAGTCATAATAATCATATTTGAAGAGAAAAATTATATGCTCAGACCAGGACTTGAACCCGGGACCCTTGGTTTTCTAGTCCAAGTGCTCTACCATTTGAGCTACCTGAGCAAGTACCGATCTAAACGCAAATCTTTCTCTATATACGTTGTAATTCCCGCCCACCAAATGCTTCGAAGCCGTTGCTTCTATCTTTGCAAATGGCGGCTTCTATATTAAGAAGACATATTTGGGAATTATACATTACATTATAAATGCCAGTACGGCGTTTTTCGATGTTCTTATTATTAATTTCATACATCTCAGTGATGGATAAATCATATTTGAAGAGAAAAATTATACGCTCAGACCGGGACTTGAACCCGGGACCCTTGGTTTTCTAGTCCAAATGCTCTACCATTTGAGCTACCTGAGCAAGTACCGATCTAAACGCAAATCTTTCTCTATATACGTTGTAATTCCCGCCCACCAAATGCTTCGAAGCCTTTGCTTCTATCTTTGCAAATGGCGGCTTCTATATTAAGAAGACATATTTGGGAATTATACATTACATTATAAATGCCAGTATGGCGTTTTTCGATGTTCTTATTATTAATTTCATACATCTCAATGATGGATAAATCATATTTGAAGAGAAAAATTATACGCTCAGACCGGGACTTGAACCCGGGATCCTTGGTTTTCTAGTCCAAGTGCTCTACCATTTGAGCTACCTGAGCAAGTACCGATCTAATTAATGATTTATCCATCATTGAGATGTATGAAATTAATAATAAGAACATTGAAAAACGCCGTACTGGCATTTATAATGTAATGTATAATTCCCAAATATGTCTTCTTAATATAGAAGCTGCCATTTGCAAAGATAGAAGCAAAGGCTTCGAAGCATTTGGTGGGCGGGAATTACAACGTATATAGAGAAAGATTGCGTTTAGATCGGTACTTGCTCAGGTAGCTCAAATGGTAGAGCACTTGGACTAGAAAACCAAGGGTCCCAGGTTCAAGTCCCGGTCTGAGCGTATAATTTTTCTCTTCAAATATGATTTATCCATCATTGAGATGTATGAAATTAATAATAAGAACATCGAGTCATAATAATCATTAAATGAATCAGATTTTATACTTCTTCTCATTTTTATATCTTATCCAGAAAACTTTCTATCAAGCGAAAGAACATGCAATAAACATAGCAATAGAAAAAGGCTTTGAAGAAAACATAGTTTACAGAAAATAAATAGGTTCAGAAAACAATTTTAACCACAGAAAGTACCCTTCAAACTGAAAAAGAAGAAAATATAAGAAATTTACATAACATCCTTTGAAACACAATAAGTTTAAAAAAATTTTCAAAATATTCAATTGGTCATGAAAAATGATTCTAGCCATAGTAAACTAATGAAAACAAACAAAAATGAGGAAATTAGCAAAGACTATTTAACTCATGCCCCAAAATGGGTCTCAATGGCCAATCACGTTTCAATGATTTCTGTTTTACAACCAATCAGAGTCATGTTTCACGAAATATTTATCAGTGTTATATTTTACCATATTAAAGAAAGCTCCTCCTTTTTAATATTCTGAACAGGTCTGGCCATTATTTTGCAGTGACTGACTCTGTAAGAAATACGGCTACCAGATTGTATATATAGTGCATGGAAGTCAACACATAGTGCTTACAGGAGTTAATATAAAAACATTTGTAGCAATTGATTATACCATCAAAAAAAGAAACCACTGTTTGCACTTTCTTACATGTATTTTTTCCCAGGTAACAATCCAGAAAAATATAATTGTCATATTTACATCATACGACATCAGAAATGAATTAATATACAGTTTGATGTGTTTCATTTTTTCTCCACTAGAGTGCATTCTTACAATATTGAGTTCCTTTGGCAATAAATAGTATGATCTGGTTGCAGTGATAAACAAAAGAAGCAGATGAAGCATACCTATCGTTTCTCATTTGTTTTTAAACATAGCCGTTTACATTAAATATATAAATATTTTAAAATAACTATAGTTAAATAATGATTTGTGAGTAAACAGCTTAATTTTATTCGTTAAATAGTCCTAACAAATGCCACTCTTGATTTCCAAATTCTCTGGATAAATTTTGAAATCACTCATGGCATTACTTATGATACATTTTTTTATTTAACAAAAAAAAATGCCGGGATTGTAAAAAGAAGCTACTTAAGAAAAAAAAAACAGAATGAATAACTTTAGGAATGTAAAAAACTGGGGGAATAGAAAAATCTGCAGTACCTGCCCTTTTTCTTCGGGCTCTTCACTTTTTTTATGAATGCAAAAGTGAATAATGGAATTGTCAGAAAAATTCAGAATACAAGTAAAGGCAAAACTAATGAAACAATTATAGAAATCTGAAGAACTCACAGATTGGAAGAAAATCTACATCCATAAATATGAAGGCCAAGGAAAAAGATTTAATTTAAAGGTTCATTAGTCCACCAACAGAGGGAGGAAGAGAAGGCATACAAAATACCAACTGTCAAATTAATAGTCAAGATGCCAGTTGAAAATGGGGAAAATTTCTCTTCAGAACTAGTCCCGGAAAAGATATGAAATATGAGGTGAGGTAAAAAATCTGATTCATTTAATGATTGTTAAAATAAAACATCATAGTGTCACTTCCTAAAAATATTAATTACTGATAAGTAGAGTCCGGATATTAGGCACTTAAAAAATTCAAAAAAGGCAGGCAAAAAGGCACTAAAAATCATCAATATAGGCACTAAAAAATTGAAAATAGGCTCTTACAAAAAATGGACTACAACATAACTTTTTGCAGTCTTATCTTAAGAATATAAACATATGCTATCAATAGCATGCCAAGATATCAGAGATGCTTTTGGAATTTGTTTTGCCTTTTTACAAAGAGCAGAACCCTCTTTGCCCTCAGCAATGTTTGTATTGAAAAGAAGCAAAGAACTTTACTCCAAGCCTTAGAGCTGGAGCATAAAACAATGGGACATAGCTTATAGGGCTATTTTGCTTAATGGGAATGCATGAGGTAGAAAAATACAATATTTACCTAATGGGAGTGCATTGACGGGGAAACCATCTACCTGCTAGGTTACTGGGTTATTGCCACCCTTACCCTAAAATATTCTAAGAGAATTTATAAAAAGAACACTTGAAAACTTCTGTGAAATGATTTGTGCCATGAAGTTTGTCCATTTCAATTGATTTCATTCAAATACTGAGTTAATTTCGAGAAAAAATCAAATAGGCATTTATAGGCATTATAAGCTGAAATAGGCATTTATAGGCAAAATGAACTTCATGGAAAACAACTCTAGGGTCGTTGGTATGAACTTACATGAAGTCATTTTTGCAATATCTATAATAAATAACTACAGGCATTTTCCCTAACATCCGGTCTCTATTGATAAGTTATTAATTTTATATATATATATATATATATATATATATATGGTATGATAAGAAAAATAAATGCCTGGACGGGATATATATATATATATATATAAAATTATTAATAAGTTATCATATTCACTCACTGAGCAAGACATAGCTTAAGGCAATATGCTACAGGTTGGAAGGTCGCAAGCTCAATTCCTGAAGGAATCAGAATTTTTAAACTAGCACACAGCTGAACTAAAAGATAATGTTTCTTTTTGTAATTCTGCCCGAGGGCAGGTCTTTCACTGCAATCATGCTATATTTTGCAGCTTTACTATGGAATTGTAGGTGACATCACTTTGACTAGTCGTACATCATCAGGAAAGACCCATACCAACAACTGACGCTTTTTATCTGGATCATATTGGTAAATCCAGGTCTTGTCACCTGTAATGATCTCAGAAATGTGGCAAGAGTTCCCATTGTTGAATCTCCGAAGCATTTCACGGCACCATTCCACTCGAGTGATCTTTTTACCTTCAGTGAGTCTATGTGGCACCCAACGAGATGACACGTTGCTGACCCAAAGATAGATGCCCGATCCAATCCTCAGGGATGTCTCAATATCTTTATAAGTCATACGGGCGTCTTCTCGCACCATCTTCTCCACAGCATCAATGTTTTCCACAGTCACTGTCCACATCTCTCTTCATCTTCAAGAGAAGTTCTATCCCTCTTAAACTCTGCAAACCAACTGAAAACTGTGGCACTGGAAGGGGAAGCCTGTGCAAGCCTTTCAAGCGATTTTGCCTGTTTAAGCTACTTTTAAAATAATATAAAATCATTGCTCGAAAACATTCTCGCTGTGGTTCCATGTTACAGTCTGATAGTACCTGTCACCCCCTACAATTTAACCCACAGCTGCTAAGGGGATGAGGGGTGCAGGAGGGCGAACTATGTCAGCTGACTAACAAAGGACCTCTGTTGATGCTGATGGCACTGTTACCTTTCTATCGTAAACGGTACAGTCAGGTCCAGAAACTTTCTGAGTGACTCTCGTAGTGTCTAGTATACCACTAAACCATTCCTAAGTTGCTAAAGAGCATTAGTACATAAAATAATGCCTACTAAAAACTAAATCAACATCAATATTATCTAGTTAACCATCAATACTTACAACAACTTTCCCAGGTATTTTCAATCTCCAATCCCATTGTATAAGTTTCCCTTTTTCGCTGCAGGAAACAATAGCATTTGGATTTGTAGGATGAATTTTGATTCCAACAGCCTTACTCTTCAGACCTTCATATTCACCAGCCAGTTCACCAGTTTTCACACTGTATGCTCTTATAACTGAATCCCATACTAAATAAAGAGTCCTACAACAAAAATACATTCTATATTAATAAATGTAAATATTATGTGTCCCTCCATGATATTTTTACTTATCGTAGTGGAGTGGGCTTGCATGCTTAAATGACCTCAAGAGCTATGCCGACGGTAGCATTGCCCCCCGGGAGGGTTACCCATGTCGGACAGGTCGAAGGAGATAAGTCAGATGAAAAAAGTACCTTGGTCGAAAGACTGACAATCTTTCACCATAAAAATACAGTCCTCAAGATACGCGGACATGGGTTCCACTGGGGTAAAATTTTTTCGGAGGTAAACTAGTCTCCCATTTGGTTCTCCGGGAGGTGACTACTTCTGGGAATCCATGCCTTCATTATAAGAGATTGTTGCCAAAATATATCTTACTACAAAATATTAAATTAATAAAAAATGAAGGTTAATACAAAATCATTAATATATATATCCATCCATAGTAATTCTGCCCGAAGGCAGGTCCTTCACCGCAATCATAGCTTTTTCATGCTATGCTTGCAGCTTTACTAGGGAATTGTAGGTGTGGTAGCATCCTGTTGCTTTCCACACCGGTGAAGGATGATGATGATAATGATTTCGGGGACCGGTTGGGCCTTAAAAGTTTTCCTGACATTTGTCTTACAGGTGAGGAAAAACCCCGATAAAAACCTCACCCAGAAAAACTGCCCCGACCAGGGATCAAACCCGGGCCCGCTGCGTGACAAGGCAGCACGCTACCTTGAGACCACAGCGGTGGACAATATATATATATGTGTGAGTTCTGATTCCTGAGCAACAGGGCAAAATACATATATGGATTATTAATTTTTAGGGCCAATTTCATTCAATTTTGATTCTGTTAAAATCATTCATATTCGAGAATGTTTTTGCTTCAAACTGTACAATGTTTTCAAATCCATCATTGAGATGTATGAAATGAATAATAAAAACATTGAAAGAAGCCGTACTGGTGTTATAATGTAATATTGTATTGCATTGTAAGCACATGTAAAAAGAGGTACAAGCGGCTATGAATATCAGAGGATTGGAGGAAGATCAATGGATGGACAGAGAGGAATAGCATTTGGTTTCCGGAAGACAGGCAGCAGATGTCATGATATTGGATGATGATGATGTCTTTTTTAGACTTTTTTGCTTATTCGTCCTTTTTTAGGTCTTAACATTTGTTTTTGCATCGCTACCATCCTTTAATTGTATATGTATGTATATATATATAGGCCTATATGTATAATAATTCCATGGTGCAACAGGCCTATAAGGCCCTTAGCCTACCAGCCGGCTTCACATCCACATTTGTCAATCACAGAGGTAGACGATCGTCTAGCCAGTGTAGGGGTGACATGTGGTCAACATGTTGGGCCCCTCAGCCGTTATGGCTGATATTCTCAACCTGGAGTCGCTACTTATTGTAGCCACCATGATGCTGGGTGGGCACCGGTCCCATACTGGCCGTAATTCTATGAGAAAATTTTTTTCCCCCATGGAGACTCAAACCAGCGGAAGTCCCGTAGCTCTGCGCCAAGTCTTCCTGCCTTAACCACTCGGCTATGGTGCGTGACATATAAAGCTCATATTATTGTAATACAAATATTGAATGCACTATTAATACAGTGACTTCATGTGCTTCTTTCTCAAGCCTTCAACTATAACTGACGTAATTTGTACTGATATTATGTCATTGAATCCACGGTACTTTCAACCTGTGTATTACTTTTCAAATGGTCCTTATATACAGAGTGTTGCAAAAAAACACCAACAACGGAGGTGAGGTAGTATATTGATATATGTTGATCGTTCTTTAATAACATACCTATGTCCAGAAATGATGTGTTTTCACTGTAAGAGTAGCTTAACATCTCAAGAGTTCCGTTAGTTGGATTTCAAGACTCAATGCCCAATAATAATGTCACAGTCACATCAATTTTCAATACTAGTAGAGCGCACATTGGCGGTGTAGTGATTGGCGCACAAGTTCAAATATGTCTGGCCTCATTTGAATTATTTCTTAGCAGTGTGGATTTGGGCAATAAGATCCATACGTGGCTCTACTGGAGTCTGATAAACAGACTGTTTCATGTCGCCCCACAAACAGTAGTCGAGAAGGTTAAGATCGGGTGATCTCAGAGGCCATGGGACTGGTCCCCCTTTGCCAATCCATTGACCTGGATACATGTATCCAAATGTCTCCTCACACTGACATCGAAGTGAGCTGGAGCTCCGTAATGTTGCAGCCACATTCCGTTGCAAAGCCACGTATCATAGGTTCCGTACCAGTGACATGTTGTCAAGTAATGAGTCTTAAAATCCTTCAAACTAACACTGATCTTGAGACATAATTAACTAGTCATAGTGTGAAAATGTATGCAAATTGTGGTATCTATCTCTCAAGAATTGCAGTGTGATGGCAGAACATATCTGTGAAATCAGTGTGACCAACATTCACAATTAATTCCAAAACATATTTTAAAACAAAGATTGGAAGCAGCTGAGATGAGATTTTTAAGAAATATAACAGGGTATACTCTGCTGGATAAGAAAAGGAATGAAGATATAAAAAAGGAATAAAATATTTTCAAACTTACAGTAAAGTAAAGTAAAGTGATCCAATAACAGGCCCGGAGGCCCTTGGGGTAGTAGGAGATTAAGGCTCCCACTTTTTCTAGACAATCGGCACTTTATGTCAGCTGGGTTGTCAGTCCTGCGTGACGGCCGCCTTTACCCCCAGAACAAGCGTCCAGTACTCATTTCCATTAGAGGCTGAGTCGACCCCAGGGCCATAGTGCCGCCAGAGGGTTTGGGTCAGTTTAAAAATCCTGACCCCAACAAGACTTGAACCCTCAACCCTCCGGCTTGTACCTCAGTGCCTTAACCACTACGCTACGGCGTGCCCCATTTTCAAACTTACAGACCGAATAATTAAATATAGGAACAACTGGAAAGAACATATTGATAGAATGCGAGAAGGAAGATTTCCAAAATTATTGCTAAATTATAAACCGTGCAGAAGGAGAAATGTTGGACGCCCACATAGAAGATGGTCTGAACAATTTTAACAATTCTAGCTTTCGTGAAACCGGAACGAGCCAACAGGCTTAATCCCTGGATGATGATTTTAAGAAATTCACTTTGTTTTGTTAGGTTCCTATGGGACAAGTTAGTTTATACCAGATTAGTTTATAGTTTATTAAATAAAATGCCTGTATTTTTTTTTGTTAGGTTAAGAAGGGGGAAGTTGGTTTACATCCATCTGTATAAACATGTTTGGGAATATATTGCGAAAGTTGGTCATACTAATTTAACAAATATGTCCTGCCATCAAACTGTGATTCTTGAGAGATAAATGCTACAATTTGTATGCAATATGTCCTGCCGGGAAAAGTTTAGTAATTGTCTCCCATGAATTCAAGTCCTATATAATCACAGTGTGCATGCATGAGATATACAAATACTTAATGTATATTCCACTAGATAGCAGTGAAATTGGTATTACCAACTTTTGCAATGAATTCCCAAATGTTTATAATAAATGGACTAACACTAACTTCTCTCTTCCTAACCTAACACTAACATAATAAATTACATGCATAATATATATATATATATATATATATATATATATATATAAATGAATGTATGTCTGTCTGTCCTCTATGCGCTGCCATACCAGTCATCCAATTGCGATGGGGCTTTTTGCAAAATGTTCAGCAGTTTCCCGGGAAGGTTTCAAGCTATAAGAGAGTTTTAATACTCAACCCCTTCACCCTTAAAAATCATCCTTTGTAGAGAAAAATGTGCTTTTTGGACATTTAAATGGCTTAAACTGCCTAAACCATGACATAAACTGGTACACCAAATTAATGTACACTGTAATGAACATCTCAAAAAATCTACAAGAAAAAGTCCATGACAGCATATGTCTATCTTTTATGGATAACTCACAATGACCAATTTTATCTTTCAACTCATTGATGCCAAAGATCGGGATGACTAGGTTCCCGGGTATTCTTTTATGGATAACTCTCGATAACCATTTTTTGTCTTTCAGCTCTTTTATGCCGAGAAGATAGGGATCAGTAGATTCCTGGGTAACCAGCACGAGGTATCTAAAAATAATTACGATATAAAATTATAATTATTTTTCTCTTTACTTATTCAACTAAACATAAAAACATATTTAATTTATTTAGGCGTAGCAATGCTCGCCGGGTAATAGCTAGTAAACTATAAATTAAACTTGGGTACGCTAACTTGTCCCATTAGAACCTAATAAAATGAAGTTAACTTCTTTACATATGGTTTGGAATTAGTTGTGAATATTGGTAACAATGATTTCACTGCTATCTAGCAAAAGTTACATTAAGCATTTGAGCATCTCACACAAGCGCACTGCATTTCTGCAGAACTTAATTTATTTCTTCTTCTTCTTCTTCTTCCTTCCAAGTATTAGGCCAAGGCCTGTTACGATCCTATAGAAAATTTTCCCTTCAGCGTTTTCCGGGAAATTCTCGTATAAGACTTGAAAGCATAATAATAGTCCCTTCGATTGGTTGCTGGCCAAAGGAACGCAAGACCAGTGATAGGGCTGTCATCTTATAGCCTCTGGTCAGACTTTTCTAGAGAAGAAAAGAAAATAAAGAAAAGAAGAAATGGAAGAAAGGAAAAACTCCCTAGCCCTCGGATGTCCTAATAGTGTCGGGGTCAAAAAACAAGAGTTAACCAAGAGAGGTTAGATAGTAAAGTTAAAAGAGTGCAAAACACAAGTAAGTGGAAGAAATGTTTTGCTCAGCTTGGGCACCTTGTGGTCGCCATCCACATATCCCCTAGATGAGGACCCCTGAGGGTTTCATTTATTTTATTTGTGTAAATATATGATTATTAAAAAATTGGGGTGTGGTATACTTAAAACGTCGCAATACATTTTCAATCTAATTGCTTATGCCACTGATGCACTATACACTTTTAAACACGTTTAAAACATTTTGCAACACTTTTAAACACGTTTTAAACATCTTCCAATGTTGCAACGATTTTTTTCATATTTATATATTTATGTAAAACATGATCGTCCTACATTGCTTACTTGCTACTTTCTGCTATTTTCCCTCCTCTTCCTATGTTGTTCCAATGTTGCCACCATCGTTAACCAAAAATACTCCAGATGTTGCCAACATCACTTCCACGTTCCCTGGATTTCACCTATGTTAGAGTAATTGATTTGTGTTACAGTAATTGATTTCGGTTTGGTTAGCTTTTAGGTTCCTTGCTTTTTAAACATGATTTGATACGTAAAATAAATTACCTCTTCATATCTGTTATTGTATGAAAAATTCAAAATGTCGGACGGTTACCACGTAAAATCATATTTTCACTAGTTCATTTCGTGTTAATTATACATATTAGGACAAGTTCTGGAAATTCTGTGTCAATGTTGGTCATACTGATTTCAGATACATATACCGCCAACTGCTGGAGGTTGCATTTATCTATTGGGATTATATGGAGCACTAGTGCATGCGCATTGCGATTTTATAGAACTTAGAAGATTTTTTTGCGACGGTAAGTACACCTTATCCAAAAATTGTAAGAAATGTTTAAAGAATTGTTGCAAAATGTTTGAAATAGTACAAAACATTGTTGCAAATGGTAAAAGTGTGTAGTGCAATAGTGACATAAGAATGTTGTATCGAAAATCATAGAGAAACACTGTGTCCTGCCATCTGGTGGAAGTTACATTAAGCATTTGTGCATGAGCACTGTGATTCTGTAGAACTTAGAAAAATTCATTGAATAAGTGAACGGCAAATTCTAAAGTTTTTCCATCTCCGATTCTAGTAAATTATTCTTCAATCCCTAGTTTGTAAGACCTATATCTCCCTATGGGATTAAAAATACAATGCCCTGGGCGCATCTCTTGTAGGCAAGAATAAGAATTTTGGAAAAACTGCACTTAAACTAGAGTGAAATATTTTAAAATTTTGGAAAAACTGCACTTAAACTAGCGTGAAATATTTTCAAAGTCCTATAGAACAACAAAGTGCATGTGCCAGAGTTTATAGAGCCAACGATAACCAACAATCGAACCACATATCGAATATCATCCTCGATTACTATCTGTCGCTATGAAAATTAAATGACCAATATTTGCAATAAATCCCCAAATCTATGTTTAAAAAAAATATTAATAATATTAAAATTATCAAACATTTATTAAAAATGGGTGTACACTTACTTATCACTCCCTAATGCTGATCCAACTAGTGATAACCCAAAACAGCGATTGAAAAATCATAGACTAAGTAATATACTCTATGGAGAAAATAGCAGTTAGCATCACAATATTGTCTAACAGTGTCATAATATTGTGATTTGCATATTTAAATAAATACTTCAAAACTGTCTAATAATGTTAAAAAAATTGTTTCAAGAAGTTTAAAATATTAAAAAAATGTTGGTAAATACAGAAGAAGAGCTATAGTTTACAACAATATAACTAAAAAACCAAGCGCTAGTAGAAGTGCAGTTGAGCCAGAATTTTTCTAAGTCCTGCAGAATAATAGTGCACTTGCTTCATAGATGTCAGGTGTATCTTTGCAGTCAGTATGACCAACCTTTGCAATAAATTCCCAATTTTTTTAAAGATGGATATACACTAACTCGTGATTCATAACCTAACAAAGTAAATCAATTACATATTAATTCAATTAACTATAAACTAATTCAGAGTATAATAACTGACCCCTTCTTAATCTAACAAAATAAAAAAAATAGTGCAATTTCTTATTTTGAAGGTTAGTCAAACCAGTAGCACAGATTATCCTGCCATCTGTTGACGAGGCCATGCGCATGCACACTATGGCCCTGAAGAACTTGAGGGAAATGATTGAGAGATTTCGCATAGGCTATATAAAAAAATACTTAACAAATGTAAAAAAAATATGCAAAAGTATAATATTTGGTAAATCGAACATGGATGGCTACAAACCAAGATCTTTGCCATTTTGTAAATCCCCTAGCAGTATATGGATACCATCACAAAGTGTGTAAAATGAAGACTACCACGACCCAGGCGCAGCATGCGTGTGCAAGTTTTGTGAACTGTCTTGCGATCGTTACGTCACAGCATGTAAAAAACTACCCAAATCATTAATTGAGACCTGCACAGATTCATAACAACTATAAAAGCAAAGTGAACTAATAAAACTCTAATGCACAACTTGTGCGCATTTTCGTTTATATATAATATTTGTCGTTCACAAATTTTTCTAAGTTCTACAGAATTGCAGTGCGCATGGGCAACAACTCTAATGCTTAATGTAACTTCAGATAAGGTGTATAAACCATCGCACGTGAATTCTTCTAAGTTCTATAGAATCGCAGTGCGCATGCGCGAGTTGCTGTAATGGTTAAAGTAGCTTCCGGTAGATGGCTCTGAAGTTGGCATCACCAACTTCGGGACTAAAATCCCAAATGCTAAAAAAATGGACGTAAACTAACTTCCCATTTCCTAACCTAACAAAACAGTTTACATGCATATTATTTATTTCCAAGTGCAAACAAAAATGGACGTAAACTAACTTCCCATTTCCTAACCTAACAAAACAATTTACATACATATTATTTAACAAACTATAAACTAATTTTATGTATACTAACACTAAATATGGTTTTGAATTATTTTCAAATGTTGGTAACTGCGATGTGAGAGTCTCCTAGCGGATGTTACATGAAGCATTTCCGCGCCTGTAGAACTCGATGTACAATATTTGTGTAATTTAGAAATATTTATAAAAATGTTTAAAATAGTACCAAACGTTATTATAAATGGTTGAAAAGTGTTTAGTGCATCAGTGGCATAAGAATATTGCATGGAAAATTGTGTGTGACGGTTTATGCACCACAGCCGTAACTTCTACTAGATGGCTCAGAAATCAGTGTTACCTACTTTCACAATCCATTCTCAAATGTATATAAAAAATGGAAGTACACCAACTTCCTATTTCCTAACCTAACAAAACAAATTATATGCATATTATTTAATAAACTATAAATTTATTCAAATATGGTTTGAAATTAATTGCAAATGTTGGCAAACTGATTTCAGTGGCATCAAGCATTTGCACAACTGTATTAACTCCTTTCACAATATTGCGCAATTATATAAATATTTAATTCTGTATATTATTTTTTTGTTTGTTAATTGGACAGTATTGTGTATCAACCAGCTAAGCGCCATAATGTTCGTTTTGAGAAAAATATGTTTAAAATTTAAGTCAATCTTTACTATTTATTGTAGCACCAAAATAACAATACTGGATAGAATGTTTAAAATTTAAGTCAATCTTTACTATTTATTGTAGCAACAAACTAACAATACTGGATAAAATGTTTAAATAATTGTTACAACTGTTTAAAACAGTACGAAACATTATTACAAATGGTAAGTGTAGTGCAACAGTGGCACAAGAAAATACGAAAAATCGTGAGTGATAAATACTAGCTTGAGCCAAAAATATTTTAAGAATAGTTATAAAATTTAAAAATAGTAGGAAATGTGGAATAAGTCAGTTATATGCCAGACACAAATTCTTCTAAGTTCCACAGTTTTGCAGTGCGCGAGTTGCTGTAATGGTTAATATAGCCTCCAGTAGATGGCTCTGCAGTCGGCGTTACCAACTTTGGGAATAGATTCCCAAATGCAAAAAAAATGGACATAAACTAACTTGCCATTTCCTAACTAAAGAAAACAATTTACATGCATATTATTTATTCCCAAATGCTTAAAAAAAATGGACATAAACCAACTTCCCATTTCCTAACCTAACAAAACAATTTACATGCATACTATTTGATAAATTATAAACTAATGGAAAAACTGCATTTACACTATCTCAAAACTGCAAAGAACTGCGAATACACGGTAGCAGCAATAACGTTATCATTGAATGATAACCCACAAACATCATACTGAGTTACCAAATGTTTATTAAAATGGGTATACACTTACTTATCACTCCCTAACGCTGATCCAACCAGCGATAGAAAAATCATAGACTAAGCGATACACTCTGTGGAGAAAATAGCAGTAAACGTCAACAGTCTAACGGTCTCATAATATTGCGATTTGCATATTTAAATAAATACTTTAAAATTGTCTAATAATGTTATAAAATTGTTTTAAAATATTAGAAAATGATGGTAAGTACAGAACAAAAGCTATAGTTTACAAAAATATAACAGAAACATTTTGAGATAGGAGAAGTGCAGTTGAGCCCTAATTTTACGTACACTAACACTAAATATGGTTTGAAATTATGGATATACTTTCCTTTAGGTCCGGAGAAAATTTTTCTAAGTTCTATAGAATCGCAGTGCGCATGCGCTAGTGCTCCAATTATCCCAGGTAGATAAATGCAACCTCCAGCAGTTGGCGGTATCTGTATGAGAAGTCAGTATGACCAACATTGACACAATAATCCCAGAACTTGTCTAAAAATGTATAATTTATTTTACGTATCAAATCACTTTTAAAAAGCAAGGAACCTAAAAGCTAACCAAACCTAAATCAATTACTGTAACACAAATCAATTACTCTAACGTAGGTGAAATCCAGGGAACGTGGAATCACATTTAAAAAGCAAGTTCGGGTTGTTGATGGTGGCAATGCTGGAACAACATAGGAAGTGGAGGGAAAATAACAAAGAGTGGGAAGTAAGCAATGTAGCACAACCGTGTTTTACGCAAATATATAAATATGAAAAAAAACTCGTTGCAACATTGGAAGATGTTTAAAATGTGTTAAAAAGTGTTGCAAAATGTTTTGAAAGTGTTTAAGAGTGTTTAGTGCATCAGTGGAATAAGATATAAAATTGAAAAAATTTTCGGACCTAAAGGAAAGCACAGCCATTTTCAAATGGTGGCAACATTGGAACAACATGGGAAAGTAGCAAGTAAGTAATGTATCCACGATCATGTTTTACGTAAATATATACATATAAAATATTGTAAAGAAAGCTTAAAGATCGTTGCAAAATATTTAAAACTGTACAAAACGTGTTTACAAGTGTTTAATGCATCAGTGGCATAAGAATGTAAGTGGAGAATTGTGACCGGCATATAACCCACCTCAGCCGGAAATGTTTGTAGAAAGGGAAAAGGTAAATAGTGCCATATGAACATAACATGGTGTAGTACAATGAGAACTATTCTATAGCTAAGCGCAAGGCATCTATGAAAAAAAAACAAACTGCACGGATACACATGACAGAATTCCCGAATCTATGATTCCAGGGTCGAAGATAACAGTCAAGAGATACACCCAGATCAAGACGGAATAAAAATTGAGGCGCCGAACTGTAGATTACGCCAAAACGAATAATCATATGCTCTTATGCGTCTATATTAAGTAGAAATACAACATAGAAGTAAACGAAAATCATACATAACCTTCCTACAATAATATATGACTATTTTCCATACATACTCTGCATCCAAAGAGAAAACCGGGCACGCTTCAATTATACTCCCTCCGCCTCTTCTTTCAACAATTAATTTTGTTTCACTTTTATCCATTATCTTCTAATTATGACAACATATTTAAAAATCCACGTGAAAGTTCTTCCATTGAACTTTAACTCAACATTAACTTAACGGAAATGGACTCACAAACATAGAGATCACAAAATAATGATCAGCATTACCAACCTATTGGGCTATGGAACTCCGCAGCGGCACCCATACGGAAACACATCCCGATAATGACAAGTTTCCATATGAAAATACCACAAACGAGGAAAGAAGCGAATGGACCAAATATATACACCAGGCAAATACAACAGGAAGTAATAAAACTCAACGAAGAAAACATCGAGAAAGCAAGGGATCTAATAGAAGAAGGCAAACTCGAAGAAGCCCTAGAAATCTCCACCCAAGTGATGAAGAAAGCTATAAAAGTAAGAAAAAGAAGATATGCACAAATATGGTTTCGACCAAGAATGCTACAAAGGAAAGGAAAGAAACATTGCATGCACTACACATAGCAAAAACCTACAAACGACAGGAAGACCTAACCAAGTACGCAGAAAAGAGAAGGAACTACAAAGGAATACTAAAAAGGAAAAGAGAAGAATATACAGAAAGACAAGGAAGAAAGCTAGCGGAGGACGCAAAATCAAATCCGTTTATAGCATTGAAAAAGAGAATCTCACCCACAACAGGAGAAATTCACATACAAAAATGGGAAAGCCACTTCTCAGACCTACTGAATAAGCAGGACATGGACCGAGCATATGACTTGGACAAAACGAAACTCACACAGATCCAAGAACCGATAACATCACAAGAACTCAGAAAGGCAATAAATGGAGGGAATAACAAAAAATCTGCAGGCCCAGACAACATCTACATGGAACACCTCAAAGAATCGCTCGACAACTTAGAGGAACTATGGAAAGACTTGATGAACCAAATGCATACAGAAAGGAGAAATTCCGGAGAGATGGAACACAGCGACCCTAAAGATACTATATAAAGGAAAAGGGGACAGAGCATCACCTGATTCATTCAGAGGAGTAGCGCTAGAAAACGCCTCCTTTAAAGTGTTCACAAAGATCCTCCAATGAAAGACTCCTAGAAGCGACCAAGGGACACATCCCGGAAAACCAATTTGGATTTACGAAAGGCAGAAGCACTGTACAAGCAGTGAAATATCTAATGGACCAAATAGAAGACGCCCTAAGACATACAAGAGGGAAGTACCATGCAGTATTCGTCGATTTCAAGAAGGCTTTTGACTCAATAAACAGACAAAAGCTCATTGAGAAACTGAAACAGATGATCGGAAAGGAAGACCCACTAGTGAGAATAATCGAAGCCTGCCTACAGCGAAACATAGTCCAAGTAAACAACAATGTTGAAATTTCGGAAGATATAGTACAGACGAACGGAGTTCTGCAAGGAGATCCCATGAGCCCCACACTGTTTAACATCTATACAGCAGACGTGAACACCATAATCGAGGAAAACTCAAAAGCAAAACTAATCTTATATGCAGACGATATGGTGATAGGAGCTACAGAAAAGGAGGACATACAAAAAGCAATAAAAAGATTAGAGATCTGGGCACAGGAGAACAACGTGCAGATAAATGAAGAGAAAACAGTCCAGATGACATTTAGAAAAGGGGGAAAATCAACATCAAAAGACAACATAACACTACTCAATCAATCACTACAAAAAGTGGGAAAATACAAATATTTAGGATTCACTCTACAGACAACAGCAACGTCCTTCGGAATACACATCCAAGAAAGAGCAGCGGCAGCCATCCGAACATCATACAATATCCCGAATCTGGCCAACTTATCGACAGGTACAGCAATGCAGTTATTCAAAACGACAGTGGCACCAGTTATTACATATGGAATAGAGATAATTTGGGAAAAACTTAAGATCGGAGATCTGATAAGAATCGAAAAAGTGAAAGCAATGTTCATGAAACGGATCCTGAGAATAGGAAAAACAGCGCCATCTCGTTTTGCTTATGAACTCATGAGAGAGACCTACTTCATAGAGGACATAAGAACCCAATTCTATCTACAATCCACAGAACCATACCAGAAATTCATAAGCATCAGAAATAGGAAGAAGAAGGAAATAGACATAGATTTCTACACCACAACTGCCATGCTGGACGACAGATGGACCAGAGAGTGCAACCCCCAGAGACACGTCACAACACGACTCGCAGTACACGGATTTCACAACAAGATATGTACAAACAAGAAATTCCACGAGCCGACCGAAGAATGCAAGTGTGTGTTGTGTGGACAGAGATGCGGCAAATACCACATCATAACATGTGCGAAAAGGACAAAACCCATTACAGACTACAGCAAAGACTAAACCACCACTAATGCTCAACCTGAGTGCACATTTATTATTATTATTATTATTACCAACCTATGTAGCCAACTGTACAAAAGCAGCTAATGGGTCTCTTTCTCTATCAAAAAATTTTCAACAATTTTATACTGCTGCGCCATCTCAGGATGACCACGGTACTACCTGGTACTATTTAGCCATTTACGGTGGACCTATCGCAAGAAAAGTACTTTCCTATTAATTTAAAAATAAAATTGAGAGCTCAACACAAGCAATGCTACTTTGTGAACAATTTTCCCATGTTATTTCATACTCTCTTTACAACAAAATTACAAGAACTTTGCCAACTTTTCAGATGTCTCTAACTATAAATTATTTCCATTTTTTTTTCTTCAAAATTCATCAATTAATAAGTTAACTAAAATAATTTACACAATTTCCTAAGTGTCTATTAAAATATAATTTTTATTAAAATTAATAATATTTTAAACATTTGCAATAATACTTATAACAATTCTTTACAATTATTAAATATTTATTTATGTACGTAATGATTTCTTCAAAATTAAAATTTAAAATTATGAAACATTTATCTAAAAGGCCCGTCTCCTCAACTCTTTATTTATCTGTAGCGCTTTTGGGACTTGATTTCTTCGAAATTATGCAGATTTGTTGTACATATGCACTAATGCTTAAATGAACTTCCACTAACTGGTGAAGATATCTGGGCATCCAATATCTGTGAAATTGGAATAACCAACATTTAAAAATATATTTTTAAAAAATGGATGTTCACTCACTTCATTTTATTAGATTCTGATGGGAATAGTTAGTTCATTAAATAATATGCATGTAAATTGTTTAGTTAGGTTAGGAAGGAGTCAGTTGGTGTACGTCCATATCTAATAAATGTTTGGGAATTTATTGCAAAAGTTGGTCGTATCAATTTCACATCGATGTGGTTCCATCTAGCAATTCAACTCTATAAACTTTTTATAAATGTTTGCACATGAGCACTATTATTCTGTAAAAATTATTAGGAAAGGAAAACTGAAGTTTTTTTTTCTTCTTTTGTCGCATAATGAAAACTTTATCCCTAAATTTCTGTTATCTTTTAAGATTAATTTTTAGACTTACGGGTGTTCTGAATAATTCTAGCTCACTTTCATAACTTAATCTACACTAGAAATTTAATCTAATAACATACACCAAACAAAAAAAAATATATATAAATATGTTAGGATGATTTAGTTTATTAATTAAATAAAAATAAAACGTAGTTTTATTATATAATTCAGTGACAGCTGTTTCGGTACACTGTACCTTCTTCAGACATGTTATTTAGTTAACTTTTATCAGGTTATATCAGTTTAAGGCTAACTTCCAAGTAAGTAAAATTAAGGCAGTAGCATTAGGTCCACTTCGAATACCTCAAATTTACTTACCTAAAATTTTATACATATGTTTACTTCAGAAAATTATTACAAAAATGTTACCAATATTTTTGTTGTATAGGTCTAACATTTTCAATAATTTTCTAATAAATAGTAATTTCTCGTATTCACTATGTTCATCTAAGAGTGGAATTGTTTTTAATGAATGCTTAAGAAATTGTGTAAATTAATTGTTATAGGCAACTTATTAATTGGAGAATCCCTGTATTTTCTATTTTTTTCTTTCAAGATTCACCAATTATAGTTAAAGACATCTGAAAAGTTGGCAAAGCTCTTGTAATTTTCTTCTGAAGAGAGTGAGAATAAAACATGCGAAAATTGTTCACAAAGTAGCATTGCTTGTGTTCAGTTTTTTTTTTATTTTTTTACATGAATGAGAAAGAATAGGGTACTTTCTTTGCGATTGTACCACCATAATCGGCTAAAATAGTATCAGGTAGTACCGTAGTAAACTCCAGATGGCGCAGCGGTATAAAATAAACCTTCAAGTTTAACACGTTTCTCTTATCGTTTAACACATTAGTGCGCATTTGTTTGTTCTCTATGTTTGTTACTGAAGTTTCTCTATGTTTGTTACTAATTAAATTTAACACAGCGTTACGTATTTGCAATTAGTGTATATTTCAAAATCTGAGTGATTTGAAACAATACTTATTATAAAGAGAGAGAATTATACAAATTAGAACAACCTATCCTGTATCTGCTGCACATATAAAATTAAAGGTAAACAAAAATTAATTCAAATATTGCGACCCGCTGCCATTAAAAGTTGTTTGGCCAAACTTTCCTTATTTTCCTCAATGAAGTTTCCATTACGTCATTTAAGATTTTTTCTAAGTTCTCTAGATTAGTTATATAGATAGACAGATAATCGGTTGATTAATGTCTTTGACATCGTCCGATTCCTAATAGCCAATTTTGTCGGTCCATCCAATCTCCTGGTTGTAGATGTTTCTCCTTCATATTTAAACATATTCCCTGACTCCAGGAGTTTTTAGGCCTTCATCTGCTTCGTCTTCCCTCAGATTTCCATTCCAAAACAGATTTTGATATTTGAAGAGAAAATATATACGCTCAGACTGGGATTTGGACCTAGGACCTTTCGCGGATAAAGTGTTACTTGGGCTGATGTTTCCATTAAGCGCAGTGAGAAATGTTTGTAAGTCCGAGGCAGACACCACGCGCATGCACCAACAGGGTTTTTTTTTTTCAAATTATTTCCCACCATTTACAACAAATTTTACATTTTTCTAACAATTATTTGGGAAAAATGCACTTAAACTGGCGTGAAATATTTTGTCCTATAAAACAGTGCGCATGCACCAGAGTTTATAGAGCCAACGATAACCCACATATCGATTACTATCAGCTTTGAAATTTAAAGGACCAATATTTGTAATAAATCCGCAAATCTGTGTTTAAAAAATATACTAATAATACTAAAATTACCAAACCTTTATTAAAAATGGGTGTATACTTACTTATCACTCCCTAACGCTGATCCAACCAGCGATAGAAAAAATCATAGAACTAAGTAATATATTCTGTGGAAAAAATAGCCGTTAACATCACAATATTGTCTAACAGTGTCGTAATATTGTGATTTGAATATTTAAATAAATACTAAAAATTGTCTAATAATGTTATAAAAATTGTTTGAACAAGTTTAAAACATTAAATAATGTTAGTAAATACAGAAGAAGAGCTATAGTTTACAACAATATAACTAAAAAATCAAGCGCTTAGTAGAAGTGCAGTTGAGCCCAGCTTTTATTTATTTCTTAACTAAGTTCAAGCCACATTAACTTTTTTCTGTACATCTTGGTACTCCTTCATACTCATGTCGTATAAAACATTATGGTTTGAAACGAAACTAATTAAAATTTTATCATTAAATTTGCTGAAATTACAAACCAAGCGCTCTTCTACCAACATTTTGCTGTGAAATCTTCGTAGTACATATGTAAATAGCACAGTCAGAAAATAATTTAAGGAAGTAAATTCACTTTGTTCTGAGCCATTACTTACAATATACCTACAAATATTTTTATTCCAAGGAGACATTTTGAAGTTCACTAACTATAGTATTAATTCACTATTAATAAACACAAGAATTTTATCTCAATCCATCTCTCTTGCTACACAGCTAAAACTCAACAAAATGTTACCATTAGTAATGTGGCTTTCACTGTGATCTGCAGATACATGAAAACATTTTTATGCTTTACTTACTTACTCACTGGCACTATTGAACCCATAGGTTCATGGCCACACGGACATAAGCTCTCCATACATCCCTATCCTGAGCTAATGCTTTCAATCATTCTCTGTATAATCTACTTCCCTCAAATCATAGTTATAATGTTATTCTCCCACCTCATTCTTGGTCTACCAACTGGGCATTTTCCCTCTGGCTTTCCTACAAGAAGCTTCCATGCAAGTCTTTCATTCCCCATACGTGCAACATGTCCTGCCCATTGCAGTCTACGAGACTTAACTGTTCTTATTATATTTGGCTTCCTATAAAGACCATGTAGTTCATTGTTATGTAAGTCTTCTCCATTCACCTGTCTGTTCAGCTCTCTTTCGTCCAAAAATTTTCCTAAGTACTTTATTCTCAAATACTTGTAATCTCCTTTCCTCCCTTAAAGTAAGAGTCCATGTTTCGCACCCATATAATATGACTGGTAGAATAATAGTTTTATATATTTTCAGTTTAACGTTTTTTGAAAGGAGTTGGGACATCAAGAGTCTCTGTAATGCATAATAGCACGCATTTCCAGAATTGAGCCTATGTTTAATTTCTTTGTGGATCTCATTCCTATTTGTGATTATTGTTCCTAGGTATTTGAATTCAGCCACTTCCTCAAAATTTCTCTCATTTGTCATTAGCTTTCCATTTCCATAATATAATGTATTTCTACGTGTGACCATATATTTAGTTTTATTGATATTTACTTCCAGTCCTAATTCCTTAGTGTTACTCAATAGTGTCTGCGTGTTGTCCTTTAGTATCTCCTCGCTATCGCCCAATAGTACTACATCATCAGCATAAACTAACAGCTTATTAATACCATTGAGTTGTAAGCCTTCCTCAGTCTCTAAAGATTTAATGGCATGCTCTAGTACAAAATTAAATAGTAGAAGAGATAGTGCATCTCCTTACTTCAACCCATTCTAGATTTCAAAAGTGTCCAAAAACTGTTTGATTACACGCACCCTACTCTTTGTGCCATTTAGACACATTCGTATAAGTCTAACTAACTTTTTAGGAATTCCAAACTCCAGCAGGATACTATATAACTTCTCCCTCTTAATTGAATTGTATGCTTTTTTGAAGTCTACATGTAGTTGATGTACAGTACCATTATATTCCCATTTATTTTCTAAAATCTGTCTTATACTAAAAATCTGATCTGTTGTAGACCTGTTTCTTCTAAATCCACATTGATGATCTCCTATAATGTTATCAATATATATATTACATCTGCTTACTAATATATTTGTTAGAATTTTGTATGAAGTTGAAAGTAATGAGATGCCCCTGTAGTTGTTGCAATCAGTTTTATCTCCTCTCTTATAAATTGGTACAGTAATTGATTCTTTCCATTCATCTGGAAGAGCTTCTTTTTCTCAAATGCTTTAGAAAAATCAATAGTATCAGTTCTAAGGATTGAAAAGACACCACCATACAAAAAACAATCACTACTGACACAAAAACAGTTGCAGAATGAGTACTCTTAGTGTTAAACATTTTGGACTTTTACCTATGTCTAGAAAATAATTTTGTCTTTAAAAATGTTAATATTTTCTGAAGTTGTGAAATTCTGTCCAGGTGCAAGTAATTTTCAATTTCTGTACTCACACTGATTTTAACTGAGCAACATTACTTAAGTACGATTGGCTGAAGTAGTTACCTATGAGGAGAGCCCCTCCCTTCATGAAATAAGTCATATAACAAAGATAATAGTAGTGTGCATTTGCAAGGATTATGAAATTGCTGATTACCTGCAAATTCAGAAACCAGTATGACCAACTTCCATAATAAATTCCCAAACATGAGCTTAACACATTATTTTCTAAGTTCCACAACTCCAAATCTATGAATTGCTAATATAACATAACGCAAGCTAACCTAAGCTAGTAGGCCTAGTCATTAATAATATGATAGCCTGAATGGTGAAAACTTTTCTGATAGGATATACATAGTACCAGAGAAGTGCAATTTCATTTTTTATGCAACATAAAAGAGAGATGAATAATTATTCATTATAATTGTAACTAGTGGAATCAGAATTTTATATTACAGTGGAGGAAATTGGTATAAAGGCACTTGTTAGAAGTATGAACACAAGTTTATTTACTCTTTCTTTGGCATTTTTCTATCTTAACTTGGGAAGTGATTGAGTATAAAACACACACAAATAATGTCAAAATTAATTATTCATTTTCGTCCAAAAAAGTACATGAAAACTGAAACTACTCTCACATATGGGTGGAAATTAGTATAAAGGCATTTTGTGTATTTCACAGATTAAACCAAAAAGACTGAGTACAAAGTTTACAACAAAGTTCTAAAATTTAGTTGAACCTCCATTGTTCTTAATTACTTGGAAGATTCTCTTTAGCATTGACTTCATGAGGGTATTTATTTCTTCCACTGAGATTGAAGCCCACTCTTCCCGAATAGCATTTTTCAGCTCAGTCTTTGCCCCAAACCGCCGTCCATTGCAATACACACGCCTTACCAGGATCCCTCATAAGTTCTCAATCGGGTTTAAATCAGGACTTCTGGCTGGCCACGTCAAAAGAGGTATTTATTTCTTCCTGAACCACTCCTTTGATTTAGCAGACACGTGAATGGAAGTATTATCTTGTTGAAAAATTAGATATTCGCCAAATTCCTCATACATTCGTATCAATTCGGACCCCAGAAGCTCCTCAGTGTAGGGCCCAGAATTCATCTTGGTGCGTATCCATGCCAGTTTTGATTTTCCTTTAAAGCGGAATGGTGCCGAAATCATAACGCCTTCACCACCGAAGTTTCTACTCATTCTAACTTGCTCTTCAGTACGGAGGTCGTGCCAGTAATACTGAAAGCCATCAGGCCCGCCCAGATTAAACTAATTCTTGTCACTGAACATTACTTTATTCCATTCTGAGGTCCAGGGCATGTGTTCTTCAGCAAAAGTAATTTTAGCTTTCTTATGTGCATTGTTCAGAGGTAGTTTACTAAGACTTTTTTGAATTTTAGGTTCTTGTCTTATGACAGAATTTGTCTTACTCGTGTGGCTGTTAATGACAACTTCAAATCAGCCTGGATTTGAGAAGAAAAACATAATCTTACCTTTTGCTTTACGTAAAATGACAATGTTTAGTGCGCTCAGACAATTTTCTTGTCCGTCCATTCTTCCCGTTGTTTCTATATTGTGAGCCCAGTTTGACAAAAAATATAAATGACACATCTTGAACGTCTCAATTTCGTAGCTATTTGTCGATTGGAAGGGCCCATCTACTTGAAGGCACTAACTCTTGCTTTCTCTTCATTTGATAGAGGCTTTCCATGCGGCATTGTACGCACTACTGGGTTGTAACTGATGAACGATGCTCACAGACACGTCTTCTCCATGTAACAGCAGTGTTTTGTTTACATTTATGTCTGTGTAAGAGCCAGAAGTTGACCTGGCTTTATACCGATTTCCACCCCTAGGACAGCGTTTTCTTAGTTTTTACGTAATATTTACGTATATATTAAATACAAATTGTGGAGACCTGTATGAAATTATGTCCTAGATAATTATATGTAATCTATGAGACATATACGGTATTTGCATAAATATTTGAGGTTTTTTACTACTAAAAGTTAGTGCCTTTTTACCAATTTCCTCCACTGTATGTGCAGGTAAATATTTAAGAATTGTAAAGAATGTTTCAAGAAGTGAGAAAACTTTTAAAATAGTAGGAAATGTTAGTAAAAATGAAACTGTAACCCAGTAATTTGACAAACGTTTTTTGAGGTATTTTAAAAATTCCATGACCTAACAGAAACTTGAATTAATTTCTTAATAATTTGCTCCCTCTGCATGATATGATAGCCATATGGTATTCCAGTGCAGCCAATGTGTACTTTCACTGTTCCTATAAAAACTTCCAAATCAGCCAAAATAATGTAAAAGTTATGACATTATGTTACAGAATGGCAAAACCACATCCAAACCATCTCTACAATGTTCGCATAAATGAACTGGAATATAGAATGTCAGAGGTTGAGAAACAACTAGCTGAGGAACGTGAACTGAGGAGTGCTTTAGAGGAAAATGTATCAAAACTGATTGAAGGACAGAAGTCCAGCGAAATTGCTAACAATTTCTATAGTACCATTGATGAGGAGTTGAAAAAAGAAAGAGTCTTACGACTGACAGCTGAAGAGAATATTCAAGTACTAATAACTGAACTTAATAAAGAAAATGAATTAAGAATAACAGCTGAGAAAAATGTTCAAAAAGAAAAAGAATTAAGATTAACATTAGAAGAGAATGTTCAAGTACTGAACACAGAACTTAATAAAGAAAAGGAATTAAGAATAACAGCTGAGAAAAATGTTCAAAAAGAAAAGGAATTAAGATTAATATCTGATGAGAATGTTTTAACACTGAACACAGAAATTAATAAAGAAAAGGAATTAAGAATAACAGTTGAGAAAAATGTTCAAAAAGAAAAGAAATTAAGAATAACATTTGAAGAGAATGTTCAAGTACTGAACACAGAACTTAATAAAGAAAAGGAATTAAGAATAACAGCTGAGAAAAATGTTCAAAAAAAAGATGAAGAAAGACTGACAGTAGAGCGAGAAGAAAACATTTGCAAGGAAAAGGAGATGGAGTGTTTGGTAAGTGCAACACAAACTGTATGGAACTAATCACATGGTTAATAGAATGAATGTGTAACAAAACACCTCTTCCATATTTTTGGATCACCTGCGTGTGAGCATGCTTATGGTAATTATGCACAAATACGAGGGCAGATCGGAAAGTAATGCACAATAATTTTTTTCTGCCTTGGTATTGCAGCTAGAATGTTGAAATTTCACAGAGATATAGTTTGAAGTTTTCACTACAGATGGTATTTTTTTCTCAGGTGCACCTCTTGCGAGAGAAGCTTGAACTATGCAAAAAAGAGAGAGATATAGTTTGAAGTTTTCACTACAGATGGTATTTTTTTCTCAGGTGCACCTCTTGCGAGAGAAGCTTGAACTATGCAACAAAGATGGCACGCATGCTACAGTCGTCCACCTGTGAGGGACGGATCAGATCGGAAAGTAACACACAATAATTTTTTTTTAAAAAGTTTAATAGTAAAAAAAAAGGAAAAAATCACAAATGAACTTACATCTTTTACCTACTTTTCGACATAGTCACCAACTTTCTCAACACATTTTTCCCATTGTGTTACCAGTTTCAATATGCCCTGTTCGTAGAAGTCCGTTTGGTTGGAGTGTAGCCATCTGCGCACTGCTGATGCCTGCTTTGTTTCGGGCGTGTAGTGGTACGCCCATGACTCATCACCTGTGATGATTCCTTCCAGAAAGTCATGTCCTTGTGCAGTGTACCACATTACGTGGTCCAAGCTTGCCATCATTCGCTGGCCCTTGTGGTCGTCTGTCAGGTTCTTAGGCACCCAGCGAGCACTAACTTTACGGAATTTCAAATTTTCATGAACAATATCGTACACCGCACCATAGGAAATGTTTGGGCCACAAAAATCGAACAACACTTCTCTGTTCCTCACAGGTGGACGACTGTAGCATGCGTGCCATCTTTGTTGCATAGTTCAAGCTTCTCTCGCAAGAGGTGCACCTGAGAAAAAAATACCATCTGTAGTGAAAACTTCAAACTATATCTCTGTGAAATTTCAACATTCTAGCTGCAATACCAAGGCAGAAAAAATTATTGTGCGTTACTTTCCGATCCACCCTCGTATGTGTGTCTGTATGTAAATTTCTGCATTTGTGTGAAAATTTGTAGTTTAGTAATTTCAATGCTTCTACATTGAACAAGGAGTAAGGTGCAGGTAGAGTTAAAGGAAAGAAGGAGATGTGCCATCTCTTTTGCTATTCAGTTTTGTACTTCACTCAGATTCAACCCAGGAAGTTACTGTGTAACATTGTTTAGTTGTTTCTTGACTCACCTCATACTTCTTAACTCCCAAGCAGACTCGAGTTTCTTCACTTCATTTGTGACATTCTCAATGCTGTATTACGTTCACAACTGATGTCCAACGGCCTCCTCTCCTGCAGACTGACCTCCATGCCATCTGATGGCTGACCGACGAACTCCCAAATCAATCCCCTCTCCTTATCACCGGGTATTTAAAAATTCATAGTTGTGTTTTTATTCTTGCATATGTAAATTTTTTCCCAAATTGCGAGTTCTTCGGTTTTTCCAATTGTTTAAGTAATTTTGTTTTGATTTCTATTCTATGCTTTACTGACCAGCCATGTGCAGCTAAAAAATGGAGAAACAGAAAAATCTGCAATAGCTGCACATGCCTGGTCAGAAAAACATAGAATAGAAACCAAAACAAAATTACTTAAACAATTGGAAAAACCGAAGGAACTCACAATTTGGGAAAAAATTTATATATGCAAGAATAAAAACACAATTATGAATTTTGAAATACCCAGTGATAAGGAGAGGGGATTGATTTGGAAGTTCGTCGGTCAGTCATCAGATGGCGTGGAGGTCAGTCTGCAGGAGAAGAGGCCGTTGGACATCAGTTGTGAACGTAATACAGCATTGAGAATGTCACAAATGAAGTGAAGAAACTGAGTCTGCTTGGGAGTTAAGAAGTATGAGGTGAGTCAAGAAACAACTAAACAATATTAAAATAAACCTCATAGTGTTATTTCCTACCTACATAACTTAATAAAGTTACTGTGTGTTTGAAATAGGGAACTGGGTTGCCATTTTAACAGTATTTTCTTGAGAGAAGCCCTTATATAAAACTGAAGATTGCAACACAGCAGGTACATAGTTGTAAATTGTAGCCGTCCAAGCCACCCCGCTCTTAAAGAAAAAAACAGTTACCACTTGTCACTGAGCTCGTACGGATCTGTACTATCCTGTGTGAAAGTATCGACTCTCATATTTACTATAAAACTAGTTTGCATGCCGTAAAAGAAAAACTTTTTTTTTAAATGTATAGTACACAGATTTGGAAAAAGTACTGCTAACCTTGCCCCTCCCTAAACAAACAAATACCGTTATTATGAGTTTGGCAACATCTACCCTCTATACGTAGGGGGACACTGAGTTTGGCAACATCTACCCTCTGTAAGTAGGGGGACACTGGCATAGCCCATAAGGTCTATGGTAACTTCCTGGGTTGAATTAGAGTGCAAACTGATCTTTAGAGGACTATTTAACTCATGCCCCAAATGGGAGTCAATGACCAATCACGTTTCAATGATTTCTGTTTTACAATCAATCACAGTCGTGTTTCACCAAATATTTATCAATATTAAATTTACCATATTAAAGAAAGCTCCTCCTTTTTAATATTCTGAACAGGTCTGGCCATTATTTTGTAGTGACTGACTCTGTAAGAAATACGGTTACCAGATTGTATATATAGTGCATGAATGTCAACACATAGCGCATGCGAGAGTTAATATAAAAACATTTATAGCAATTAATT
This sequence comes from Diploptera punctata, assembly GCA_030220185.1. Taxonomy (NCBI): domain Eukaryota; kingdom Metazoa; phylum Arthropoda; class Insecta; order Blattodea; family Blaberidae; genus Diploptera; species Diploptera punctata. The sequence goes on along the minus strand of JASPKZ010009838.1, from coordinate 158,346 downwards.
ATACCACCAAAAAAAGAAGCCACTCTTTGCACTTTCTTAAATGTATTTTTTCCCAGGTAATAATCCAGAAAAATATAATTGTCATATTTACATCATACGACATCAGAAATGAATTAATATACAGTTTGATGTGTTTCATTTTTTCTCCACTAGAGAGCATTCTTACAATATTGTGTTCCTTTGGCAATAAATAGTATGATCTGGTTGCAGTGATAAACAAAAGAAGCAGATGAAGAGTACCAATCGTTTCTTATTTGTTTTCAAACATTGCCGTGTACATTAAATACATAAATATTTTTAAATAACTATAGTTGAATAATGATTTGTGAGTAAACAGCTTAATTTTATTCGTTAAATAGTCCTAACAAATGCCACTCTTGATTTCCAAATTCTCTAGATAAATTGGAAATCACTCGTGGCATTAATTATGATAAAGACAGCTTTCAACTCAATGGTATTCATCAGCTGTTGACATATGCTGATGATGTATTATTAGACAATAGCATAGAAATATTGAAAGCCTGCAAATATTATTATTTGATAGGTTTTAAATGTATACTACATCTTCCTGTGACCAATATTAAGTTTAGATTCTCTTCCTCCATTCATATCTAGTCATCATTTTGCAGTCCTCTGTCCCTCATGAATTCATAATTTCCTCTAGCCATGTCTTCTTGGGTCTCCCTCTTCTTTTCCTCCGATTTGGAATCCACATCTAACTCCAAACTGGCAATTTATCTTAATTCATCCTCTTCATACGTCCACTGCTGTGGTCTCGAGGTAACGTGCTGCCTTGTCACGCGGCAGGCCCAGGTTTGATCCCCGGTCGGGGCAGTTTTTCTGGGTGAGGTTTTTATCGGTGTTTTTCCTGACCTGTAAGACAAATGTCAGGAAAACTTTAAGGCCCAAATGGTCCCCGAAATCATATGGCCATCACCATCCTTATCATCATCACGATCATCATTATCATCATCCTTCACCGGTGTGAAAAGTAACTGGAAGCTACCACACCTACAATTCCCTAGTAAAGCTGCAAATCATAGCATGAAATGCTATGATTGCAGTGAAAGACCTGCCCTCGAGCAGAATTGCTATGGATGGATGGATCCTCTTCATGTGTCCAAAGCATTGTAATTGTTTATTTCCCACAAACTGTAAAATTGTTTCATTAAAGTTATTTTTTTCTCGGATAATACTGTTTCTCATCCTGTCTAATTTAGAGCAATGTACAGATTTAAAAAAAAATATCCATTTCTGTAGATTGCATTTTAGACTTTAATTTGGAATTTATAGTCCATGTTTCTGCTCTATAGGTCATTCTATATGTAGACTTCAAAAAGGATACAATTCAATTAAGAAGAAAAAGTTATGTAGTATCCTGCTAGAGTTCGGAATTCTTAAAAAGTTAGACTTACATGAATATGTCTAAATGGCACAAAGAGTAGGGTGCGCGTAGGCAAACAGTTTTCGGACACATTTGAAATCCAGAATGGGTTGAAGCAAGGAGATGCACTATCTCCTCTACTATTTAATTTTGTACTAGAACATGTCATTAAATCTTTAGAGACTGAGGAAAGCTTACAGCTCAATGGTATTAATAAGCTGATAGTTTATGCTGATGATGTAGTACTACTGGCCGATAGCGATGAGATACTAAAGGACAACATGCACACACTATTGAGTAACACTAAGAAATTAGGACTGGAAGTAAATATCAATAAAACTAAATATATGGTCACGTGTAGAAATACATTATATAATGGAAATGGACGGCTGATGACAAGTGAGAGAAATTTTGAGGAAGTGGCTGAATTCAAATACCTAGGAACAATAATCACAAATAGGAATGAGATGCACAAAGAAATTAAACATAGGCTCAATTCTGGAAATGCGTGCTATTATGCATTGCAGAGACTCTTGATGTCCCAACTCCTTTAAAAAACGTTAAACTGAAAATATATAAAACTATTATTCTACCAGTTATATTATATGTATGCGAAACATGGACTCTTACTTTAAGGGAGGAAAGGAGATTACAAGTATTTGAGAATAAAGTACTTAGGAAAATTTTTGGACCAAAGAGAGATGAACAGACAGGTGCATGGAGAAGACTACATAACAATGAACTACATGGTCTTTATAGGAAGCCAGATATATTAAGAACAGTAAAGTCTCGTAGACTTATTCATATACGTGTGTAAATTGGGTGAAGTTGTGTATATGACATGCATTTCTTTTTTTGTGTGTTCTTGGACATGCATGTGTATTTGTATGTTTGCATGTGCACATTTGTGTGAATGTGTGCTTGCATTTGCTCATGTGAATAAGTGTGTGTGTATGTTTGTTCATTTTTTTTTTAAATTAATTTATTATGGCATGTTCCATTTCAATGGGTGCCTTATAACATAACATGTCCACCGCTGTGGTCTCGAGGTAGCGTGCTGCCTTGTCATGCAGCGGGCCTGGGTTCGATCCCCGGTCGGGGCAGTTTTTCTGGGTGAGGTTTTTATCTGGGTTTTTCCTCACCTGTAAGACAAATGTCAGGAAAACTTTAAGGCCCAAACAGTCCCCGAAATCATATGGCCATCATCCTTATCATTATCATCCTTACCATTATCATTATCATCATCATCCTTCACCGGTGTGGAAAGCAACAGGAAGCTACCACACCTACACAATTCCCTAGTAAAGCCGCAAGCATAGCATGAAAATGCTATGAATGCAGTGAAGGACCTGCCTTTGGGCAGAATTACTATGGATGGATAACATAACATAATATATACTTAGTTTATGTTTCTGACTTTAGTTATTGTTTAGTTTTTTATGCTATGGCTTATTGGTTATTTATCATAAGTCATGCCACAAGTGATTTCCAAATTATTGATAAATTCACGAAGTGAGGAGTGAATTTATCTAGATAATTTGGAAACCAAGAGTGGCATTTGTTAAGACTATTTAACGAATAAAATTAAGCTGTTTACTCACAAATCATTGTTTAACTATAGTTATTTTAAAATATTTATATATTTAATGTAAATGGCGATGTTTGAAAACAAATCAGAAATGTGAGGTTATGTTCATTCACTGCTGCTTGATCATATTATTTATTGCCAAATAAGATCGCAATATTGTAAGAGTGCACCCAAGTGGAGAAATAATGAAACACATCAACTATATATCATATTCAACATTACGGGTTATTCATTTATTTTTTTAGTAAACAACTCAGTAAAATCAAGGGATCTTTTCATTATTTGCTATATTCAATGTATTTGTTGGAGAAAAATAATGCTTTGACCTATTCAGAACATTAAGGGTCGTATGCAAATACATTAGTCACTACTCAAATTACTTCCAATCACTGGTGAGCTGACTCACCGTGAGCAATTGCTGAGATCGAATTAACGGCCGACTTACCGGTCATGCATGAAAGTTGACGTTTTCGTAATATTGGCAACGAATTACCCAGAATTCTCAGCGATAAAACCACTTCCATTATTTTCGTCTGCTATAGAGGAATGCATTTACGCTTGCGTCCCGCAAATAATACCATATACAACAACGTCTGCGTCGCGCAATATTACGCCGATTCTCCTGTTCTTCCAGTTGAATTCTTTGGTAGACTCTATCAAATTCCTCTTCTTCGCGTATACCGAAAACATGATCGAAGGCTTCAAGGTCCGACATCTTGGATAAAGCTGCAAAGGTTTCAAACTACATCGGTTCCCTTCAGGATTTTCACGATAAGTTTCTATCTTGAGCTATGATCTTAAGGTACTTCTTCAGGTAGCTTACAATTATTATCGCATGAATAGATTTCTGAGTAAGCAAAATGTATTTGGATAAAACTTTCTCAGCAGAGAATGCCTTTTACTGTCTAATGCATTCAAACATTCGATCCTAAGAAGCAGGAGCTTTCTTTATCACAAAAGCAGCAGCTGATAAAGAGAAATCAATAAAGAGCGAGGTGAAACACAACTGTCGTTGGTTGTAAAACAACATTCATTGAAACGTGAGTGGTCATTGACTAGCATTTGTGGCATGAGTTAAATAGTCTTTTGATAATAGTGTCTTGAGAGAGTGTACTTAGCATCTAGAGGCTATCTAAATTTATTTATTTATTTATTTATTTAATTTAGCAAACACGTGTGTGTTAAAAGTTAGAGATAAGAGATATACAGTGATTGTTGCAGCTATGTTACATGAATATAAGTGATGTGTTACAGACACGAGTGCTACAGCATGTACCTGATAAAACCAGTGTTCTGGCAGATGCAGCTTACCATGGTGATCTGCAAATTGTGCGTCTTCTACAGGAACAAGCCTCTACCTCACTCATACAACCCAGGGATGAAGGATGGTCCACTACACCAATACACGAGGCTGTGAGAGGAAAACAGGCAGAAGTGTGCCGAGTGCTGTGTGCAGCAGCCAAACATTTCATGCAAACAAGTGACATCCTGTGTTATGCTGCTAAGTGCAGTACAGCAGATGTATGTAAAGTGTTTATAGACAGTGGTGCAAGCATCAATGCTAAGGATAACTGTGGTAATACACCACTTCACTTAGCAGCACACTATCAGGGCACAGATGTATGTAAACTGCTTATAGACAATGGTGCCACTGTCAATGCTAAGGGTGAACTTGGTTATACGCCACTTCACTTAGCAGCACAGTATCAGGGCACAGATGTATGTAAACTGCTTATAGACAGTGGTGTGAATATAAATGCTAAGAATGTCCGTGGTTATACACCACTTCACTTAGCAGCATGTGAAGGTAAGTTGCAGACAGTAGAGTTCCTCACTCAGTGTGGAGCTGATACCAACATCATGAATAACTATTATCACACTGCACTTCATTTGGCACAGTACCATAAACACACACATGTGGTACAATATTTAAAACAGCGTAATAGTTCCCACTAATTACTTCACTTTACAACATGTGTTCAAATATATATTACACTTTAATTATTAAATTAATATTGAGAAGCTAAAGCTATTACTATGATAGAAATAAGTAAATTAATGAACACAATTAAACCATTGTAAATCAATGGTAAAGAGAAAAATGTATGCCTGAACCGGGAATCAAACCCCGAACCTTTAGCTTTCCGTGTTAACGCTGTCCACTGAACTAATTCAGGCTTCATTCCCATCCAAGCAGAAATCCTTCCTTTACCTTACTCTACTGGTCCTACATTCAAATGCAATGAATGATCATTCACAAATACACAATTAATGGCTTCTACATTAACCCTTTAGGTGTCATGTACCGATTACATCGGCTCCGGTGCTCCAGTCCATTGCCTGCCAGATAGTATACTTAAAACTATTTGCAAAGCCGATCACATTGGCAGGTGCAATTTAAATCTCTGACACAAGAGATTTTACCAGTGGCATGCAGAGGGTTAAGAAGACATGAAGGGACTCCACACAGCTATAGCATTATTTATTAAATTAATATTGAGAAGCTAGCTTTAGCTTCTCACAATGAATGGCTTCTACATTAAGAAGACATGAAGGGACTCCACACCGCTATAGCATTATTTATTAAATCAATATTGAGAAGCTAAAGCTAGCTTTAATAAATAATGCTATAGCTAAAGCTAGCTTCTCAATATTAATTTAATAAATAATGTTATAGCTGTGTGGAGTCCCTTCATGTCTTCTTAATGTAGAAGCCATTCATTGTGTATTTGTGAATGATGATTCATTGCAATTGAATATGGGACCAGTAGAGTAAGGTAAAGGAAGGATTTCTGCTTGGATGGGAATGAAGCCTGAATTAGCTCAGTGGACAGAGCATTAGCACAGAAAGCTAAAGGTTCGGGGTTCGATTCCCAGTTCAGGCATAAGTTTTTCTCTTTACCATTGATTTACAATATATTACATTCTCTACCAATCAAGTTATGGGTTCGAGTCCTATATCTTTTGTATCTATAAATTCATTCTCTCTCATATTTATTGGGATGCACCACAGCATAGTTGGATAAGGCAATACACTACAAAATCAAGGTTCGCATCCCAGTGAGGTCAGGATTTTTAAATTACCTAAACCTTATGGCTAGAGACCAGATGTTAGGAAAAATGCCTATAATTATTTATTATAGATATTGTAAAAGTGTTCATACTGACAACTCTAGAGTTGTTTTCCATGAAGTTCATTTTGCCTATAAATGCCTATTTCAGCATACAATGCTTATAAATGCCTATTTGTCAGTTTTTTTCTCGAAATTAACTTAGTATTCCAATGAAATTAATTGAAATAGACAACCTTGCCCCTCAATGCAATCCTGTTAAGCAAAATAGCCCTAAGCTATGTCCCATTGTATTATGCTCTGGCTCTAAGGCTTGGAGAAAGTTCTGTAGTACAGCTTTGCTTCTTTTCAATATAAACATTGCTGAGTGACAAAAAAGAATAAATGGCTCAAGTTTTCTTTCTTTGTCTCACATCTGGTGCTGAAACATTTAAGTGAGTGGCAATATTATTTTTGATGTTGGTAACACTGAATCCAGTCTGTAGTCCTTGTTCACAGACAGGTGCTTTAAAGACAAAATGGCGCAACAAGTGTATGTGGCCTTGTTTTTTTTTTTAACCTTTGCGATGCCTAAAGAACGGACAACAGTAAAAGACAAACTGACCAATTTCGTGAAAGAATTTAGTGCAGAAATATTCTCAAGTGACGGTTCAATATTGTTTTGCAAAGTGTGTAAAATTTCATTGAATTGTGCGAAGAAGTGCCATGTTTCGCAGCAAGTACACACTGCAAAACATAAGTATGCTCTTTGTAGAAAGGCAAAACAAGTTCCAAAATCATCTCTGATATATTTAAATTAATATTGGGAAGTAAACATTATGAGGTTATATCATTAATAGTGAGTGGAGAAACATATTTTTAACGACTCACCTCATTTAATTTCAAATTTCTTTTATACCGGTAGTTTCAGACAATATCTTGTCCCTCTTTAGTAATGGCTTCCACTGACTGAAGAGGGACAAGATATTGTCTGAAACCGCCGGTATCAAAGAAATTTGAAATTATATGTGGTGAGTCGTTAAAAATACGAGGTGTGATCAATAAGTTTCCGGAATGAGGCCATAAACACAACACAACACTTCAAAGTTTCTATTCAGCACTGTCACCCTCGAAGTAGTCACCTTGGGAGTTGATACACTTGTCCCAGCGCTTCTGCCAATGCTGGAAGCACTTCTGGAAGTCGTCTTCTTTAAATGTGTCCAATGCCTTCTGCGATTTGCGCTGGATGACATCAATGTCCTCAAAACGATATCCTCGGAGCCGAATTTTTAGCCGTGGAACAGGAAAAAGTCTGCTGGAGCCAGATCTGGAGAATAGGCTGGATGGGGAACAGTACTCATCCTATTTTTGTCCAAAAACTGGCGGACAGAAATTGCTTTGTGCACGGGCACATTGTCGTGATGCAACCAGTCACCAGTCCTCCATTTCTCTGGCCGTTTGCGTCGCACACTCTCCCTCAATCTTTGCAACACTTGTTTGTAGTACACTTGATTCACTGTTTGACCCCGTGGTACAAATTCCTTATGCACAATTCCATTAATGTCAAAAAAAACAATCATCATTGACTTCACATTCGATTGAACTTGTCTGGCTTTCTTGGGGCGTGGAGATGCAGGACTCTTCCATTGCGAAGACTGTTGTTTAGTTTCTGGATCATAGCCATAAATCCATGTTTCATCACCAGTAATAACCTTTTCCATGAACCATGGGTCATTTTTAAGCTGTTCTTTAAGATCTGTGCAGGCAATCACACGACTTTCCTTTTGGTCATTTGAAAGGAGGTGGGGCACGAACTTCGCAGCAATTCTTCGCATGTTCAAATCGTCTTTCAAAATGCTTTGAACACTTCCAAACGAGAGTGCTAGTGCATCAGACAGTTCTCGTATTGTAATGCGCCTATCATTTAATACCATTTCCCTCACTCGATCGATATTTTTATTGGTTTTGCTGGAAGTTGGTCGTCCCAGACGATTTTCATCCTTAACCGATGTCACGCCCTTTTAAATTTCGAAAACCACTCAAATGCTTGAGATTTGCCCATTGCTTCCTCCCCATAAGCTGTTCTTAACATTTGATATGTTTCTGTTGCAGTTTTACCAAGTTTAAAGCAAAATTTGATGCATGTTCTTTGTTCCTCATAATCCCGCATTGTTGCTACACAGAGAAATCGCCGCATGCACAAAACACGTCTTCACTTCAGAGCTTCTACCAGCATACTGCAAGGTCAGAGAAGGTCGCGCGACCCCTCAAATTCATCACAAGGAAATTCTGAGTGTACAGCCTGGGTGAAAATTAAAAACTCCTCAATGGCATAATTGTTTTGAAGCCATTCCGGAAACTTATTGATCACACCTCTTATGTTCTCCACTCACTATTATCTCTGATATCTTTGTATGCTATTGATAGCATATGTTATATTCTTTATGTAAGGCTGTAAAAATTTATGTTGTGGTCCATTTTTTGTAAGAGCCTATTTTGAACTTTTTAGTGCCTATATTAATGATTTTTAGTGCCTTTTTGCCTGCCTATTTTGAATTTATTTAAGTGCCTAACATCCGGACTCTACTTATGGCGGAATGATGGCCCTGGTGTTGACTCAAATAGAAACTAGTACACACTATGGTTTGGAGGTAAAGATGAGTGCCACACAGGACTGACATCTCTTCTGATTTTCTAGAAAGGGATAATATTAATAACCCAACAGCCTCTCGAGGATTGTAGTGGAATCACTTTACCCTTTTTTAACACATTATTATCAGCATATAACTTGATATAAACACACACCATGTCACAGCACAACAGAGCAGAGCTCAGTACAAATGTGAGTAAAATACAAAGACAAACACATGAGGCACATATAAGCAGTGACCCATATTTTTTAACACAGGAATGTATGTGGTGTAGTTCTGTTTCAACTCCATGACCAGAGACCGGATGTTAGGGAAAATGCCTACAGTTATTTATTATAGGTTATGTAAAAGTGACTTCATATGAGTTCATACCGACGACCCTAAGAGTTGTTTTCCATGAAGTTCATTTTGCCTAATAATGCCTATTTTAGCTTACAATGCCTACAAAATGCCTATTTGCCATTTTTCTCGAAATTAACTTAGCATTTCAATGAAATGAATTAAAATGGGCAAACTTCATGACACAAATAATTTCACAGAAATTTTCAAATGTTCTTTTTATAAATTCTCTTAGAATATTTCAGGTTAAGACTGGCAATAAGTCAATAAGTCAATAACCTAGCATGTAGATGGTTTCCCGCTCAATGCACTCCCATTAGGTGAATATTGCATTTTTTTCACCTCATGCACTCCCGTTAACAGAAATAGCCCTAAGCTATGTCCCATTGTATTATGCTCCGGCTCTAAGGCATGGAGAATGTTCTACAGTATAGTTATGCTTCTTTCAAATACATACATTTCTGAGTGATAAAGAGGGTAGATGGCTCAAATTTTCTTTCTCTGTCTCACACCTGGTGCTGAAACCTGTAAGTGACTGGCAATATTATTTTAAATGTTGGTAACACTGAATTCAGTCTGCAGTCCTCATTCACAGATGTGCTTCAAAGACAACTTGGTGGGATGAATATTAGGCTGCAAAATGTATGATATAGTCCATTTTTTGTAGGAGCCTATTTTGAATTTTTAGTGCCTATGTTAATGAATTTTAGTGCCTTTTTGCCTGCCTATTTTGAATTTTTTAAGTGCCTAACATCCGCACTCTATCCATGACTAATGAGTAGAGATCCATGAAAGTGGTTTTATTTTTAGGGAAAATTTGTTTTAGGTTGAAAAACATATGAATCATGGGGTCTCACAGTAAATTTACAAAAAACAGAATATCTGGCAGTAAATAGCAATGAAAGAGAAAATTTAATGTTGGAGGAAGGAATCCAAATAAAGCAAGTGAAACAAACTAAATATTTGGGAATAATTATGGATAACATTGAAGGTATAGGCAAAGAGAATATAAAACATAGAATTGAATTGAGTAGCAAAATAATTTTTTTTTTTAGTGATCCCACAACAGGCCCGGAGGCCCTTGGGGTAGTAGGAGGTTAAGGCTCCCACTTTTTCTAGACAATCGGCACTTTATGTCAGCCGGGTTGTCAGCCCTGCGTGACGGCCGCCTTTACCCCCAGAACAAGCGTCTGGTACTCATTTCTGTTAGAGGCTGAGTCGACCCCAGGGCCATAGTGCCGCCAGAGGGTTTGGGTCAGTTTAAAAATCCTGACCCCAACGGGACTTGAACCCTCGACCCTTCGGCTTGTAGCTCAGTGCCTTAACCACTACGCTACGGCGTGCCCCAGCAAAATAATATCATCGTTAAATTCCATATGGTGGGATAAGCATATTTGGAAAGACACAAAAAAATATATTGGTAAAACATTGGTGGAATCTGTTACAATGTATGGAAGTGAGGTATGGACAATCAATAAGTACTACAAGAATAGACTAATAGCTCTAGAAATGGATTATTTACGCAGAAGTGCCAGAAAGTCAAAATTAGAACATGTCACAAATAAGGAAATTAGAAATATAATGGAAGCAGAAGAAAAGAATTGAGGAGAAGGAATTGAAGTGGTTAGGATATGTTTTAAGAATGGAAGATGAGTGATGGCCAAAGCAACTATATCAATGGCAACCGACTAGAAGGAGGAAGAGAGGGAGACCGAAGTTAACATGGAAGGAAAACATGAAGACATTAATGCAAGCAAGAGGTCTAAGCAGTGAAGATGCCCAAGATCGTAGGCTTTGGAGGTTTGGCACGGGAAGATGGAAGCAGCTGTAAAAAAACCTGAAGATAGATAGAAAATTTGTTTTAAAATTTCAAGATTTCGATGTTATTAGGAATTTGGTGGTGTTATTGTAAAAAAATGTAAATTTGAGTCTTTTTAATCCTAGTTTAGTTAATTAAACCCAATAAGAATGACATGTCCAGTAGTTTAAGGTCAACTTTTAGCTTGTACAATTGATATCGATTTTAATACACTAAAATGCATAACATTTTAATTGTCACTAATTTGTAAGCAAAATTTACTTTTTAAGAAAAAGCAACCGTGGTGAGTATCTGTGCTTTCTCAGGTTTCAATCACTCCATCACAACACCATGCTAAGAATTAGATCTTTCTGAGTCCACTTTGAAGTTGGAGGTAACCAGATGCCTTCAAGAGATGTCTTGGATGCAAACTCCTTCCCTTCAAGAGCAAATCATTTTTGTAAATATTTACCATAGAATTCATATTGGGCCATAAAACTTAAAAACCAGTGGAAAGACTATATTGGAGCATGAGAAGGACAGAAAATATTAACCCCCACCTCGCTCTATGTTGTGAACCGTGTTTCAACCATTTCCCTTTGCAAGAGTGCATGGAGGAAGCAAATATGGCGCCATCAGATATGGCAGTTAAAAAGAAGATGGAATCTGAAATCAGTGTTTAAAAATGCATTATGAAAATTTCGCGAATAGAAAAAAAAATCTCCGGAATTCGGTGTTATTTTGCGATTCATAAATGCTTTTTTTGAGGTTATGGGAAGTGGAGTTAAGAAATGGTACAATAAAATGACAAAATTAGAGCATTTTGCTTTATTGCAACTCGCGAATTTCATGGATCTCTACTAATGAGTAAATAAATATGTGTCACCTGGGATGATGTGTGACATGAAAAGGAAAGTAGTCATGTAAAATAATGACAGTTATGTTAGAGAATGTTATTATAATTATACTGTATGAAGTAAAGGCAGGTATCCTTGTATTATGTATTGTCTGTCTGTTCATTAAATTCTTGTGTTATCTTTAGTAATGTCATGAGTGATTTTTAAATTAACATCAAATTCACTAAGTTACAATGAAATTTATCTAGGGAAGTTCAACTGAGAAATTGCATTTATTACAATTATTCAAAGAATAAAATGAAGTAATGTACATAAAATTACTTTCACTCTATCAAAAGAATTATCTCAAATAAATATATCAATAAACTTAGAGAAGAATACACCACCAAAACATCTGGAAAGGAATGGGAAAATATACAAGCTTATGACATTACTACATTACAAACAAAATCTGCAATAGCAATATTCAGACTGCTAATGGGACATGACTGCCTGAATAAACACCTACACAGACTTAGCATAACAGATTCAACTAAATGCCCTTTTTACAATTTAATTGAAGATATGGAAAGAAACCATCTCCTCCTTTGTCCAGCTTTTGTAGAAGAGACCAGCCTTTCTGCTAAATATTGGAGTGCAAGAGAGCGAATGATTTCATTATCAAGTGCTCGACATTAGATACCAACCAACCAACATAAAATTACTATTTTCATTGTGAAATACAGTAATACATGTGTTTATAAATAGAGACAGTTAAAAGGTTTTTCATCTCACAACATAAACTTTTGTGTTTTCAAGATACTGATTTCAAAGGCATTCACCTCCATCGACACTCAAAACTCCAACTCTGAGTTGACTGACAATGGAGGCAGAGACCAGGGATTATTATTATAACGGGATGCCACGGTGAGTGAGTTTTGCGTATGTGCCACAAGCGGCGCTAGTGTAGAAGTAGCCTAGTGACATCTAATATCATGTACTGGTACTAAACGGAAAAAGAAGAAGAAGAACTATACTACTACAGCACCTTTGGTGTCAGAAATTACGAAACAGGTAGATGAAAAACAGCGCCATCTGGTGTCAGAAACTATGAAGCAGGTAGATGAAAAACAGCGCCATCTGTTAGCCAAATTTGAAATTACATTGTACAACAGCGCCCCCAAACGTCGAATTATGAAATTACATGTAACCAGCCACTTTTTTTATTATTTTTATTATATATATATATATATATATATATATATATATATATATATATATGTATATATATATATATATGTATATATATATATATATATATATATACACATATATATATATATTTATACATATGCATTTATATTACAGGGAAAATGGAATGGGAAATGATGGAGAATGAAATGTAAAGAAATGTGTTAAATTATATTTATTCATTTCAAATTAAGAAAATGCATTATGAGCTCTTCCACAAACATACATTTGGCTTACTCTACACTTCTCTCACACATTTTATGCAATACAGTATACAATATATATAAAAAAACATCTGTACAATAATAAATTAATAAACCTATTCTGATTGTTCTAAAATCAAATTGTTAACGACATGAGTTCTGTGCTAAGTTCCAGTTGTAATGTAAACAAACTTGCATAGGATATTACTTCACCGCCATTATCTATTGTGATAACCATGCTGCCACTTCACCTGCCATGACTTAAATGTGAACGGAACTGTCATCAATATAAACATTGTTTTTAGGCATCATTGTATATTATAGGAAATAAGATACAATTGTACCAATAATTAGGAACTTACGTTTCTTCTTTATTTATTTATGACTAAAAATGATATATACCTTATCCGCTGTTAGAATGATCCGAACATAAACAAATGCTCCACAATTACTGTCATATTGAAGGGGAGCACATGTGTCAAGTATATAATTCATTTTTGAAAAATAAATTATGCACTATAACTCAAATTGCATTTGCCACAAATTCATCACACTTATCGAAAGCATATTGCACACACTTCCTTTTTTTACTGGGAGTTACAACCTTACTACGTGTTTTCTTCTTTCCGAGCACTATTATACTTACACATGACACACCGGTAACATCACATGTTAAATTCACTATAACTTTTCCTCGAAGTTCTAGATACTTTTCACTAAAGTTGTGAAATACATTTAAAATAAGTTTTTTTTACCAGTAGTCGAAGGTTTGCCAGACTTTGTTTTACAATTTTAGATGGCAACAGAAGACTCAACACTTTCAGCCATGTTGTTGACTAAAGGATGACTCAAATACATCATTCATATGTACTGAACTATTTTAAGTTGTCATTATTGACTAGATATATTTTAGAATATTTTCTGTGTTTTTAATATTATTGTTGTCATTTAAGAAGAATAACAAGTATTTTCAGACGATGTATTTTTAATTTAATGGAGGTAACTACTTTTCCGTATATTTATTGCTTCTACATTGTATGTCGGTGTCAATAACCAATGAAAAGCGAGCAGGTCACATGGTTTTGTTTTGACGAGGATCACTTTAAGAGCAGATAGTATATTGGTCTATGTGCTTACCTAATCCGTTCTTTTATGCCTTTTCCATGATGTCAACAAATCTTATTTAAAATTTCATTACGAGCAAAATATATGCCCTATGCTGACTCACCTGTAAATTCTGTTATCACAACCTCAAAGAACTAATGTAGCACAATTTTCACTGAACTGTTTGTAAATAATTTTATTATTATACAGAACCGGCCATTTTAAACAACTGAAATTCCAACGTATTCTGCATGCGTAACAATATAACAATGTTCATATGATTAATTACAATTTTAAAATTTTCCAATATAAATTAAAAATAATTCCAAAATAAATGTGCTAGATAATACTTTTATTTTCTTTATTTCAAGTGTTATAAAGAGAACTATATTTTCTTACATGCTCAAAGATAAAATAGTTATTCGACCAATGAAAACACAGTTACATCTTAATAAATTAATGAGTCATTTTAACATCTTACCTCATATTTCATGTTTTTCAAACATGGTAACTATAGTTTTCAAATGATCTTGTCATTCATTTTCAACCGCCATTATGACTCCATTATAACTTTGAACAGTTACATCTTGTTTTTTTTTACATTACAACTGGAACTTAATAGGAAGAGCAGCACTAAAGCAGCAATGTTAAAGCAACGACATTTATATGACCACAAAGGCAGTCAGATGTGTACATGAGCTAGATGGAATGTGATGTAAACTATGGCTTTATCTCACTTAACTTTAACTTCTTTCCTACACAATTTCTACAAATAATAATTATATCATAAGTAATAGCGTAGTTTATAATATGAGGCTTCAAGTTGAAAATATTAATTCAACAATGTAAAATGATTACATTATAAGCAAATTTTGGATGTCATTTTATGTCCAAATGCAATTTTTTTTTTTTTACTTTTCAGTGACATGGATTTATTTAAAATCTTAGCAGAAATTATGATTTTGTATTAATTGTGATAAAATAATAAGTACTTTTTTATGTCTTCCTCAATGAAAATTTATTTTTATTCCAAAAACTTCATTAAATTTTAAAATCATAAAGCCTTTCAGAACTTATGTTTCATCTTTCGGCACGTAATTTGGTACCAAATGCCTTTCAAAACACATTTCGTTTTCTGCTTGAAGATGAAACATGTTTTGAAAGGTCTTCATGATTTCATTTCTTGAATAAAAATCAATTCAAATTCAGGAAGATGGATTAAAACAAGGTACTTATATTATTATTTAAAAATAATTAATACATAACCTCATTGTGTTAACAATAAATGTTAAATACAAAGTATTGGAAATTAAGATCAGTGAACCTAGCTCATAATCAAATGTCAAAATAAAATTGTCCACAATGGGCAATCTCCAACCATTTTGTTTACACAAAAATAATTCCACTCTCGGTTAAATTTACCATAGTTTTTGATGCTAGTCCCTTCGCTGTTATTGAAGTAAGTGAAGAAATAAGTGCTAGTTACTTATGAAACCTAACTGTTTAATCAAATAAACTTTAAGTAACAACAACAACTTTAAGTAACAAAAGTATTTCATTCTAGCACTGAATTATTCAGAAAATGCGTCCTTGCATTAATCAAGATTATACAATTACTAAATATGACACATTAATATAATAAGGAATTTAAATATAATTTACTTGTTACACTACGAGAATATTTATTTCTTACAATGTCTCTACATTTATACATGGTAATTTAGTGTAATGAATGTGCAGGCAGATCGAATGGATAATGTTTCCATTAAGCGCAGTGAGAATTTTTTCTAAGTCCCAGGCAGACACCTTGCACATGCACCAACAAATGCAAAGCGGTTTACTCTATGGAATAATGCGATGCAGCCAACATTATACATGCCTAAGAAATCCAGTTTGGGTTTATAATACTATTATCAAATTATTGGGCTATAATTTCAATCATACTTTTATAATACTAAATTATTAAAACAGCTTATTAAAACACTGTTTACTATTAATACTGAGTGGAGAACATATTTTTATGAGGTGAGTCGTTAAAAATATGCTCTCCACTCAGTATTAATGATATAACCTCATAATGTTTACTTCCCAATATTAATTCAAATATATTGTTTACTATTCTATAGTTACTGTTTCCATCGCACAATACTACATTCTTATCCCACTGTTACATTACTTACGTGATCTAATGGAAAATGTTCATATGTACAGGTCTAATTTGCGTTTTATAGTCCGTCGCCGTGGCGTAGTCGGTAGAGTCCCTACCTTCCACTCCGGCGACCCGGGTTCGATTCCCGGCGGGGTATGGGATTTTAAAATCTCCACTTTGGGTCTGGGTGTGTGTGCTTCCCTAATTCTCAACGAGTGCACATTTCCTAATAAATAAATAAAAAATTGTGTTTTATATATTGTGTGCTGAAATTTTAGGTTTGCAGTGTTAAAATACAGTATTAGAATTTTATGTAACTTCGTTTTTTCTTGTGGTACATGTCATATCTTTGAGAACAATAACTTCCTGATATGTGTATGTAGATTTTTTATTTTATTTTAACATCCATTAGAGCATCATAGATGCTTTAGGACGTGTCCAGATTATAAACAACAATATTAAATATAACACATACATACAAAAATACATCCATAGTAATTCTGCCCGAAGGCAGGTCTTTCAGTGCAATCACAGCATTTTCATGCTATGCTTTGCAGCTTTACTAGGGAATTTTAGGTGTGGTAGCTTCCCGTTGCTTTCCACACCGATGAAGGATGATGATGATAAGATGAATATGAATGATGATGATTGCGATGGCCATATGATTTCGGGGACCGTTTGGGCCTTAAAGTTTTCCTGACATTTGTCTTACAGGTGAGGAAAAACCCCGATAAAAACCTCACCCAGAAAAACTGTCCCGAGCGGGGATCGAACCCGGGCCCGCTGCGTGACAAGGCAATACGCTACCTCGAGACCACAAAACTAATTTACGTTGCAACTAAAATACATCATAATATCAAGGGGCAGCACTCTCACAAGAAAATATAGTGATACAATTCCAATCAAATATTTCTCACAATTTTAAATTTAGGTATTCTTCTTCTTCCAAGTATTAGGCCAAGGCCTATTACGATCCTATAGAAAATTTTCCCTCCAGCGTTTCATAGGACAGCCCAGTGATCTTCGTCCTCTTGGTATATAATTATAAACAGTTTTGGGGACCCGATTTGAACTCATTCTTTCAAGATGTTGTTTCCAATTTAGTTGGTACTGTTTAATATATTCCAAAATTGGCGTAGTCTTCAATTCTTTTAAGATATCGGTGTTTCTTTTCCGATCCCATCTGATGAAACCCGCTGTTCTGCGCATGAATCTCATTTTACAAGCCGTTATTCTGCTTTCATGTTGTCTTTTTAGTGTCCATGCTTCACTACCATAGGTCAACACTGGTCTAAATGATAATGAAGCGCGAGGAGAGTTCTTAACCTAAATTCCAGACCATGGGCAACTCCCTTTAAGAAAAAAATCTTATGGTCTGACCGGGAATCGAACCCGGGATCTCGTGAACAGTTGTCAGTAAAGCTGTCCACTTGCCCATGAGGCTGGTTACAGCAGAAATGTCGAAATGACAGCGTGGGGCATTGAAAAAAAAAAAAGAACACAGAATACCTAGGCGAACATATTATTTTTAGAGATCAGCTTGAAGTTTATTTTGCTTGTCCTGAAAAGTTTGGTATCTTGACTTAAGCCCATTATACCGCGCCCATAAAAATTATATAGCTCAGGATATGAATGTGTGGAGAGATTATGTCCGCACGATCATGAACCTACGGGTTCCATAGTTAGGATGGAAAAATCCAAGGAGCAAGTCCTCCGGGAGCGACTTTAAGCCGTGGGTACCGAGTCTGAAGATTTTTAGGATCGTAAAAAGTCCTTAAGCCTGAATAAAACGGCCTCTAAGCAAAATTTACCAAATTTTGCTATCCTAGTATTACCTTGCTCCCCTAGATGTCACTTTGAGGCCGAACGCTGATCCAGGGCCAATCAATGACATCTATCCTAAAACAAGTTTAACTAAAGTAGTATAGCTTAATTCCTCCCCTATAGGGGGAGAGCGCATAAGACTCGTTAAGAGAAACAAGGTCTTACAGGAAGAAGATGATTTGAAAACATTACCGGTAGCTCAGGATATCCATATGGATGTGCGGAGAGCTTATGTCCGCGCGATCATGAACCTTCGGGTTCGATAATACCAGTGAGTTAGTTTTTAGTTAGAAGAAACTTTAAGCCTGAAATAAGAGACACCTGATTAAAATTTTTCGACTCTTTCACGCCTGGATTTGAATTGCGACGCTAATAAACAGAGACATTAAAGAACGCCGGCACATAAAAATAATAAGAATTTGATGTTTTCGTAAGTAATGCCACGAGTGATTTCCAATTTATGTAGAGAATTTGGAAATCAAGAGTGGCATTTGTTAGGACTATTTAACGAATAAAATTAAGCTGTTTACTCACAAATCATTATTTAAATATAGTTATTTAAAATATTTATATATTTAATGTAAACGGCGATGTTTGAAAACAAATGAGTAACGATTGGTACGCTTCATTTGCTTCTTTTGTTCGTCACTGCAACCAGATCATATTATTTATTGCCAAAGGAACGCAATATTGAAAGAATACACTCTAGTGGAGAAACAATTAAATACATCAAACTGTATATTAATTCATTTCTGATGTAAATATGACAATTATATTTTTCTGAAAAAAAAAATACATTTAAGAAAGTGCAAACAGTGGTTTCTTTTTTTGGTGGTATAATCAATTGCTACAAATGTTTTTATATTAACTCCCGCATGTGGTATGTGTTGACATTCATGCACTATATATACAATCTGGTAGCCGTATTTCTTAGAGAGTCAGTCACTGCAAAATAATGCTATGACCTATTCAGAATGTTAAAAAGGAGGTGCTTTCTTTATTATGATAAACTTTAGTTGGTAAATTCAGGCGAAACACGACTGTGATTGGTTGTAAATAAAAAATCATTGTAACGTGATTGATCATCGACTCTCATTTGGGGCACGAGTTAAATAGTCGTCATAATTTACTTATTTATTTATTTATTGACTAATTAGTCTTAAAAATGATGCTTCGCTATTGAAACTAGTTGGCTCTTTTAAACTTTAATTTGGCGATTTGGGTATTTTATTGATTTCTTATAACTAAGGCTAGGATGTTTATGTAATATTAACATGCAAAATATCTACATATTTATGTAATAACATTATGTAAAAATGTAAGATTACATAAAAGTTCTTTAAAATATGTAATATTAAATACATTAAAATTTAATTTTATCATCATCTTCTTCTTTTTCCAGGGATTAAGCCTGTTGGCTCGTTCCGGTTTCATGGAAGCTAGAATTGTTAAAATTCTTGCTTTAGTTGTCTTCGTATGGCCAATCCGGTTGCTTTCATGTAGACATTTAGTAACGTATAGGGCAGGGCATTTAATGACCTATAAATTGGTAAAAAATGCATTTATGACCTAAAAAATGCAAAAAATGACCAATAAAAAGTTAAGAATTACCAATAAAAATACTATTTATTAGATTAAGTACTCACTTGATTACTGAATTACATAAAATTTAACTCAACATCAAAATATTAAAAGTAAAGTATTTAAAAATACATATTACAGTACCTTTTATTTTGCAGAAAATCCATTTCAATTACATAGTGCACTTTTACAGCAATTTTGGATTGTAGTTAACAATCAGAATAAGGGTAGAAGCTAGCATAAGCTCTAAGAAATTGAATAAAATTGCTAGAAGTGGGCAAGTTCATTATGCACATACCTTGAAAAATAGGGGTAGTAGATAGCAAAACATCTTCTTAATTCCAAGAAATTGTATTGACAAGTAAAAATACTGAATTATAATAAAAAATCTTAAATCAAATACAAATAATGTCACGGCCTTCCGGAAGTGTAAAAAATGCTCAAAATGACCTAAAAATTGCCAAAAAATTACCTATCCCTAAAAAAGTTAAGAAAGTGCAAAAAAAAAATGCCCTAACAAATTGCTTTTATTTAATCCGTTTTTTAATGCCGGGGGGTTTGCAGTAGACAATGCTACTTTAAATCGATTCTTTACCTTTCACTTTCTATTACCATTTATCATTGTGGCAATAGTAATAATTCACTTACTATTCTTACACCAAACAGGATCAAATAATCCTATAGGATTAAATAGAAATATTGATAAAATTCCCTTTCACCCTTACTTCTCTATTAAAGATACTTTTGGGTTCTTAATTCTAATTATAATACTAGCAGTCTTAACCCTAAAAGAACCTTATATCGTACATTTTCATATATGCAAGCAATTTTTCAACCTTCGTAAGAAAAAGATGCAAAATCATTAATTGCCTTGCCCTAGTAATGTAAATTGTTCCCTGAAGGTGTTACTGGCACCTCGCAGGGTGAGACGATTGAAGGGGTTGCCTTCTTAAGGTTCATCGCCATAACCTCCCATTATATCAGCCCTAGTGGGAGGGTTGCCTCTTCCGCACTTCTCAGACCGTTGAGGGCTTTCTCCTTGTACCCCGGAGATGGGTCCTTATATTTCGCCCTAAGGAGAGGGTTGCCGCTTCCGCCAATTACAACATTTGAAAGCTTGTTCCATCTTGTTGTTCTTGGCAGTATCCCTGGACAGGGGCTCTCGATATACCCCGAGAGACTGGGTCCCTGACAGGACTTAGTCACTAATATATTAGTGTTCACCCCCGCGCCTGTCAGGTGTTACTCAGTTGTAAACAGTTACAGTCTAAGCCCCCTGTTTACACTAAGCAGGGTTAATAGCTTCGTATGAGTCCAAAGCTAAAAGTATTTACTTTTATATAAATTTATATTTAACTTTAACTTTAAGGTAGATCAAATTTGAAGGACTGGGACAGTTAAATACTTGACAACATGATAACAAGGATATTGTCATGTTTGTATTACAAAATTATCCCACTTCAGGTCTTGGGGATATTGGGATATTAAGGCTTCCATCTTTCTAGACAAACAGCAAGAGATTTCAGCCTTGTGTTATAACCGTCTTTACCCCCACAACATAGTATGGTATTATTTTTTTATAGGCTGAGCCGACCTCAGGGTCATGATGCCGCCAGAATATTAATGAGTTTAAAAATCCTGACCCCCATCGAGTCTCGACCCTCGATTTTGCAGGTTGTAGGATACTGCCTTAACCAACTATACCACGATGTTCCCCCTATATATTTCTACTATTCTATTCACAAACAGAGTAGATCGTTCAGGTTTTAAAAGAGATCTTGCTATGTGGAACCCTGTAAATCTACTGAAAAAGGCGTTAGTGTCTTCCTGTAGAGCTATCTATGTTTATCGTGTTTAATAAATTTAATTCTTTGACCGTTTCTCAGTAGCTTTTGTGTAGGTTGGAAGAAAACAGTTTCAGTGTACAATCAGGTATATGAGATTTTCCATCCATCCATAGCAATTGTGCCCGAAGTCAGGTCCTTTCATGCTATGTTTGCAGCTTTACTAGGGAATCGTAGGTGTGCTAGCTTCCCGTTGATTTCCACACTGGTGAAGGATGATGATAATGATAAAGATGATGATGGCCATATGATTTCGGGGACCGTTTGGGCCTTAAAGTTATCCTGACATTTGTCTTACAGGTGAAGAAAAACCCCGATAAAAACCTCACCCAGAAAAACCAGCTTTAGTACATTCTTCAACCCTTGTTACGGCAGGGGTATATTTATTGATTCGATTTAGTCCTTCTTTTGGAGAAGAATTAAATACTTTTCTTTTAATTATTTCTGGATTAACAATAGCCCAGACCGGGGATCGAACCCGGGCCCGCTGCGTGACAAGGCAGCACGCTACCCCGAGACCACAGCGGTGGATTGTAAAACAAATATTGTCACGAATTATTTTCCGCTTATGAAAATATTTTTTTTTAATTAAGAGACATAATATGTAAATTTACATAAAAATCTTTAAAATATGTAATTATGATCAAATATGTAAAATATATAATGATAACTTTTCATATATGATACGTAAGTTTGTAATTCGAGGACATTTATCAATTTTACCCATTTTTAAGAAAAGGGGAACAATATGTAATTACTAGAGCTAGGAATTTTAAGTGCAAAATTTTGGTGGAAAAGGTGCTTTAATTTAGCAGAAAAAGGTGCAATTTTTTAAAAATAAAAGGTGCAAATTCCCCATGTAAATAATCATTAAAGAGCACCAACATCAATTACATCAAATAACTAACGACACAAAATTCGCTCATGTTCTCATGTATTAAAAAGCCTGCCCATGAAAAGTGCCAGAACATTATGTTACTGAAATCACAAGACCAGAAAATCGTTAAAATATATTTTTTTAACAACTCAGTGTTTTAAAATTAAAATAAAAAATATACCCGTTGGCAGGTGCCGTCGTCCTCAACTTTGTTAAAATTATGTATTTAAAATATTAGTTGGAGGCCTTTCAGAAGTAAACTTCCATGATCAGCAGGATGCTGAAGTAGAAGTAATGTGATGTGAACTGATACCACACATCATTACCAACCCTTGAAAACGTATTTGAAGAAATGTAAATAGGCCTATATATGTATATACACACGTTATTTTGGGAATAAAATGCTGCAAAGGAGACAAAAAAGGATTGAAAAAAGTGCAAAAATGTGCTTGCATTGAAAAACAAAAAAAAGTGCAAAGAAGTGCAAGCATTGAAATAAAGGTGCAACCTTAAAACACAATTAGGGGGCTTTTCATTTAAGGTTTTCTTTGCGAAGACAGACTAATTTGTGCATTGTAGATAAAAAAAAACGTAAGGTGCAGCACCTATAATGCTCTAGTTCGTCTATGTAATTACGTATCAAATCATATTCCTTACGGATAACTCTAACCGTCGTTTGAGGGATTGAAATTATATAGGGGATGGTTGGTAGACATTAGCGTCAGATTATAGGGAGTTGTGGCAGAGCTTATGTCCGCGCGGGCCATTAAACCTTACGGGGTCGACAATATCGCAAGTGAGCGAGGGAGTATATGTAATAGGAAACATTGTGGGTCGCTTGTATATGAGGAAGGTTACAGAAACGGATGACATGTTATGATAATTAAGCAAAATCCTATTTCCGCGTACTCGTCCATTATTGATATACGATTGTACTGTCCACACATTGTGTTATTGTGTTTGTTTCATAATAAATGTTGAATTAAAAGTGAAGGAAAATGGCAAGTCTAAACCCACTTATTTAACAAAACGTACGCCTTTGCGGAACATGGAAGAATGATGGAGACTAACAAGTAATCCTATGTGAACGACATATAAATGTAGTGCACTCGAAACATATGTTGATTGAACAGCAAAATAATGAAGTTCACGCCATTATTGCAACGACAAAAACAGATTAGTGCCAGCAAGAATCTTTAGAGGTACATAAAGCAGAGTATCAAAGCTTTGATTATTGGAGTCAGAAGATGTAGTGCGTGAATAAACTAGCCCGCAGCGTAATCGACCAAATATACTTTATAATAATGTTCTCTCTTGCTTTATTTCTTTCTTCTCGTTCGCTGTCTCACTTTATATCTCGCAATATTCTTCTTCTTCTTCATCACGGTTTTACACGCTTTATTTACTAGCCTGTTCCGGTTCCAAATTGAGGCGGGTTCCATCTTTCTCCTTGACCTTCACAAAGTTCTTCTTCCTCGTCGGTGAATAGCTGTATGCTCTCTTTGGTATTCTATTCTCAGGCATTGCTCTTGCCAAGCGTTATTTCCAGTTTGTTCTGTATATCCCCATTGCTGGGTGTAAGTACCTCTACTTTTAGTTTGTCTTATTTCTCTGGGTTATGTTTTTTGTCTGTTCTTTGAGATCCTGCTATTTGTCTGAGGAATCTCATTTCAGCAGCTTGTATCCTGGCAGATTGTTGTGTTGTCACTGTCCATGTTTCGGATCCATAAGTAATAATAGGCACTGTCATTGTCTTCATTATAGAGTCTTTCCTGGCTTTATTTTTCAAAGTTCTTTTTAGTGTTCCTGTTATATAATTAAACTTATTTAATTTGTTATTTATATCTGGTTCCGTTCTGAATGATATTTCGCAACCTAAGAAGTTATATCTTACCACTTGTTCTATTCGTTTATTTTCTAATATTATCTTTGTCCTAACTGGATGACCGCCCTTGAAGGCCATTGTTTTTTATTTTTCTGATGATATTTCCATCTTGTATTTTTTTGATATTTCATTTAGTTTATATAACATTCTTTGTAGTTCTCTCAATATTAAAATTATAATGTAAAATTATTTTTTTTATTCAATGCCCCATCTTGTCATTTCGACATTTATAGGATTCTCTCCTGGCATTGGCGTAATTGTAACCCACTGCTGAAATTGGGGCACCTAGAAGGCGGAGTTAACACTGCGCCGATGATATGATGCGTGATGAAGATAGTGGTGCGCCAGGAGAGTCATTAATCCTAAAATTAACTTAAATTCCAGACTATGGGCAACCACAGGAATAATTCCCTTTAAAGAAATATTCCTATGGTTTTGACCGGGAATCGAACCCGGGACCTCATGAACAGTAGTCAGAAACACTGACCATTAGCCCATGAGGCTGTCAAATAATAAAAAGTATGTACCTTAAATGTCCATCTCTTCAACTTTTTAGATTATTAGAAAACTGTAATTGCTAAAAAGTCAAAAGTATCAAATCCGGAAGGATTTAATTATAAAAGACTTAAGCTAAGAGAAAGAATTATTTTGGGTACATGGAATGTTCAAGGAATAACAAACAAATATGGAGACATGCAGTATGATTTAGAAAAATGGATCAGGATATAATAATAATAATAATAATAATAATAATAATAACAATTCCCTAGTAAAGCTGCAAGCATAGCATGAAAGTGCTATGTTTGCAGTGAAGGACCTGCCTTCGGGCAGAATTACTATGGATGGAATAATAATAATAATAATAATAATAAATTATTTTTTAAAATATAAATATTCCACATTACCAGTGGTTCTTCAACCCAAACTGATTTGTTGCCAGAGATTTCTGTCTAAAGCATCTTCTTCTCTCAAATCTCTAGCTTCCTTCCTTCTCCTCCCATCTATCAAACTTTCTCTACGTCTACCTCTTCTGCTTCTTCCATTAGCTTTCCAATCAAGGATCTTCTTTGGTATTTTATCTCATTCCATTCTTATGAGGTGTTCGTTACCATTTCAAACGTCTTTCTTAATTTCCTTTATTGTGCTGTTTTTGACTTTATCCCATTTTGAAATTCTTGTCGATCGCCTCCAAAAAATCCATTTATTTTGCCAACAGCTTACTGTCTACTTACTGTCCATGTTTCGGACACAAATAAAAATGCTTTGTTTTAAATACCGTAAGTAATAATAATAATAATAATAATAATGATAATAATTTTTTTTTATTTAGGAATATTCCACAATGCAGTGTTTCTTCTTCAACCCTAAGTGATTTGTCGCCAGAAGTTCCTGTCTAAAACATCTTCCCTCAAATCTCTAGCTTTCATACTTCTCTTCACTCCATCCATCCATCCATCGTTCTCTAGGCCTGCCTCTTCCACTTCTTCCATTAGCTTTTCAATTAATGATCTTCTTTGGTATTCTCCCTTCTTCCATTCTTATGAGGTGTCCATACTACTACTACTACTACTACTACTACTACTAATAATAATAATAATAATAATAATAATAATAATAATAGATAGATAGATAGATAGATAGATCATCGGTTGATTAATGTCTTTGACATCATCCGATTCCTAATAGCCAATTTTGTCGGTCCATCCAATCTCCTAGTTGTAGATGTTTCTCCTTCATGTATAAACACATTCCCTGACTCCAAGAGGATTTAGGTCTTCCTCTGCCTCGTCTTCCCTCAGGTTTCCATTCCAAAACAGATTTTGGTAGTCGATCCTCTTCCATTCGCTGTACATGTACGTACCATCTTAATTGCTGAGTTTTAATATAATCTAAAATAGTGTCTTCAATCTTCATTTTCTCCCTTACAACTGAGTTCCTAATGTTTTATCTTCTTGAAATTCTTGCTGCCATAATAATAATATTAATAATAATATTAATAATAATAATAATAATAATAATAATGGCAATTATTATTATTATTATTCAGGATTATCTTAAAATTAAATCATTGTAAAAGTTCACTCAAATTGTTATGACGTTGCAGAAACATGATATTAGATAAAAATATTTATAGACTTTTTTTTTTTTTTCCTTTTATGCGGAGGAAAAGGAAATGATGTTTGTTTCCTAGTGTGATTGCCTAGGAAATAAAGTTATCGCCAATGTCATACCAACCCAACTAACTTAATCACTGCCAGAGCGGCTCCATGGCGCAATTGTTTAGACACTCCCCCTCCATCTCTCCGTCCCGAGTTCGCATCTCGGTCACTCCGCATGGGATACTTGGTGGAATCAGAGTTGGGGCAGGTATTTATCGGGGATTCTCTCTTTATTCTCTGGAGGGGTGAACTTCATTCACCACTTCTCTACAAACATCCTTCTTCTTCTTCTTCACGGTTTAGGCTTATTTACTAGCCTGTTTCGGCTCCAAATTGCTGCTCTTCCATCTTTTCCTTGGTCTTCCCAAACTTCTTCTTCCTCGTGGTGAATAGTTGTATGCTGTTTTTGGTATTATATTCTCAGTCATCCTTACCAAGTGTTCTTTCCAGTTTGTTGTGTATTTCACTATTGTTGTGTTTAATTCCTCTACTTTTAGTTGTTGTCTTATTTCTGTGTTATGTTTTATGTCTGTTTTTTGATATCCCTCTACAAACTTATAATTAATTTTGTTCAATTTCTGTGATGATGCGATAATTCTGCCCAGTCAGCATCATCGTATTTAATCTCATCCATTGACCTGACAATACATTGGACTCGACTAGACGGTTTAATCTACTATTGAACCAAAAGGTTCATTAACACGCGAACAAAGTCACTACTTCTAAAATTGGTTGTAAATAGCCGTTGAGGTTATGTTGTAACATGTTTTTTTTTTCCTTCAATGCCACTTGTTTGTCATTTGACATTTCAGGTAATCTCTCCTGCATTGGCGTGGGATGATTGTAACCCACTTCTGAGGTTGGGGCGCCTGGAAAGCGGGATTAGGCTGCCCCTATGATTTGATGTGTGATGACGATGGCTAATGATGCGCCAGGAGAGGCCTTAAACCTAAACTTAATCTAATGAGGTGAATATGATATTGATGATAATGATGGCCAGATGATGTTTGAGCCTTAAAGCATCCTGACATTTGTCTTACAGGTGAGGAAAAAACCCGAAAAAACCTCACCCAGGGAACTTGTCCCGAGCGGGGATCGAACACGGGCCCGCTGCGTGACAAGGCAGCACGCTACTTCGAGACCACAGCGTAATACATGTAATAAAATGTTAAAACATTTAAAAAAATACCTGTTATTATATAAGTGTAAATGCATAAATATAAACATTTTTAAGGGTTTTAGGGTTAATAAATTCTATCTTCAAGCTGTAGTTAGACCAAAAAAAAATCAACACTGAAAGTGTATAAAACACTGGCTCAGCGAAGTATGGACATTGAAACAAATGAAACGAAAGGATATACAGATACTTAGATCTACTGAAATGATATATCTTTGAATGATATCAAGATACGCACTACTAGATCATAAAAAGTGAAGACATCTTAGAAGAACTACACATGGAACCTTTAGAAAACAAAATTTCTTATTATAAGAAATTTTCTCGTGGAATTTTCGGCAGTATAGGACCGGTGTCCACCCATCATCGTGGACCTAGAAGGTCCTTGGTCTACGATCCGGCTGTTAGCCTCACATTCACATGTGTTCATCACAGAGGTAGACAATCATACATAGGGGTGACATGTGGTCAGCATGTCGGGTCCCCCAGCTGCTATAGTTGGTTTTCTCAATCTGGAGCCGCTAAGTATTGTACATAGCCAAATGCCTCACGATGCTGGGTGGGCACCGGTCCCATACTGGCTGAAATTCAATGAGACATTTTCTTCCCCCATCGAACCAGCACAAGTTCCGTATCTCTGCGCCAAAGTATTCTCCCTTAATCACTCGGCTACGGCGCGGGACCAAGTAGTTAAAACATAGTTTTAATCACTTGACAAAAGTTTTTAAAGCATATATTAATTTTGGATGAGGATAACTGGTATATCAGGTCCTGTAAATAACTTACATAATCAAATTCTAACTCTGAGGCACTTATCTGCCATCATCATCATCATCATCCGGTATCATGGCAGCTGCCGCCGTCTTCCGGAAACCAAACGCCATTCCTCTCTATCCATCCATTGATCTTCCTCCATTCCTCTGATATTCATAGCTGCTTGTAGGGCCTACCCCTTCTATCCAAGTTTTCTTCGGTCTTCCTCTCTTCCTCCTTTCCATTGGGATCCATTCCATAACAATTTTTGGCAATCTTTGCTCTGGCATTCGTTTGACATGACCATACCACTGCAATATTTTCTTTTCTATGATGTCTATGATCCGGCTCCTCTTTGTACACCCATAATTTCCCTTATTTCTGCCAAAATAGTTAATATTCAATAATTAAAAATTATTTTACCTGGTCTTTCGTACTAAAGTATAATAAAATTTAATAGACTTTAATATTTCATAAAGCCGTAATCTTGTGTTCTTCTATACTAAAGATGGTTTCATTATACTGTTAATTATCCCCGTTGTTTTTATGAAATTTGTGATTTTTTTATATATCATCTTCATTTTGAAATGTTAAATTATAACCCAAATAATTAAATATCTCGCAAAGGTCGTTAACAGGTTGATCTGTCTGATTCATCCGAGGCTTTGTTTGAGACTTGAAAGCGAATGTAAATTTTTCGCCCAATGGGTTGCTGGCCCAGAGGGGTTACTGCCCCCAAGGCAAAATATCGCTGGGACGTCCAAAAAAGCGCTGGATGGAAAACTCTTCTTTGAGACCGTAACAGGCCACACGGCCTAATACTTGCATGGATGATGAAGATGATTTTAATATTTAACATTTTGCGCGAACATAGCTATCCATGCATAGCTATCCGTGAGCTAATATTTCCTGTCATACTCTATACAGTTCATCTCCTCAAATTATGTTTAATGTAAAACATGTAGTCAGTGTACCTTTTCACCAATCAAAAATTTTTAAAAGAGTCAACATGTTTCAAAAGCAAAGTTGTCATTCTCAAGACTAAACACTGACTCTCCTACATTGTCTTTAGTCAATGTTTAGTCTTGAGAAATACAGCTTCGCTGTTGAACACGTTCACTTAAAAAAAATATTTGGTAAAATGGGTACATTGACTACATGTTTTATGATTTTATCGTAAGTAATGGCACGAGTGATTTCCAAATTATCGACAAATTCACGACTCACGAAGTGAGGAGTGAATTTATCTAGACTATTTAACTTATGCCCCAAATGGGAGTCAATGATCAATCACGTTACAATGATTTTTTATTTACAACCAATCACTGTCGTGTTTCGCCTAGAATTTACCAACTAAAGTTTATCATAATAAAGAAAGCACCTCCTTTTTAACATTCTGAATAGGTCATAGCATTATTTTGCAGTGATGGACCCACTAAGAAATACGGCTACCAGATTCTATATATAGTGCATGAATGTCAACACATACCACATGCGGGAGTTAATAAAAAAACATTTGTAGCAATTGATTATACCACCAAAAAAAAAAACCACTGTTTGCACTTACTTAAATGTATTTTTTTTTTCCAGAAAAATATAATTGTCATATTTACATCATAGGACATCAGAAATGAATTAATATAGTTTGATGTGTTTCATTTTTCTCCACTAGAGTGCATTCTTACAATATTGCATTCCTTTGGCAATAAATAATATGATCTGGTTGCAGTGACGAACAAAATAAGCAAATAAAGCGTACCAATCGTTTCTCATTTGTTTTCAAACATCGCCGTTTACATTAAATGTATAAATATTTAAAGATATAGTTGTTTTAAAAATATATATACTTAATGTAAACGGTGAAGTTTGAAAACAAACGAGAAACGTTTGTTATGCTTCATTTGTTCATCACTGCAACCAGATCATATTATTTATTGCCAAAGTATCGTAATATTGCAAGAATGTACCCTAGTGGATAAAAAATGAAACATCAAACTATTTATAACCAACATTATAGGTTATTAATTAATTTCTGATGTCCTATGATGTAAATTTTATTTTTCTGAAACGTTATTACCTGGGAAATAATACTTTTAAGAAAGTGCAAACAGTGAACGTGATACAGCATTGAGAATGTCACAAATACAGTGAAGAAACTCGAGTCTGCGAGGGAGTTAAGAAGTATGAGGTGAGTCAAAAACAACTCAACATAAATTTAAAAAGTGATTTTTATTGTAGTATAAACAATTACTACGAATGTTTTTCTATTATATCCGCAAGTAGTATCTGTTTACATTCGTACACTAATAACTTATAGGCTATACAAACTGGTAGTCACATGCTGTCACTGCAAAATAATGCTCTGACCTATTCAGAATGTTAAAAAGGAGGAGCTTGATTTTAATATGATACAATTAAATTGATAAAATCGTGGTGGAAAACGACTGTGATTGGTGGAAAATCAAAATTCATTGAAATGTGATTGGTCATTGACTCTCATTTGGGGCATGAGTTAAGTAGTCAACAAAAAGATAATTAGTTTATTAATTAAGTTTATTAATTACGTTTAATTAAAATTAAAATTTTATAAAACAATGGCTGTCCCTGTCCTTTTGTATGGGAGTGAATCTTGGATTACCACTACCAAACAAGAAAGTAAAATCCAAGCAGCCGAGATGAAATTTTTAAGAAGAGTAAAAGGCTGCACTAGAATGGACCAGATAAGAAACGAGGATATCCGTGAAGAACTGCAGATCTTCTCCATAAAAGAAAAGATATTTAACAAGATACAGTGGCAAGAACATGTAGAAAGAATGGAAGAAAGTAGATTACCAAATAAAATCTTCCATCTTCTCCATAAAAGAAAAGATATTTAACAAGATACAGTGGCAAGAACATGTAGAAAGAATGGAAGAAAGTAGATTACCAAATAAAATCTTCCATTATTTTCCAAGAGGAAGAAGAGATGTCGGACGTCCTCGGAAGAGATGGTCTTAGATCTATTAGTGAAGACGGAACAGGCAACTCTTGCCTAAACCAGGAAGTGAAGAAGAAGATTGCTTTTAATGTCATTATACACCTCATTCGTATCCTCCCTAATGGACGCTTTCCCGCTGGTTACCATACAAGAAGTTTCCGCGCGTCCTCTTTCATTTTCCATTCGTGCCTTATGCCCTATACATGAGACTGTTCTTATTATTTCATCCAACCTCAAATTTGAATTCAAAATTTAAACCGGGCTAATGTACTTTACAGGAACCCGGGCTTTTACCTATTAAGGAGGACCAAAAAGGATTGCTCACCGCCAATACTTAAGTGATGGCCGCAAAGCTTTCCACCTATCTATCTATCTATCTATCTATCTATCTATCTATCTATCTATCTATCTATCTATCTATCTATCTATCTATATATCTATATATCTATCTATCTATCTATCTATCTATCTATCTATCTATCTATCTATCTATCTATCTATCTAGGCCTATCTATCTATCTAGGCCTATCTATCTATCTATCTATCTATCTATCTATCTATCTATCTATCTATCTATCTATCTATCTATCTATCTATCTATCTATCTATCTATATACATATCTATCTATATACATATCTATCTATATACATATCTATCTATATACATATCTATCTATATACATATCTATCTATATACATATCTATCTATATACATATCTATCTATATACATATCTATCTATATACATATATATCTATATACATATCTATCTATCTATATACATATCTATCTATCTATATACATATCTATCTATCTATATACATATCTATCTATCTATATACATATCTATCTATCTATATACATATTTATCTATCTATCTATATACATATTTATCTATCTATCTATATACATATTTATCTATCTATATACATATTTATCTATCTATCTATATACATATTTATCTATCTATCTATATACATATTTATCTATCTATCTATATACATATTTATCTATCTATCTATCTATCTACCTATCTATCTATCTATCTATCTATCTATCTATCTATCTATCTATTATATATATATATATATCTACCTATCTATCTGTCTATCTATCTATCTATCTATCTATCTATCTATCTATTATCTGGTTTCTTATAAAGATCTTATAGGTCATTCAGTAAAACTATATAAACATTTTTTTTACTGAATTATGACATTATGTTGACAGGAACTTGTGCACCAGGGAGAGCAACTCAAGAGAATAGACGATAGATTGGACCAAACAGATGCTAACCTTAAAGAAACTGAAAAGAATATTCGTGGATTTAAGGTACGTAATTTAGCCTGTAGTCTAGTTGAATTAATCATTTTCAAAAAGGTCTCAGTCCATATTTTTAATAAAATTGGTTTTCTGCTGGATTAAGTACTCGGGTCAATACTTGTTTTACAACAAAAGAGCTTCAATTTATTTTCATGCGCTAATATTGAATATCTAGAAATGTTGTTTCTTTATAAAATGTAGGCTGCTAAGGCAAAAACATAAGTACCTCAAAAACATCATTTCACAGTAGAGGCCGTTTACTGATTATATTTAAACAATTATTCTTTGTGAGATTTTCATTGTACATACACGGTAGGTCATTGTACGAGTAGACATGTATTAAATGATAGAGGAACTTCGGGTAATGTGGACCCCTATTTTGAATTTGTTGTTTTTCTTCTTTTAATTAAGGGATTTTAATTTTGTTTAATTATAGTGATTATCATTAGTGTTGTAACTATGAAATAGCATTGTTATTTTATTCAAACATGGAAACACATTCATAATTTATAAACTATTTTGCATTATAGGAAAGGTCCACTTTAACCTCCATATTCGGATAAACTGGACCCCAGAATCCACCTTAGCTTTTAATATATTTTTAAGTTTATTTACTCTATTAATTTATACTGACAAGCACAAATAAATTTTAAATATATTTATGGCTGATCGTAATTAAAAAGTATTGATGTTTATCTAACGTTTTGAAAAATTACTATTGGTTATGTATAACATTCACACGTCATTCATCTGCAGCCAGCGACGGTTTTTGGGCTTAGTAAAATTGCAAGGATATTAAATAAAATTAATTAAGTGCATGTTTTTTTTACAGATAGCATCCTCATTGATAAAATTTACGTATTCGTAAACCGCCTCGAGCAGAGTCCACTTTAACCGAATTCCTTTGTTATGTTTAATTATTTTATACAGCCGCCATGTCAAATAATATCAAACAAAACCCATCAGTATATTAAAACAACATCTATATAATATAACATATTGAGGAGATTTTTCAATATTTATAATATTCAATTGCAGAAATTAAGAATTAATTCTTGGCGTGAAAAATTTTTAAAATGGTATTTTCATAAATATCACAAATAAACCCTCCTTCGCACAAAGAATAAAAGAAACTAGTCTTGAACACGTCAAAGTTATTGAAGGGAAGAAGTTAAAATATTTCCTGTTCGTGGGCAGCACCAATTAAATAATAATAGTAATAAATGCGCACTGATGTGCATACAAAGCATCAATTAAAGGAGGTATTAAACATGGACTCTTACTTTAAGGGAGGGAAGGAGATTACGAGTATTTGAGAATAAAGTTCTTAGGAAAATTTTTAGACCAAAGAGAGATGAACAAACAGGTGAATGGAGAATACTGAACAACAATGAACTACATGGTCTTTATAGGAAGCCAGATATAATAAGTACAGTTAAGTCTCGTAGATTGTGATGGGCAGGACATGTTGCGCGTATGGGGAATGAAATACGTGCATGGAAGCTTCTTGTAGGAAAGCCCGAGGGAAAACGCCCAGTTGGTCGACCAAGAATGAGGTGGGAGAAAAACATTAACTATGATTTGAGGGAAGTAGATTATACAGGGAATGATTGGAAAGCATTAGCTCTAGATAGGGATGTATTGAGAGCCTATGTCCGCGCGGCCATGAATCTACGGGTTCGATAGTGCCAGTGAGTAAGTAAGTAAAGGAGATATTAACAGGGTACACTCAAACCCGAACCAGGGATTCTTTTGATCTATGCCCGAACTTCCTCTATATAAACTTCTCAACATTTAAGACATCATTTTTGGAGGAGGACGAGAAAGCTTAAATGAAAATGATACAAGAAAGTGTGTTATGTCCTAAATAACGTAATTTTACTATAATAAACTGAGGAAGCTTTATCTCAGTTTTAAAAAGGCTTTATTTGTTACTTTTTAGTTTTGAGAATATAAAAACTTTCATGAAGGCAGCAAAAATAACATTTATATACCAATTAAGTCCACCGCTGTGGTCTCGAGGTAGCGTGCTGCTTTGTCACGCAGCGGGCTCGGGTTCGATCCCCGGTCGGAACAGTTTTTCTGAGTGAGGTTTTTATCGGGGTTTTTCCTCATCTGTAAAACAAATGTCAGGAAAACTTTAAGGCCCGAACAGTCCCCGAAATCATATGGCCATCATCATCATCCTTCACCGGTGTGGAAAGCAACGGGAAGCTACCACACATACAATTCCCTAGTAAAGCTACACGCATAGCATGAAAATGGTGAAGGACCTGTCTTCGGGCAGAATTACTTCATTTTTTTTATTCATGGAAAAATAATGCACGTACGGCCAAGCAGCCCCGTGCGCAATGTAAATGCATATGTATTTTCTTTATTCTGAAAAAAAGGCAATAAATTCCATTATCTATTTATCTATCTACCTACTATGGATGGATAGATACTTACTTACTTACTTACTCAGTGGCACTATCGAACCCGTAGGTTCATGGCCGCACGGACATAAGCTCTCCATACATCCCTATGCTGAGCGAGTGCTTTCCAATCATTCCCTGTATAATCTACTTACCTCAAATTATAGTTAATGTTATATTTGAAGAGAAAAATTATACGCTCAGACCGGGACTTGAACCCGGGACCCTTGGTTCTCTAGACCAAGTGCTCTACCAACTGAGCTACCTGAGCAAGTACCGATCTAAACGCAAATCTTTCTCTATATACATTGTAATTCCCATCCACCAAATGCTGTGAAGCCATGCTTCTATCTTGCAAATGGCGGCTCCTTTATTAAGAAGACATATTTGGGAATTATACATTACAGCCAGTACGGCTTTTTCCAAGTTTTTATTATTGATTTCGTACATCTCAATGATGGATAAATCATATTTGAAGAGAAAAATTATACGCTCAGACCGGGACTTGAACCCGGTACCCTTGGTTCTCTAGACCAAGTGCTCTACCAACTGAGCTACCTGAGCAAGTACCGATCTAAACGCAAATAATGTATATAGAGAAAGATTTGCGTTTAGATCGGTACTTGCTCAGGTAGCTCAGTTGGTAGAGCACTTGGTCTAGAGAACCAAGGGTCCCGGGTTCAAGTCCCGGTCTGAGCGTATAATTTTTCTCTTCAAATATGATTTATCCATCATTGAGATGTACGAAATCAATAATAAAAATAGTTAATGTTATTCTCCCTCATCATTATTGGTCTACCAATTAAAACCTCAAAAAATAAGATTTTGAATTATTTTTACACTGCGTTAAAGTCCTCTTAGTCTACGGGTAATTATTATTCATCAAATTTTTATTTGTATTGCATACTATGAAGTGTGATTTTTACAGGGGTTCTTTGGAGAATTCAAGAATTATCTGAGCGAAAAATTTAAACGATCTCCCGAACCAAAAGATATGGATCAAAATTCTGAAACATCTGCATCAAGTCCACTTTTAGAAACTAACGCCTTAAAAGTAAAACTTGAGTTACTACAAACAAACCATCCAGGTAAGCAAATTCAATAATGGCATTTGTGTAGTGGCCCCAGATGACGTTTTAGGTGACTGAAAGACTCTAAGGACGCAATGAGCATCAAATCGGAATCTACATTTTGCCTAGATCCAGGTTTTCAATGGATTCTTCCTCACTCGGAACATCATCACGAGCTGCGTCTGACTTTTAGCAAATGTCCAATACTTGTCACCGAATTCTGAAGTAATGCAGCTATAGAGCAGACCCGTAAATACAGAATGTCCACTAAGTCCTGCTACCAAAACAATGTAACGTAGCTCGTAAAATATTTTAGATAAAGACATTTGTTGCAGATTGTGATTTAAACGAGAATGATGACACCTCAGGAAAAGACCCAATGTGTGGATTTCTCAACCGAAGTTTTCTAATTTTTTATTGTTTCCATAACACCCATAAAAATGACTGAAAATTAACAGAAATTGTTATGGTACCATGGACATGATTCAGATATTTTTTGTAATTAACAGCCATATATTTTCGTTTTTATGGTTATGGAAACATTAAAAATTAAAATATATATACAGTCAATACGACAAATTCACCAATTAATGTTTTAAAATGGTCAACACGGTTTCCACAGCCAAGCTGTTATTCTCAAGACCAGATATTGACTGAAGAAAAAATTGATAATAAATAAATAAACAAATTCAGTTAAAAACAAACTACTTAAGATAAAATTGATAATAAATAAATAAACAAATTCAGTTAAAAACAAACTACGTCGTTTTCCATTTTTTTATTGTTTCCATAACACCCATAAAATGACTGAAAATTCACAGAAATTGTTATGGTACCATGGACATGATTCAGACATTTGTTGTAATTAACATCCATATATTTTCAGTTTTTATGGTTGTAATGGAAACATTAAAAAATTAAAATATATATATACAGTCAATATGCCCAATTCACCAATTAATGTTTTAAAATGGTCAACACGTTTCTACAGCCAAGCTGTCATTCTCAAGACCAGATATTGACTGAAGACAAAATTGATAATAAATAAATAAACAGATCCAGTTAAAAACAAACTACTCAAGACCAGATATTGACTGAAGACAAAATTGAAAATAAATAAATAAACAAATTCAGTTAAAAACGAACTACGTAGTTTGTTTTTAACTGAATTTGTTTATTATCAATTTTGTCTTCAGTCAATATCTGGTCTTGAGAATGACAGCTTGGCTGTGGAAACGTGTTGACCATTTTAAAACATTAATTGGTGAATTGGGCGTATTGACTGTATATATATATAATTTTTTAATGTTTCCATAACAACCATAAAACTGAAAATATATGGCTGTTAATTACAACAAATGTCTGAATCATGTCCATGGTACCAAAACAATTTCTGTGAATTTCCAGTCATTTTAATGCGTGTTATGTAAACAATAAAAAATTGGAAAACTACGTAGTTTGTTTTTAACTGAATTTGTTTATTTATTTATTATCAATTTTGTCTTCAGTCAATATATGGTCTTGAGTAGTTTGTTTTTAACTGAATTTGTTTATTTATTTATTATCAATTTTGTCTTCAGTCAATATCTGGTCTTGAGTAGTATGTTTTTAACTGAATTTGTTTATTTATTTATTATCAATTTTGCCTTCAGTCAAAATCTGGTCTTGAGTTGTTTGTTTTTAACTGAATTTGTTTATTTTATTATTATCAATTTTGTTTTCAGTCAATATCTGGTCTTGAGAATGACAGCTTGGCTGTGGAAACGTGTTGACCATTTTAAAACATTAATTGGTGAATTGGGCATATTGACTGTATATATATTTTAATTTTTTATCACCAAGAAGATCGTTTGTGTATTAAATTTAAAAATTGGAAAACCGCGGTCGTGGTTTAGACTTCGGTTGAGAAATCCACCCAATGTGTATGGTGCTATGCAGAGTCTGGTAAGTCACTAGTAACTGTTCAGCGAAATTTCTGTCGGCAATATGAAAGAGATCCTCCATCCAAATAATCTATAATTAGATGGATCGAGAAGTTTCTAGCGACTGGCAGTGTAATGGACTTGCCACGGAGTGGGCAACCAGGTATGAGCCAGAAAACTATCGACAATGTGCAACTTGCATTTCAACCCAGACCTCAAAAATCGGTTCATCGTGCTTCACGAGAACTGCATTTACCAAAATCAACCATTCATTCAAAAGTGGCTACATCTTCAGGCTTATCTTCTTCTTCTTCTTCATCACGGTTTAGGCTTATTTACTAGCCTGTTCCGGCTCAAAATTGCTGCTGTTTGAGCCTGTAAGTATTTTAAAGTGTCCCCTGAGTACGCTACTAGTTCTGCAGGGTTAATCCTTTGGAAGGGGCTGCCTCCTTAACGCCTTTGGACTTGCTTCCTTGTGTTTTATCCCCACAAGGATGGTTGCCTCTTCCTCCTTCTGCCGTTGAGGACTTCATTCTTGTTTCCCTGAGCTGGGTCTCTTATTTCATCCCCAGAGATTGGGTTCAGGCTTATAAAGTGCAAATTAAGCAATCGTTGCTGCCAACAGACTTCCCTCAGCGTGCTCAATTTGCTGATTTCATTCTGTGTGTTAATGAGTACCTGCAGAGAGTGGTAATCTCTGATGAAGTGACTTTCTTTGTGTCTGGACACTTTAACCGCCATAACATTCGGATGTGGGAGTACTGGTGATTTACCAGATTCAGCATATGCCACCATACACATTGGGGTTTTTTCCAGAGGTGTCATGATTGTCATTTAAATCACAATCTGCAACAAAAGTAAACACAACTTCGAGAGATGTAGAATACGTAGCAAAAA
The DNA here is from genome assembly GCA_030220185.1 of Diploptera punctata. Taxonomy (NCBI): domain Eukaryota; kingdom Metazoa; phylum Arthropoda; class Insecta; order Blattodea; family Blaberidae; genus Diploptera; species Diploptera punctata. Next base: position 119,291 of record JASPKZ010009838.1, on the reverse strand, counting down.
ACCGCATGTCTATCTCAATAGTTTATGAGCTAAGTTACATTGTTTCGGTAGCAGGACTTTGTGGACATCCTGTAAGTCAGGGCCGTTAAAACTACTGCCCGCGGGCAGATACGGCCCTCCATCACTTTCTATCCGGCCCTTGTAGGCCTGTATCATTCTAATAAATTAAAATATGCTAAAGTCAGACCTATAATATTAGTCTATCAGTAATGGAAACATGAACTGTTGAATTTGTTAAAACGGCATAATAAGAAAAGTAGAAAATCAACACACGCTCACAATAATAATAATAATAATAATAATAATAATAATAATAATAATAATAATAATAATAATAATATTTTTTTATTATTCCGGCTTTTACAATGAATATACATTTTTCCGGTACCCATGTTCACAGTTAACTACACATTTGATTCAACACATTTTTCCATTCTTGTCTGTTCATCCATATATCTTCTTCTATTTCCCATTCCCTCTTAGTTTCATTGATTCCTTTTTTGTATTTATTCTTCATGAGTATGGCAACTCCCCGTTGTGCCTTTTGATGCTTTTTTACCGCATTATAATAATATGTGTAAGATCCTTTATTTTCTATTCCGGTTCCTTTCTTTTTAGTTTCTGTATGGATCATGATGCCTTGATTTTTTCTTTCTAATTCTTTGCATACTTCATCAAATTTATTCCTTATTCCTTGAGTGTTCCATGTACCAATTATCATTGTCCTCTTCCGTAGCTTGTGTCGTATATGTTTAATCCTGTCCGGCTGTGCTTCAATGGTTTTTTTTAACATTTCTTTTTTTCCCGATGAACGGGGAGTTAGCCCGTTGCATCAACCCCCAACTTGGAGGACCAGGAGTTTAATTTTGGAGTCCTCTTCTCCTAGATGGGCTGTCTACCAAAACTATCGAGCCCCATCCGCCCGTTGTGGAATATTCTTAGCTTCCCTTCACCTCTTGCTCACTGGTAGTCAAAAGACTCACTCAGTAAGCCGTCTGGATCATCAGGTACTAAGCCCCTCCGCCACGACAAGGCGATATTCCTCGGGGGGATAATAATAATAATAATAATAATAATAATAATAATAATAATAATAATAATAATAATAATAATAATAATAATAATAATAATAATAATAACAATAATAACAATAAAATTGTATGGTCATGTAAAAAAGAATAACACAAGACGGATCCCCAAGAAAAATACAATACACTTGGTTGAAGAAAACGAGGACGGCCAAAAATAGCGTGTATTGGTGGTATTTTGAGCATCATGGGAGAAAAAGGATTGGACGATGGAGATTCGAATGGTAGAGATATGGGGAGGACAGTAGATTAATTGGGTGCAGGAAGATGTTGAGAAACATTGTGAAGCTTACTAAATAAATAATAACAATCCACAACAGCTGTAATAGGGGGCGGTGGCCCACGCCACCTTGATGTTTCTACCATTTGGCCCGCGACACAAATAAGTTTGGGCGGCTCTGTAAGTGCTCTCTAGCTGTTAAAATCTCCCCGCCCTTTCTTATTCAATCCCGCCCCCTACGTCGGATAGGATACTCACCTGTCAGTTGTGTTGTTTCATTGGGAGTGCATGTGTAAGCGGGTAGGAGGGGGACCGCCTTTTCACACCTAGCGAGCACTGATTAACAGTCCTGCTGTAGAGGTTGTTGTCATGAAAAAATACAAATCTTCACTGAACTTAATCATTAGATAGCAAAAATGAGCATGACAGAAATGTAAGTGTGTGTTAATGTGTGCCTGTGGCTGTTAATGCTCAATCAACGGCATTTTTTGGAACAAAACTCAGCAAATCAAGGATTGTTATTATTATTATTATTATTATTATTATTATTATTATTATTATTATTATTATTATTATTATTATTATTAAAAACAAGATCTAAGTAGGATAACGGCGGCAGAAATGAAATTTTTGAGATCTGTTAAAGGGTGCACTAAGGAAGACAGAATCAAGAACACAGAAATAAGACAGGAACTTGAAATATTTACAATAACTGATAAAATAGATACATATAGACAAAAATGGAAGCAACACATAGACAGAATTAATGAAGATAGATATCCAAAACAAATAACAAAATACAAACCTAAAGGCACCCGAGATGTGGACAGACCTAGAAAGAGATGGGCTGAAGTCGGAACGGGTCAACAGACCTAATCCATGAATGCAGATGATGATGATGATGATGATTATTATTATTATTGTTGTTAGTCGGCCGCGATAGACTGTTGGTTTTGTTCATTGTCTCTAGTTCCGAGGGACGCGGGTTCAAAACCTACCGGGGTCGATGGATTTTTAGGATAGAAAAATCCAAGGAATAAGCCCTCCGGGAGGGACTTTAAGCCGTGGGTCCCGAGTGTGAAGATTTTCAGGCTCGTAAAAGAACCTCAAGCCTGGATAAAGAGCCCTCTGTGCAATATTTACCGACCGTCATCCATCCAGAACATCTTAGTTGCCCACTAGGTGTCTCACTGAGATGATATGCCAACCTCATATCACTCGTTGACATCTATGCGTAAATTCGTGTAACTAAATTAACTTGGGTCAAACACTCCCACTAGGGAGCACCCTAATCCTCGCACGGGGAAGTATGGGACATACAGATATAGATTATTATTATTATTAATATTATTATTATTATTATTATTATTATTATTATTATTATTATTATTATTATTATTATTATATAGTCGGCCGCGGTGGACTAGTGGTCCCTTGCCTCTGGTCCCGAGGGTCGCGGGTTCAAACCCGGCCGGGGTCGATGGATTTTTTAGGACGGAAAAATCCAAGGAGCAAGTCCTCCGGGTGGGACTTTAAGCCGTGGGTCCCGAGTCTGAAGATTTTCAGTCTCGTAAAAAATCCTTAAGCCTGAATGAAAAGACCTCTAAGCAAAATTTACCGAATTTTCCCGTCCTAGTACTACCTTGGTTTCCTAGATGTCAGTATGAGGCGGAACGCTGACCACGGACCACTCAAAATGACATCTATACGAAAACAAGTGTAACTAAATTAGTATGGTTCAAATTCTTCCCTGTAGGGGGAGAGCGCCTAAATCTCTGTAAAGGGAAAACATAGGCTTACAATACAATACAATATTAGGACACTTATAGGGAAGAACTATTATAATATTTTAGGGTAGGTGGGAAGATAATATTCGGATGGAAGTTATGGAATACAATAAGCCTATATAAGATATGAACACGATATAGTTGTTGAGAATTTTAAGAGTGAAGGGCCTTCCCTCGCCCTGCATTGCCTGGCTAGTTCAAATAATTAGGAACATCAGTGCGTATAGTTGGAGATCTTGAGTTCAAATACACTTTCAGGCAAAATGTTCCTCTTTAGTTGTACTACAATAATTATTACACTGTTATTATATTTTTATCCCCCAGTCCTTAAGAATATATTTAGAACTGGGAATGATAAATATTTTGTCAGTTTTGGTCAATGCATCCGAACAGTCTCCGTAAGATCCTATTAGTAATTTATTTTAATTTTTTTTTCAATGCCCCAGGTTGTCATTTTGACATTTCTGGTGTTCTCTGCTGGCATTGACTTAATTATAACCCATTTCTGAAGTTGGGGCGCCTAGAAGGCGGAGTTACATTACCCCTATGATATCAATCCATCCAAGTAATTCTGTCCGAGGGCAGGTCTTTCACTGCAATCATAGTATTTTCACGCTGTGCTTTGCAGCTTTACTAGGGAATTATGGGTGTGGTAGCTTGCCTTTGCTTTCCACAACGGTGAAGGATGCTTGCTAATGATGGCCGGATGATTTTCGGGGACCGTTGGGCCCTAAGCTTCCTGACATTTGTCTTACAGGTGAGGAAGAACTCCGAAAAAAAAACCTCACCCAGGAACCTGTCCCGACCGGGAATCGAACCCGGGCCCGCTGTGTGATAATGCAGCACGCTACCTCGAGACCACAGCTGTGGACCCCGATGATATGATGGGTGATAAATTATATTGAAGCGCCAGCAGATTCCTTAACCTAAACTTACCTAAATCCCAGACCATGGGCAATCATAGGAATTATTCCCTTTAAGAAAACATGTCTATGGTTTGACCGGGAATCGAACTCCGGACCATATGAACCGTAGTCAGAAACGCTAATAACTAGCCCATGAGGCTGGACTTTTGTTTCAGCAATTTTTATTTTTTTTATTTTTTCTCTCTTCTTCTTTTTCTTCTGGAATACAAGTCTAGTACTTATTCCAGTCAGAGGCTGAACTGAACTGTAAATAAAATAAGAAATCATCAATAAATATGATGATCTTGAACGTCGGGGAACTACAAGCCTCACGACCACGGCCTACAGCCCGAAAATCTTCTTCAAGATCATCATAGCAACTCCGGCCGTGAAAGTCTACGTGAATACATCAATAAATAGTTTCCCGGAAATTTACCTTCTTCTTCTTCTTCTTCACTTCACGGGCTAGGCTAATTGCCTGTTCCGCCTCACAGTTGTTCTGTCCATCTTTTCACTGGCCTTCCTACATTCCTTGAACCTCTTGGCTTGTAGTTGAATGCTGCTCTTGGTAATCTTGATACATTCATTCTTTCCACGTGTGTAAACCATTTCTCTCTATATTCTCTGATTTACTCATCCAATGGATATATATTTAACTCTGTTTCTTATATATTCATTCCTTATCCGGATCCAACTTGTTCAGGGTCTTTGGTTGCTTCTAAGGAAGTTCAATTTTCGGCGCTTTGTATTCTACTTTGCAGTTTTTTGTGCCATTACCCAAGTTCGGCTCCCATAAAGTACTGCAGGAACTACCAATGTTTTATAAAACTGCAATAATGCGTATCTCTTCTTTGTTTGTACTTTCTCTAATGTGTTATGTATAGTTCCGCATTATTGTCTTTAGATTTCTTTATGCATCATCATCATCAATCACTTACACAAGGGATGTAGGCTAATTGTCCGTTCCGAACTCATAATGGCATCAGCCCACGGTCTTCTAGGGTCTTCCAACATCAAACGTCTTCCCCTTGCTTGATAATTTCTTGCTAACAATGGATATCTCCTCCGTACACTTCATTCCATCCATGTGATCAATCCATATCTGTCTGTAATTCGTGACTATTTAATCTCAATAAAGGCTGTACTTTCTCAATCTTATCTTATACCCTCATTTCTGATGCTATCAAGTCTTGTACATTCTTTTACTTGTCCTAGGAACCTCATCTCCGCCCGTGCTGTATTCTAATCCTTCTGTCCTTTTTCAACTGGAGCCCAAAGTTCACATCCCCATACAAGTTTGTGGTAAACCGCCATAAACAATTATACATTTTTAATCTTGTGTTTTCTTTTCTATTTTATATTTTTGTTAATGTTCCGTGTATTGTTTCCCACAATCGAAAGTAAAGTAGAGTAAAGTAATCCCCACTACAGGCCTCGGGAGGCCCTTGGGGTAGTGGGTAGTTAGGGCTCCCCACTTTTCGAGAAGACAAGTCGGGCACTTGATTGGCCAGCCGGTTGGTCAGCCCGGCGTGACGGCCGTGCTTTACCCCCCCAGAACAAGCGCCTAGTACTCATTCCCTGTTTAGGAGCTGAGTCGAGAAGTAACCCCAGGGCTAGGCCGTGCCGCCAGAAGGTTTGGGGTCCAGTTTAAAAATCGCAGACCCACCCGGGGACTCGAACATTCACGTCCTTCGCGCGTTGTAGCGCAGTGCTTAAACCACTACGCTACGACGTGCCCCTCCACACAGCCCGGGGAGAAGGCCGTCTGAAATTAGATTTATTTTGGAATCAATATCTCTTTCCCCTTTGTAGCCAACATCAACACGCCAAAGTATATTTTGGAAACTAGACACCGGGAACCTGTTCTATACTTTGATTTTCTAAAATAATTTTGATTTTGGAGATTAAGATGGAAATGTTAACGCTATATACTGTATTTCCGGAATTTAAAATGAAATTTCATGGTATCAAGTGCCGGGCGCGATTTCTTTTTCCGGTGGCCTATCGCTGGAAATAATAGGCGAAGAGAGTGCAGACGACATGCTTGACGAAGGTCTTGAAAACATATCTACTTGCTTGGACCGTATTAAAGAACTTTCGATTGGCCTGGGGAAGGAAGTAGATGCTCAGAACGACCTGATATCTGGACTCACTGACAAGACCCTCAAGACAGATGACACAATTAAAACACAGAACCAAGAACTGTCTGAGATTCTGAGGATGTAAGGCCGTGTTGTGTGCAAGGCTTATCATTTATTTAAGATTTGACTATTTAACTCTGCCCCAAATGGGAGTCAATGACCAATCACATTTCAATGATTTTTTATTTACAACCAATCACAGTGGTGTTTCGCCTAGAATTTACTAACTAAAGTTTATCATAAGTAATGCCACGAGTGAATTCCAAATTATCGATAAATTCACGACTCACGAAGTGAGGAGTGAATTTATCTAGAGAATTTGGAAATCAAAAGTGGCATTTGTTAGGACTATTTAACGAATAAAATTAAGCTGTTTACTCACAAATTATTATTTAACTATAGTTATTTTAAAATATTTATATATTTAATGTAACCGGCGATGTTTGAAAACAAATGAGAAACGATATGTACGCTTCATCTGCTTCTTTTGTTTATCACTGCAACCAGATCATACTATTTTATTGCAAAAGGAACGCAATACTGTAAGAATGCTCTCTAGTGGAGAAAAAATGAAACACATCAAACTGTATATTAATTCATTTCTGATGTCGTATGATGTAAATATGACAATTATATTTTTCTGGATTGTTACCTGGGATAAAATACATTTAAGAAAGTGCAAAGAGTGGTTTCTTTTTTTGGTGGTATAATCAATTGCTACAAATGTGTTTATATTAACTCCCGCATGCGGCATGTGTTGACATTCATGCACTATATATACAATCTGGTAGCCGTATTTCTCACAGGCTCAGTCACTGCAAAATAATGGTCAGACCTGTTCAGAATATTAAAAAGCAGGAGCTTTCTTTAATATGGTAAATTTAACAATGATAAATATTTCGTGAAACACGACTCTGATTGGTGGTAAAACAGAAATCATTGAAACGTGATTGGTCATTGATTCCCATTTGGGGCATGAGTTAAATAGTCATAATAAAGAAAGCACCTCCTTTTTAACATTCTGAATAGGCCATGGCATTATTTTGCAGTGACTGACTCTGTACGAAATACGGCTACCAGATTGTATATATAGTGCATGAATGTCAACACATAGCGCATTCGAGAGTTAATATAAAAACATTTATAGCAATTGATTACACCACCAAAAAAAGAAACCATTCTTTGCACTTTCTTAAATGTATTTTTTCCCAGGTAATAACATTCCAGAAAAATATAATTGTATATTTACATCATAGGACATCAGAAATGAATTAATATACAATTTGATGTGTTTCATTTTTTCTCCACTGAGTGCATTCTTACAATATTGCGTTCCTTTGGCAATAAATAATATGATCTGGTTGCAGTGAGTGATGAACAAAAGAAGCAAGTTAAGCGTACCAATCGTTTCTCATTTGTTTTCAAACATTGCCGTTTACATTAAATATATAAATATTTTAAAATAACTATATTTAAATAATGATTTGTGAGTAAACAGCTTAATTTTATTCGTTAAATAGTCCTAACAAATGCCACTCTTGATTTCCAAACTGTCTAGATAAATTCACTCCTCACTTCGTGAGTCGTGAATTTATCGATAATTTGGAAATCACTCGTGGCATTACTTATGATAATTTCATAATTATATTTTTCGTACAAGCTATGTAAAATTGTTGTCGGTCTTGGTGAACTAAGTCATCGATTTTTGTATTCATTTCCTTTAAATGTACTGATTATAAAGGGGGTATAATGATTATGATTGAGTAAACACTTATGCCAGATTCAATAAGTTTTAATATCCCCGAGTTTACAAGGCATAGAATGATAAGTATCGTAGACTGCGATGGACAAGACATGTGGCACGATAGTGAGGCATGTAGGCCTAAACTTCTTGTAGGAAAACCATAGAGAAAGAACCCACAAGGTAGACCAAGAATCAGGTGGGACAATAATATCAGCCATTATTTGAGAGAGGTGAATTATACAGGAAATGATTAAAAATATTAGCTCAGGATAGGGATGTATGGAGAACATAGCCTATGTCCTTGCGATTATGAACATCGGGTTTCAATAGTGACGGTAAATTACTAGTAGATCTGGTACAATTAAAAATCTCCAAGAGCGACAGACCTTGGCCTACCAACCGGCTGCTGGCCTCACGTCCATATGTATTAACCACAGAGGTAGACTATCACAAGTCAATGTAGGGGTGACATGTGGTCAGCATGTCGGGTCCCTAAGCCGTTATAGCTGGTCTTCTCAACCTGGAGTCGTTCCTTATTGTAGCTACCCAAATGCCTGACGATGCTGGGTGAACAACCGGTCCCATACTGGCCGAAATTCCATGAAAAAAATTCTTCCCCCATGGGGACTCGAACCAGCGCAAGTCCTGTAGCTCTCTGCCAAGGCTTCTTGCCTTAACCACTCGGCTACGGCGCGGGACTTCTGGTACAATTGAATCAGTCATTTCGAAAAGGGATCATCTACGATTTTTTGTGAAATTCACTTTTTTAGTTATTCCATGTTTACATACGTCCTTACATCGATTCCGCGTGAAAAAGGATCAATTACACAATTATTTTACCATTTTCTGACTTTACCTTTCATTTCGAAAAAGGATCAACTCGCCGAGTTGTTCCCTTTTCGAACGGACTGACGCACGAATGTGATCTTGACATCAGCTGCATATCTATCCTCTTGCAGTCTTTCTGTGTTATCAGAGTAAACAATATTAAAACCATGCTACAATCGTTATTTATGTATTATTTATTTAATGCAAGGCACTCCGTATACAGAGTATGGGTAAAGGTGTTCCAAAAGAACAAAAACATTATTTTGCAATAAATACATTTTACGAATTTGAGTGTAATAGTGACAAGCCTAGAACAGTAATCGGCCGGAAATTCATTGACACCATTTTCGGGGAACAAGAGTTCAACTTGCTCAAACCATAGCCCCCAGAAATACTGCAAATACCAGATGTGAAAACACACCCTGCCTACATCAGTAAAGTACAAATCAATCACAAAAAAATGGATGATATAAAGAAACTTCATCAGTACATTCCTGATATCCATCTAATTTTTTATGATGATTTATTCAAATAGCCTATACAGCTGAAGTAGTAGAGAACGCCGAAGATGTTCAATGATGAAATTTTTCAGATGTACTTTTTTTTATAGGCACTTCCAAATGATATGTAATAAAATGTATACAGTATTATTCCATGTATGTAGTTATTTCGCAATATTTTTTTTTCAAATAAATGTGTTTAATTTTGTAAACGTTTCGTTCATTTCGAAAAGGGATCATCTCCGGAAAATTGTAATTAGTTTTTTGGGAAAACCATAATTTCAGTAGAAATTTCAGATTCATAGCTTTATCCTGGACAAACTGAATCAGTTTTTTCCCTCTCCTGTAAAATTTGATCAGTTGTAGATGATCCCTTTTCGATGACTGATTCAATTATATTCTTCTTGTAAGCCCATGTTTTTCCTTAACAGAGATTTAGGCGCTCCCCCCTACAGGGAAGAATTTGAACCATACTAATTTAGTTACACTTGTTTTCGTATAGATCCGTGGTCAGCGTTCCGCCTCATGCTGACATATAGGAAACCAAGGTAGTACTAGGACAGGAAAAGTCCGTAAATATTGCTTAGAGGCCTTTTCATTCAGGCTTAAGGATCTTTTACGAGCCTAAAATCTTCAGACTCGGGACCCACGGATTAAGGTCCTTGGATTCGCCGTAGCCGAGCGGTTAAGGTAGGAAGCCTTGGCGCAGAGCTACGGGACTTGCGCTGGTTCGAGTCTCCATGGGGGAAGAAATTTTCTCATGGTATTTCGGCCAGTATGGGACCGGTGTCCACCCAGCATCGTGAGGCAATTGGGTAGCTACAATAAGTAGCGGCTCCAGGTTGAGGAACCAGCTATAACGGCTGGGGGACTCGACATGCTAACCACATGTCACCCCTACACTGGCTGTTGATCATCTACCTCTGTGATTGACACATGTGGATATGAAGGGCCAGCAGCCGGCTGGTAAAAGGGCAACCGCTGAAAAGTGGAAAGACCCTCAATCGGAAATCGGATTCTTCCACCCTTAAAAAATCTATCGACCCCGGCCGGGTTTGAACCCGCGACCCTCGGGACCAGGGGCAAGGAGCATAACCACTAGTCCACCGCGGCCGATTCTAAAGCTAAATAATATTTTAATAATACTTACTTACTTACTTACATGGCACTATCGAACCCGTAGGTTCATGGCCGCGCGGACATAAGCTCTCCATACATCCCTATCCTGAGATAATGCTTTCCAATCATTCCCTGTATAATCTATTTCCCTCAAATCATAGTGAAGTCCTAACATTCCATGTTCCTAGGAACATGTCCCTGTTATTGAGCCTTTGGTATAGGTTCCCTGAAGTAGTCCCCGCCCGAAGAACCGAATGGGGGATTATTCGACCTCCGGAAAATTTTACCCCAGATGAACCCATGTCCGCATTTCTTGACGGTTGTATTTTTACGGTGAAAGATCGTCACTCTTTCAACCAAGGTACTTTTTTCGTCTGGCTTATCACCTTCGACCAGTCCGGCATGGGTAACCCCATCGGCAGCAATGCTACTGCCGGCATGGCTCTCAGGATCATTTAAGCACGCAAGCCATTCATATATGACACATATAAATAGCCTATTGCCAAACGTCAATGATTAATTACAGATTTGCCAACCACTATCCCAACTAAATTTATATTCCATTGGCCCTATTTTATCAATGTTACAACTTAAAACTTTTCAAGAGTCTTAAAAGAAAAAAGTACTTCAGCGTCTGGACTTGGAGATAACAAAACAGCACATGATTACAAACATACACACATATTTTGGTCTAAATTGAGTTCTTTGTATATATATATATATATATATATATATAAACATATCCACATATTTAGCTTTCGTTGATCTTGAAAAAGCCTTTGATAAGGTGATAAGAAGAAAATTGTGGGAAATAATTAAGCAAGAGGGTACCCGGCTCAACTTATAGAAGGAATAAAAGTCTTTATAATGGCACGAAAATTATCCTTAATTTAGATAATTATTCCAGAGAAGAAATTTTAATAAATCAAGGAGTTCGACAAGGTGTACATTATCACCTACATTGTTTAATATATATTTTGATGAGGTTATATGAAAATGGAAAAAATCAAGTCCAATAGGAATACAAATTAATAAGGAAATGTATATGAATATTTTAATGTATGCAGACGATCTGGTAATTGTATAGAAGTCAGAGGATGATTTACAAAGAGCCATTTACATGTTGAATCAATTAGGACTCTATTATAATCTCAAAGTCTCAACTTCAAAAAACTAAAATTATGGCTTTTCAGGGCAAAGTGCCAGTCAGAGCAAAAATAGTGATCAATAATGAAATAATAGAACAGATAGCACACTTTAACTATCTTGGTTCAGATATAACATATAGCTATGATTGGGATATACATAATAAATTAAACCGATATCAAATGATGTGTGGCACCATAAGAAGAACCCTCCGAAAGACTCGAAGAGAAACTCAGCTCAGGTTTTATAAAATTATGGTTGTTCCTGTTCTTTTATATGGATCTGAATCTTGGGTACTTACAAAAAAAGATATCACACATTCAAGCCACTGAAATTAAATTTTTAAGATCCGTAAAAGGATGTACACGCATGGATAGATTACACAATGAATTAATAAGAAATGAACTGGAGATATTTTCAATAGTTGATAAACTAGAAGAGCACAAATACCAATGGAAAGAACATTTAGACAGAACGGACAACACAAGACTACCCAAAAAGGTCAACACCTACAAACCACATGGAAAAAGTATCTTTGGGACGGCCAAGGAAACAATGGACTTGAGACCGGAACAGGTCGCATTGACGTAATCCTGGAAAGGAAGAAGAAGAAGATGAAGAAGAAGAAGAAGAAGAAGAAACATACTCAATGACCTATGTGAGTATGAGGTAACTGTTGTAATTGCTCCACGTAGTTGCGTCTATGCAGAGGAGGGCGGTTTAGTTTGTATTTATTTATTTATTGGGGGTTCCGAAATAATGGTAGGTTTAAGATAACCACAAGTTAATTTTCTACAACTAGACATTCTTGAATTGGAAATGCGTGCTATTATGCATTGCAGAGACTTTAATGTCCCAACTCCTTTCAAAAAACGTTAAACTGAAAAAAATATAAAACTATTATTCTACCAGTTATATTAAATGGGTGCGAAACATGGACTCTTACTTTAAGGGAGGAAAGGAGATTACGAGTTTTTGAGAATAAAGTTCTTAGCAAAATTTTTGGACCAAAGAGAGATGAACAGACAGGTGAATGGAGAAGACTACATAACAATGAACTACATGGTCTTTATAGGAAGCCAGGTATAATAAGAACAATTAAGTCTCGTAAACTGCGATGGGCGGGACATGTTGCGCGTATGGGCAATGAGAGACGTACATGGAAGCTTCTTGTAGGAAAGCCAGAGGGAAAACACCCTGTTGGTAGACCAAGAATGAGGCGGGAAAACAACATTAACTATGATTTGAGGAAAGTGGATTATACGGGGAATGATTGGAGGGCATTGGCTCAGGATATGGAGAGCTTATGTCCGCGCGGCCACGAACCTACGGGTTCGATATTGCCAGTGAGTAAGTAAGTAAGTAAGTAAGACGTTCTTGAATTTCTTTAAATATTTGTGCCCACTTCTTTGAGATGTCAGTTTTCAATTCCATAGGATTGATATTAATTGAAGGAATCGGAAGAGATGAAAATATTTAAAAAAATCATCCGGTTAGATATCAAGAATAGGTTAGCTCTCAGGTTTACCATGCATTCTTTTTCAAGGGATTGTAAGGTGTTCTGAAGATTTTTCACTTGTAGTAAATAATGGAACACTAACAATAACAGGAACACTAAAAAGAACTTTGAAAAATAAAGCCAAGAAAGACTCTATAATGAAATTATACAAGGCATTGACAGTGCCTATTATTACTTATGGATCCTAAACATGGGCAGTGACAACACAACAATCTGCCAAAATACCAGCTGCTGAAATGAAATTCCTCCGACCAATAGCAGGATATCAAAGAACAGATAAAAAACATAACACAGAAATAAGACAACTAGAAGTATAGGAATTAAACACAACAATAGTGAAATACAGAACAAACGGGAAAGTACACTTGGAAAGGATGACTGAGAATAGAATACCAAAAGCAGCATACAGCTATTCACCACGAGGAAGAAGAAGTTTGGGAAGATCAAAGAGAAGCTGGAAACAGCAGCAATTTGGAGCCGGAACAGGCTAGTAAATAAGCCTAAACCGTGATGATGAAGAAGAAGAAGAGTAAACAATGAAAATTATATGTGATAAATACTTTGGATGTATCTATTACTTCGTAGTTCATAATTCGTCCAAATAAACTTAGTTTCTTCAGTTGAAAAATCACATCAACGCATTAATATATTTTTATCACTATAAAAATTGTAGTATTTCAATATTTAGATTATTTTATTATTATTATTACTATTATTATTATTATTATTATTATTATTATTATTATTATTATTATTATTATCTAATATATACGATATTGGGGATTGGGTTATGTGTAACCGTATTTTTCAAGGTCGAGATCAACTGAAGTTTCTTTCTTTCTTTTATTTTTTAATGCCCCAGGTTATCATTTCGATATTTCTCTCCAGTCATTGGCTTAATTGTAATACACTTAGGGTCAATTTCACCAGCAGAGGTAACTGTATTACGCCAGTTTAAGCTATGTATTATACACGGGGAAAACTGGCGTAATACAGTTACCTCTGTTGGTGAAATTGGCCCTTAAAGGATAAATTGTCGTAACGTAAAATTTTAGATATTAATTAAGACACATGATCAAATACTCTACTGCTATTGACAGGTTCCTAACTATGATACTAGATATATTCTGATTGGTCATATGAGAAATTTGATTACTATCATAACCAATTAAAATAAAGATTACTTTCTCTACTTAAACAATTAATATAAAGGTATTTAATAATATATAATTTAATTTGGACAGAGTGCATCTTTCTAAAATTGCCATCGCTGCCATTAGAGGATCAATTTCAATTTTAAGAAACCATCTTTACAAAATTTCCACTTTATAGTATGTATACTTCAATTTCAATTTGAGATTTTTTAATGTATTTACTAAATGTATTTCATCAATTTTGAAAATTAATTGTCTGTATCACTTTGTCCTTGAGGCAATCCACTAATGAGGAAAGTTGTATATTATTAAAAAAAACAATATTTTTCAATATTTTTACAAATTTACTCAACAATTTTTAAAGTAGATTTTATAAGCATTTATTTAGATTCTTATCTATTAAATATTTTTAATAAATTATTTAATTATTGAAACAGAAAACTATAGAGGCATACCATTACTATGTGCAGCATACAAAATATAAGCAAAAATGATCAACCAAAGATTAACAACTATAGTAGACGAAATAATATCAGAAGAACAGACAGGTTATAGGAAAGGAAGAAGCTGCACAGACAACGTATTCACTTTAAAACAAATAATAGAGAAGCGAAGAGAATTCAACTTAGTGACGCACATCCTCTTTATGGAATACAAGAAGGCCTTTGGTAAAGTGTCTAGACCAAAATTATGGAACATATTAAGTGAAAAAGGAATTCCACTACACTTGATAGCAGTAATTAAGAAAATGTATGAGAAAACAAAAATAAAAATAAATCAACGGGACCAATGCATATAACAGGAGGAGTTAGACGAGGATGTCCACTATCAACCACTCTTTTTAAAATTTATTTTGACGACATGAAAGCATTCTGGGGTAATTAACTTAGGAAATATAGTAATAAAAATAGTAGCCTTTGCATATGACCAGATTTTAATAGCAAAAACAGAGGACGAACTACAAAGAATGTTATATAAACTAAATGAAGTATAAAAAAATACAACATGGAAATATCATCAGAAAAAAAAACAATGGCCTTCAAAGGCGCTCATCCAGTTCGGACAAAGATAATATTAGAAAATAAACAATAGACCAAGTAGTAAGATATAACTTCCTAGGTTGCGAAATATCATACACAGCGGAAACAGATATAAATAACAAACTAAACAAGTTTAATTATATAACAGGAACACTAAAAAGAACTTTGAAAAATAAAGCCAGGAAAGACTCTATAATGAAATTATACAAGACAATGGCAGTGCCTATTATTACTTATGGATCCGAAACATGGACAGTGACAACACAACAATCTGCCAGAATACAAGCTGCTGAAATGAAATTCCTCAGACCAATAGCAGGATATCAAAGAACAGACAAAAACATAACACAGAAATAAGATAACTAGTAGTAGAGGAATTAAACACAACAATAATGAAATACAGAACAAACTGGAAAGAACACTTGGCAAGGCTGACTGAGAATAGAATACTAAAAGCAGCATACAGCTATTCACCATGAGGAAGAAGAAGTTTGGGAAGACCAAGGAAAATATGAAAACAGCAGCAATTTGCAGCCGGAACAGGCTAGTAAATAAGCCTAAACCGTGAAAAAGAAGAAGAAGAAGAAAAATTATTGAAATGCTAATTTATCCAACAAATGAAAATATAAGAAATATGTAGAATCTTTGAAAAGTTAAAATTTGAATTAACATTTTGGAGTGATCCATCCATCCATCCATCCATCCATAGTAATTCTGCCCGAAGGCAGGTCCTTCACTACAATCATAGCTTTTTCATGCTATGCTTGCAGCTTTACTAGGGAATTGTAGGTGTGGTAGCTTCCCGTTACTTTCCACGCCGGTGAAGGATGATGATGATGATGATAAGGATGACGATGATGGCCAAATGATTTCTGGGACCGTTTGGACCTTAAAGTTTTCCTGACATTTGTCTTACAGGTGAGGAAAAACCCCGATAAAAACCTCACCCAGAAAAACTGCCCCGACCGGGGATCGAACCCGGGTCCGCTGCGTGACATGAGAGCACGCTACCTCGAGACCACAGCGGTGGACGTTATAATGATAAATTATTTAATTTTAATTAATATTTGCATTTCTAAATATCCTGCTTTAAATACAAGAAAACGAATTAAATATTTCTTCAGGGGGAATCTATAAACGAAAACATGCTAATAAGCTTTGTGGAGCTTCCTAAGTTATAGGATTAATTGTCGACTCCCAATCTCATTATATGAGCGACTCAGATATCGGCACACGGTCAAAGATAAGTGAATGTGCTATAACTATTTGTTCCTAAATGTTTGTCGATCAGTTTCTGTGACACCCTGTATATAAAAGGAATTTTTTAATGTAAGCTATAAACATATATTTAAATATCTGGCATAAATAACAGATACTTTTTCAATGAATTGCGTTGTATCCAATACGTTGTTTCAATAAAACAAACATTAATTTAAACAGAACCTACCTCAACATCCGTAAACAAGTCTGGTCAATGTCACACTATGTTTTATGTCAGTGGTGTCAAACTGCGTCATCAGACGCCCAAGAGAATCATAATTAACATAAGTCTCCTCTCTGACGGTAGAGTACAAATTCTATTTCAGTGAATTCCAAAGAAATAAAGCTATGGACGTTGTTCTCATGAAATCTTCTTCTTCTTCACGGTTTAGGTTTATTTACTAGCCAGTTCCGGCTCCAAATTGCTGCTCTTTCCATCTTTTCCTTGTCTTCCCAAACTTCTTCTTCCTCGTGGTGAATAGTTGTATGCTGCTTTTGGTATTCTATTCTCAGTCATCCTTGCCAAGTGTTCTTTCCAGTTTGTTCTGTCTTTCTCTATTGTTGAGTTTAATTCCTCTATTTTTAGTTGTCTTATTTTTGTGTTATGTTTTTTGTGAATGGAAGCAACACATAGACAGAATGAATGAAGATAGATATCCAAAACAAATAACGAAATACAAACCTAAAGGCATCCGAGATATGGGCAGACCTAGAAAGAGATGGGCTGAAGTCGGAAGGGGTCAACAGACCTAATCCATGAATGCAGATGATGATGATGATGATGATGATGATGATGATGATGATGATGTTTTTTGTCTGTTCTTTGGGCAAGTTTCTGTTCTCATGAAATATAGGCCTATATGTTAACTCTCTAGCGGCAGTAATTTTTGTATTCATCATCATCATCATCATCATCATCATCATCATCATCATAGTACATTCACGAATTTAGGCCATTTGTTGACCTGTTTCGGACTCAAGAGAAACACATCCAGAAGTATTTTGACTGGACGTCCTGGTCTTCTTCTTCCTGCAGGTTGATATCTTAACATGTTGTTGTTTTCAAATGCTGGGCCTTGGCAATGAAGCCATTAGCGTTCTTGCTCTCCAATATTTCTCTATGGTGGATCCAACAGGTAATACTTCACAGGTTTGTAGGTGTTCTTCGTTCATTTCTTCGTCTTTGTTGCATAGAGGACAATTTGGATTCGTGTAGATTCCTATTTTATATAAATGTTTGGCCAAATAGTCATGTTCTGTAAGCAGTCTAAATTTTGTAGTCTAAATTTTTAGTTTTACGTGGAATTTCTGGAATAATATCTGGCTTCTTTACTAAAATATTCCATTTTTTGTCTTTGGCTTTATTATATAGGTCTTGGTTTTGTTTGATTTTATATTTGTTTTTAATTATTCTTTTTATGGATGTGAAAGGTAAGCTTTTAGTAGTATTCTGAATTAGATTGGACCTTTTTTGGCAAAAAAATCAGCAGTGTCATTTCTAGCAATTCCACAATATGCAGGTATCCATTGCAATTGAATTGTTTTCTGTAGTTTTTGAAGTTGTTGAATCGTTTTGTAGCACTCTTTAATTTGTATTGACTTCATTTTGTGTGAATTTGTTTGGATATCCTATGATCTTCCATTCGATGAACATGTTGCATCCATCTGGACTTATAATCAGAAATTTTGTTTTCTAAAGGTTTCATGTGTAATTCTTCTAAGATGTCTACAATTTTTTTTTTTTGTTATCTAGTAGTGTGTATCCTGCAGTCCTCCGAAGGTATCTCATTTCAGCAGATCTAAGTGTCTGTATATCCTTCTGTTTCAACGTCCATACTTCCCTACCATACAAAAGAGTTGGAGGAGCCAGGGTTTTATACACTTTCAATCTTGAATGTTTTTGGACTAACTGTGGCTTGAAGATAGAATTTATTAACCCTAAAATTCTTAAAAATTTATATATTTTTGCATTTACATCCTTTTGTTCTTCATATGAGATATTGCATCCTAGATATGTAAAATTATTCACCTGCTCCAAAATTTTATTGTCAAGTACAATTTTACTTCTGACAGGATCTACACTTTGAAATGCCATAATTTTGGAACCAAACTCGGCATATAATAAACAATTTAAAAAAGTAAAATTGAGTTCTTAACCAGCAAAATCGGGCCTTTAGGAGTTCACCTTCTTCTTCTTCTTCTTCCTTTCCAGAATTAGGTCAATGTGATCTGTTCCGGACTCAAGTCCATCGTTTCCTTGGCCGTTTCACTTAAAACAAAAATTGCTTATTCTATGCCACCGTGCCACCAGAGAATATTCGATTGGAGAACAAGTGAATTTTAGCTTGTGATAACACATGTTCCCGTTAGAGCCAATTGCTAACATGTGTGCTCATATATATATATATATATATATATATATAAATATATATGATAAGAAAAATAAATGCCTGGACGGGATTCGAACCCGGATCTCTGAGTCTGTACCTCAGCGTGATATCCATTACACTACCAGGCGAATCCAATTCAAACACTTATTTTTCTTATATATGTATTATACTCTCCATTATTACTAGATGTCGCGAGAACACTGTCTTCACTGCCATCTAGTAGCTGACTATATCAAGTAAGCAAATTAAAGAGAATATTTATTTTACTTTATAGCAGTGACGCTTTATATATATGGGGATTCTATCTCAAGAGTCTACCTAAATTAGTGGGCAAGTTAGGTTGAAATAAATAATAGTTTTAAAAAACTAAAACAGCACGCTTTATTAGAAAACCGAACTAAAAAATCAAAAATAATTTTAATTTCCAACACACTTGGGATAAATTTATAGTGATCAACAAAAAAATCATCTCCAACACATATAGAATAAAACTAGAATTATCAACAAAAAGAAAATAATTTTACCATCAAAGGGTGGGGTGCTCTATATCAATTAATATATTCGATAATAAACATATATTGGTAAAAGTAAAGTCTCTAAGAAGAAAACGTAAAAATCATAAAAAGCACCCCACGCTTTTGATGGTAAAATTATTTTCTTTTTGTTGATAATTCTAGTTTTATTCTATATGTGTTGGAGATGATTTTTTTGTTGACCACTTTAAATTTATCCCAAGCGTGTTGGAAATTAAAATTATTTTTCATTTTTTAGTTCGGTTTTCTAATAAAGCGTGCTGTTTTAGTTTTTTAAAACTATTATTTATTTTTTAGTTTTAATATTTTTACAGAATAAGATAAAAATGTAAATATCTTTAAATTCCATACTATTGTAGTATGAACTAAAAGTATTACTCTTCTAAAAATAATCCTCCCCAGCCGGATTCGAACCAGCGACCTATGGATTACTGAAATTATATACCACTAGTTCACTGCTCTACCAACTGAGCTCTTACAACGATTGACTAAGAACTCGACAAGTTCGTAACCTATTATACCAGTTTTAATTTTTTTTATTTTCTGATGATTCCGACCAGGAATTTAGAAATAAAATATGAAATTATTGTAGTGTCACGGGTCCTTTACAAGTATACAAAGTTTCAAGTCGATCCAATGTCTCTAAGTGGGTGAAAATCGTGTTCAAAGATTTCGTTACATAAATACAAAGACACTTTTTTTTATTTCCTGATGATTCTGGCCAGGATTTTAGAAAATAAATATGAAATTATTGTATTGTCACGGGTCCTTTACAAGTATACAAAGTTACAAGTCGATCCAATTATTTTAAGTGGGTGAAAAACGCATTGAAAGATTCAGTTACATAGATAGATAGATAGATAGATATATACAGGTCGAGCTAATATAAAGCGTGTAAAAAGGAGCAAGTTAGTGTTAGGATGTCAAGTTAGTGTTAGTTTGGGCAAGTTAGGGTGAAAAAATGGGCAAGTTAGTGTTAGTTTGGGCAAGTTAGGGTGAAAAAATGGGCAAGTTAGGGTGAAAAAATGGGCAAGTTAGTGTTAGTTTGGGTAAGTTAGGGTGATCAAATGGGCAAGTTAGGGTGAGAAAATGGGCAAGTTAGTGTTAGGATGTCAAGTTAGTGTTAGTTTGGGCAAGTTAGGGTGAGAAAGTTAGTGTTAGTTTGGGCAAATTAGGGTGAGAAAATGGGCACGTTAGTGTTAGTTTGGGCAAGTTAGGGTGAGAAAATGGGCAAGTTAGTGTTAGTTTGGGCAAGTTAGGGTGAGAAAATGGGCACGTTAGTGTTAGGATGTCAATTTAGTGTTAGTTTGGGCAAGTTAGGGTGAGAAAGTTAGTGTTAGTTTGGGCAAGTTAGGGTGAGAAAATGGGCAAGTTAGTGTTAGGATGTCAAGTTAGTGTTAGTTTGGGCAAGTTAGGGTGAGAAAGTTAGTGTTAGTTTGGGCAAATTAGGGTGAGAAAATGGGCACGTTAGTGTTAGTTTGGGCAAGTTAGGGTGAGAAAATGGGCAAGTTAGGGTGAGAAAATGGGCAAGTTAGTGTTAGGATGTCAAGTTAGTGTTAGGTTGGGCAAGTTAGGGGTGAGAAAGTTAGTGTTAGTTTGGGCAAATTAGGGTGAGAAAATGGGCACGTTAGTGTTAGTTTGGGCAAGTTAGGGTGAGAAAATGGGCAAGTTAGTGTTAGTTTGGGCAAGTTAGGGTGAGCAAATGGGCACGTTAGTGTTAGGATGTCAAGTTAGTGTTAGTTTGGGCAAGTTAGGGTGAGAAAGTTAGTGTTAGTTTGGGCAAATTAGGGTGAGAAAATGGGCACGTTAGTGTTAGGATGTCAAGTTAGTGTTAGTTTGGGCAAGTTAGGGTGAGAAAATGGGCAAGTTAGTGTTAGTTTGGGCAAGTTAGGTTGAGAAAATGGGTAAGTTAGTGTTAGGATGTCAAGTTAGTGTTAGTTTGAACAAGTTAGTGTTAGGATGTCAAGTTAGGGTGAGAAAATGGGCAAGTTAGTGTTAGTTTGGGCAAGTTAGGTTGAGAAAATGGGTAAGTTAGTGTTAGGATGTCAAGTTAGTGTTAGTTTTGGCAAATTAGGGTGAGAAAATGGGCAAGTTAGTGTTAGTTTGAACAAGTTAGTGTTAGGATATCAAGTTAGGGTGAGAAAATGGGCAAGTTAGTGTTAGTTTGGGCAAGTTAGGGTGAGAAAAAGGGAAAGTTAGGGTGAGAAAATGGGCAATTTAGGGTGAGAAAATGGACAAGTTAGTGTTAGGATGTCAAGTTAGTGCTAGTTTGGGCAAGTTAGGGTGAGAAAATGGGCGAATTAATGCACCAGACTAGTTTAGAGTTTACTTTTTTGTTAGTGGGTTTTTGTGATAAGTTGGCTACACTGTCTGAGCAAATATGCTGATTTTAGGTTACTTTGAGCTAAAAAAATAACAGTTTTATATGTTTTCATTTTAACGTTTTTTTTAGAGAAGTTTGGGCGACAAGGGTCTCTGCAATGCATAATAATAGGCTATGCATTTCCAGAATTCAACCTATTTTAAATTTATTTGTGCATCTTATTTGTAAGAGGTAGTGATGTGCATTCTATAACCTCTCCTACCTAATTCTCAACCTCACCTGCACGTGGTACACCCTGCTTTTAATTAACGAGGTAATGGGGACCGAGTCATGGCGGTATAACCGTTCCATCGAATATGGAGGAAATTCCATATTTTGAACGCCTGACTAGAGGCTATACGGTAGCAGCCCTACCACTAGTCTTGCTCTGTGGATGGCTGGTAACCAACCCAGGGGACTTCCTACTACTCGAAGAAACTTAAGCAAAGACTGGAACCGTACAGGCCACATGGCCTAAAACGAATTTGTTCATGATGATGATGATGATGATGATGAATGATTTGTTGATATGCTATGGTTATTAATTTGGATGTTATTTGGTAAGGAACAGTGCATAGTTTAAAATCAACCATTACAATTGATCCACCGAATTTGTCCATTGAGAATCGCCACAAATGCACGACTGTCTCCTTCAAAATATAACGGATTGTCTTCTACAAAAGAAGCCGAAAAGTGAGTGTATGCAGGTATGCAGATATCTTAATGAGGTGCACAGGTTGTCCCGGCGTTGAAGTGTGCGACTTGACCTGGGAGTAGGAAGTAGGAAGAGTGGCTCACCGGCACGACTGGTTTCTTCTTCTGATTCATTCCATTTCACGTTTACATAATCTCACTCACTACTTCATTCAATTAACCCATCATTACTGCAACAATTAACACCAGGACTCAGCCATGGGCAAAGTATTATGGGATCGAATTAATAAAACTGGACACACTATTGAGTAATACTAAGAAATTGGGACTGGAAGTAAAAATTTACAAAACTAAATATATGTTTATTATCAGAAAAAGATAAGTACATATTAAATACACGGGAAAGAAAAATATTAAGGAAGATATATGGAACAGCTACAGGAACAATTATATGGAGAATTAGAACGAACCACTTTAATTATTTAGGTAATAATATATCACAGTTTCATAATCAAAAAGATGTGGAAACAAATTTAGAAAAATATAACAGATTAAATGGTGTAATTAGGAGAAATTTTGGAAAACAAATGAGGAAAGAAATCCAATTGAGATTTCATAATGCCATAGCCAAACCTGCTCTACTACACGGAAGTGAATGCTGGACACTTCAAGCAAAAGATAAATCCCGCATTAATAGTTCACAAATGAGATTCCTCCGATCACTAACTGGAGTAACATTAAGGGGTAGAATGAAAAGTGATGAGATAAGAATGCAGTGGAATAGTAGGGAAATGGTTGAACATATACAAAATTATTAGATTAAATGGTTCCAACACGTCCAGAGAATGTCAAATTCCTGTTTACCAAAGATGATTTACCACCTCAACCCTAAAGGCAAAAGAGATCTCGGAAGACCCTTCAACCGATGGAAAGATCAGTTTTTGTAGTCGCAGAACGGGCATCATCACCGAATACTGCATTCGGAAGAAGAAGAAGAATAACGAACCAGGAATTGAAAGAATTGTATTGGGATTTAGATCTGGTAGGAGATATTAGAAGAAAGAGACTGGAATGGGTAGGACATGTGTTGCGGATGGAGCAAGAAAGAGGTGCAAGAAAGATTTTAGAAGGGAATCCGGAAGGAACAAGAAAGGTTGGAAGGCAAAAACTAAGATGGTTAGATAAGGTTGAGACAGACTTAAGACAACTGAAGGTGAACAGATGGAGGCTAGTAATAGAGGAGAATGGGTAGTTGTTATGAAGGAGGCCAAGATTCTTAGAGGACCGTAGAGCCAAAGGAAGAAGAATAATAATATATGTTTATACATAGAAATACATTATATAATGGAAATGGACAGTTAATGACAAATGAAGGAGATTTTGAAGAAGTGGCTGATAAGCTTACCTAAGGACAATAATTACAAATAGGAAAGAGATGCACAAAGAGACTAAACATAGGCTCAATTCTCGAATTGTATGCTATTATACATTACTGGGACTCATATCATCCCAACTTCTCTCAAAAACCTTTTACCTGAAAAAATATAAAACTTATTCTCCCTGTTATGGATCCAAAAAATGGACTCTTACCCTTTAAGGGAGGAAAGAAGATTACGAGTGTTTGAGAATAAAGTTCTTAGGAAAATGTTTGGACCAAAGACAGGTGAATGGAGAAAACTACATAACAGTAAGTTACATTGTATTTATACGAAGAAAGATATAATGAGAACAGTGTGGGAAATGTTTATAAGTTGAAACAACAGGAGGCCTTGAGAACAATTATTGATAACATGGCCGCAAGAGTACGTATGTATTGTTTTTTATTGTTTTAAATAAAGTTCAGTTCATTTAAAATGCAGTAATTTGTTTACATTAACACTACCTTTTGGATATTTTCTGTATATACATTGTATACATAGAGGGCAGTGGATTTACTTCCCGCATGTGGGTGTAAATGTAATATTACAGTATAGTTATTTAGGTTGGCAACCCCAGAATGTAGCAAGTTGAACTTTCAATAATGTTCGCCGTTGCTGTAAGTACGACAAAACGCACTACCGAGCAAAAAACTGTTTCTATTTTTGTACATTTTAGCTACA
Source organism: Diploptera punctata (assembly GCA_030220185.1). Lineage (NCBI taxonomy): Eukaryota > Metazoa > Arthropoda > Insecta > Blattodea > Blaberidae > Diploptera > Diploptera punctata. The sequence continues at coordinate 94,802 of JASPKZ010009838.1, read as the reverse complement.
TATCCAGGCAAAACATAGAAGTAAACCAGGGAGTAAGACAAGGGTGTCCATTGTCACCAGTATAATTTAATTTATACTTGAACCGTGTCATAAATGAATTGTAAGAACAAATTATTATACATAGTGTATTGACAACTCTGCTTTTTGCAGACGATCAAGTAATAATGACAGCATCAGAAAATGCTTTACAATTCCTTTATACCTTAAATGATATCTCTCTAAAATACAATTTAAGAATATCTACATCTAAAAAAATATTAGCTCTGAAAGGAAAATGTGTAATAAGAACAAAAATAATGATAAACAATGTAATTATATACCAAGTTCCGAATTTTAATTATTTGGGATGTCATTTAGGCACACTAAAATACAACGATTCAATTATCTATGTGGCACAATTAAACGCACTTTATTGAATAATACTAGAAAATAAACTATTTTGAAGATTTACAAAGTATTGACAGTTCCATCTCTTATCTATGGATGTGAAACCTGGACATTAACAAAGGCAGATAGTAAACAAATAGAGGCTGCTGAAATGAAGATGTTGAGAGCAATAGCAGGATACCAAAGGACCGATAAAAAGAAAAACGAAGATATAAGAACAGAACTTAATATATTTAATCTCTGTGAAAGAATAAAATATTAACAAAATGCTTATCTTCAGCACGTATTACGAATGAATGAACAGCGCATACCAAGAAGGGAGAAGACTGTTGAGAAGGCCATTGAAGAGATGGAAGGACCAATTCGACCTTTAATGAGATCGGAACAGGCCATTGGGCTTAATCCTTGTTGTAGATGATAATGATGCTTTTTTTCCTTCCAAAATTAATAGACTACCAGTTGCACTAGAATAGCCTTAAAAATATTGAGAAGTAGTTTTTAATTTACCTGGGTAAGTTTTGTATCGTCGTCTCGATTTAAAGTGTAAATTCACTTCAATTCAGTAATAGATAAGTTATTATTGAAATGGTTCGTCACGTTCTTACGGTAGACTTGCTTCTCCTTTTAATAGTTGACTGACTTTCACTTATTTCTTTTACAATAATAACCCCAAAAATAATGCTTTATCTTATACATTATGAATGTTTTTAACGTTATACAAATGTATGCTTCAATATAATATACTTACTTACTCACTGGCACTATCGAACCCGTAGGTTCATGGCCGCGCGGACATAAGCTCTCCATACATCCCTATCCTGAGCTAATGCTTTCCAATCATTCCCTGTATAATCTACTTCCCTCAAATCATAGTTAATGTTGTTCTACCACCTCATTCTTGGTCTACCAACTGGGCGTTTTCCCTCTGGCTTTCCTAGAAGAAGTTTCCATGCACGTCTTCCATTCCCCATACGCGCAACATGTCCTGCCCATCGCAGTCTACGAGACTTAACTGTTCTTATTATATCTGGCTTCCTATAAAGACCATGTAGTTCATTGTTATGTAGTCTTCTCCATTCACCTGCCTGTTCATCTCTCTTTGGTCCAAACATTTTCCTAAGAACTTTATTCTAAAATAATCGTAATCTCCTTTCCTCCCTTAAAGTAAGAGTCCTTGTTTCGCACCCATATAATATCCATCCATCCATAGTAATTCTGCCCGAAGGCAGGTCCTTCACTGCAATCATAGCATTTTCATGCTATGCTTGCAGCTTTACTAGGGAATTGTGTAGGTGTGGTAGCTTCCCGTTGCTTTCCACACCGGTGAAGGATGATGATGATAATGATAATGATAAGGATGATAAGGATGATGGCCATATGATTTCGGGGACCGTTTGGGCCTTAAAGTTTTCCTGACATTTGTCTTACAGGTGAGGAAAAACCCTGATAAAAACCTCAACCAGAAAAACTGCCCCGACCGGGGATCGAACCCGGGCCCGCTGCGTGACAAGCAGCACGCTACCTCGAGACCACAGCGGTGGACCCATATAATATAACTGGTAGAATAATAAATTCAATGAACATTGCTTTGATACGATACTACAATGTTATGTTATTAAATTTTAATTGTAATGGCGGTCACTAAGGTTACAATTGTAGGATTAAAGGAAACAAAGCTGCATCCATATTGATTTACTTGTATCATATTTAAATATCTAACATAACGAGTAGATCTGACTGTCAACACGCTCAATCTATTGTGTATCGCTAAGAAATTGGGGCTGAAAGTAAATATCAATGAAACTAAATATTTTGTCACATATAAATACATTATATTAAGGAAAAGAAATCACAAATGAGGGAAAATCAGAAGTTCCTGAATTCAAATACCTAGTAACTATAATTACAAACAGAAATAAGGCGCACAAAGAAATTAAACAAAGGTTCAATTCTGGAAATGCATGCTATTATGCATTATATGGACTCTTGTCGTACCAACTTCTCAATAAAATGAAAGTATATAAAACTGTTATTCTTGCAGTTATATTAATTGGATGCGAAGCATGGACTCATACTTCCAAGAGGAAGAAATTGTTAAAACTATTTGAGAATAAAGTTCCTCGGAACATATTTAGGCCAGAGGGAAAGGGCAAAAAAAAAAACAGCCGATTGGAGAAACCACAGCGGTGGCTTCCTCTTGTTCCTTCGAGGCGAAATTTTAAGGAATTTTGACCTACAGCTTATAAACTAAATATTTTATGAATTATATGAAGAATTAGAATGCGTATATGACAAGCTTTGATAATGATAATAATGACGATGATGATGATGATGACGACGATGATGACGATGACGACGAAAATGATGACGATAATATTGACGATAATGATTATAATAATAATAATAATAATAATAATAATAATAATAATAATAATAATAATAATAATAATAATAATAATAATAATAATAATAATAATAATGATAATAATAATAATAATGATAATAATAATAATAATTATAATAATTATAATAATAATGATAATAATAATAATGACAATAATAATAATGATAATAATAATAATGATAATAATAATAATGATAATAATAATGATAATAATAATAATAATAATAATAATAATAATAATAATAATAACTTCATGACGCAGCAGGTCTAGAACGTTCTTGATCTACAAGCAGGATGTTTTGTTCATTGTTATTATTCTCGTTGAAAACAATCAGTACCAATCCAGCTGCTTAAGATGGAAAAAGTAGTTTAGAAAGGCCTACACAATTATAATGAATTTTAAGGTATTATTTTATATTATACTCCGCAATCACTATCTGGTTACAATTGTGCACTCTATATATACAACCTGGTAGCCATAATAAGAATACTTAACTCTCATAGACTGCGATGGGCATGAATGGGGGATGAAAGAGGGTCAATGGAAGCTTTTTGTAGGAAAGCGCCTAATTTGTAGACCAAGAACGAGATGGAAGAATAATATTGAATATGATTTGAGGGAAATAGATTATACAGGGGATGAATGGAAAACATTAGCTCGGGATAAGGATGTATGGAGAACTTATGTCCGCGCGGTCATGAAGCTATGGGTACGATAGTGCCAGTGAGTAATTAGTTAGGGGGATAAAAATATGAATAGGTGCCCAATAATTTGTCATTTAGTAAGAATGAGATCAGAAATGATACAAAAAGTCTTCATGGTGCGACAGTCCGTCGCGGTGGACTAGTGGTTATGCTCCTTGCCTCTTGTCCGAGGGCCGCGGGTTCAAACCCGGCCAGTGTCGGTGGATTTTTTTTAGAATGGAAAAATTCAAGGAGCAAGTCTTCCGACAGTGACTTTTAGCCGCGAGTCTCGAATCTGAAGATTTTCAAGCTCGTAAAAGATCCTTAAGCCTGAATAAAGAGGTCTAGATGTCTCATTGGGTCTGTATGTGACCATATACCATTCATGACATCTTTAGGGAAATAATTGTAACTTAATTAATTTGATTAGTAACTCCTAACAAGGGAGAGGCTGAAGGCCCAACATTGGGAAGTTATGTACTTGTAGATGTAGATGGCGCGACAGGCCGTGAAGGCCCTTGGCCTACCAGCTCGGCTGCTGAACTCACGTCCACACAGAAGTGGACGATTGTCTAGCCAGTATAGAGGTGACATGTGGAACCCCCAGACGTTATTGGCTGATTTTCTCAACCTGGAGCCACTACTTATTGTATCTACCCAAATTCCTCATGGTTCTGGGTAAGCACTGGTCCCATACTGGCCGAAATTCCATTTCTTTCCCCACGAGGATTCGAACAAGTGCAACTCCCGTAGCTCTGTACGAACGCATGTTGCCTTAAACCAATCGGCTGAGGCCAAAATTTGACCACAAATGAACCTATACTAATTAAAAAATTAGACATAAGTTATAGAATAGCTATATTTATTGTATCTACCCAAATTCCTCATAGTGTCAGGTGGGAATTGGTCGCATACTTTGCCAAAATCCCATTTCTTTACCCATGAGGATTCGAACAGTTGCAACTCCCGTAGCTCTGTACGAACGCATGTTGCCTTAAACCAATCGGCTGAGGCCAAAATTTGACCACAAATGAACCAATACTAATTCAAAAATAGACATAAGTTATAGAATAGCTATATTTATTGTATCTACACAAATTCCTCATAGTGTCAGGTGGGAATTGGTCGCATACTTTGCCAAAATCCCATTTCTTTACCCATGAGGATTCGAACAGTTGCAACTCCCGTAGCTCTGTACGAACGCATGTTGCCTTAAACCAATCGGCTGAGGCCAAAATTTGACCACAAATGAACCAATACTAATTAAAAAAATTATACATAAGTTATAGAATAGCTATATTTATTGTATCTACCCAAATTCCTCAGTGTCAGGTGGGAATTGGTCGCATACTTTGCCAAAATCCCATTTCTTTACCCATGAGGATTCGAACAGTTGCAACTCCCGTAGCTCTGTACGAACGCATGTTGCCTTAAACCAATCGGCTGAGGCCAAAATTTGACCACAAATGAACAAATACTAATTAAAAAATTAGACATAAGTTATAGAATAGCTATGCAAAGTGTTATGAAATAGAATCAATGATTCACTATAATCATCATTGTTTAGGTCTGTTGATATGTTTAGGAAGTTTTAAAGCAATCTTCCCATCTTCTTGTAGATCTTCCTGCACTTCTATTTCCTTCGGGTTTAGGGTGGAGTGGGGGAATATCTATCACTTTTGCAGTTAGTCGAATAACTGTAATATGATTTGTAAAAAAAGGAATTGAAAAGAAAAATGTTTACTGTTCTGTTACTTACTTAGGTATACATAAAAATACAAACATACTATCAACTATAATATTAAAAGATTCCGGGCTATGTGGCCGTGGTCTATAACTGGCGTGCCTTCCAGACGTATCTCCCTTGACTGCGGAGTGGCGAGTACTTCTATACCCTGTCCGCTCTTAAAGTGATCCTCGTCAAAACAAAATCATCTGACCTGCTCAAATTTCATTGGTTATGGACACCGACGTACGTTGTAGAAGCAATATCCTTCCGCTATTCGCGCAACAATTACTATCGCTTTTGACAGAGAGATGACGACACAGCAACAGAAGACTCGATACTTTCAGCCATTTTGTTTCATGAGAATCGATTGAAGCATGACTCAAATGCATCACCCATATGTAATAAACTATTTTAAGTTGTAACTATTGATTAGGTATATTTTAGAATATTTTGTATGTTTTGAATATTATTATTTTTATTCACGAAGAATAAAAGTGTATTCAGATGATATATTTTTAATTTATTGAGAGAACTACTTTTTCGCGTACTTATTGCTTCTACAAAGTACGTCGGGGTCCATAACCAATGAAAAGCGAGCAGGTCACATGGTTTTGTTTTGATGAGGATCGCTTTAACAACGAACAGGGTATTTATTAATTTTATTTTTATATAGAGCACCACCACCACCCCCGGGGTTATCTCGGGCATAATGCCCTTATCCCCGGGTCTGCTCTATGACCCCAACTAACGGGCTTCCAATATAAAGCCGGACCGGCCTTACGGAGTTTCACTCGGCACGCAGTGCTGTCTCTACCTCCCGCAATTCACCCTGCCTGCCACCCGTCCTTGAACTGTTTCTTACCTTATAGAAAATGCTGGAAATGTTGTCCTCCCGCAGTTAAACAGGCATTATACCGAGTAAACACATTTAGATTGACACGCTGTAGTTCGGGCACTGTCAAGTTTCTGATTTCATTTCTTATGTTGTTCTTCAGTTCTTCCAATGTGTGCGGATTTGTTTTGTACACTTTGTCTTTCAGGCTACCCCACAAATAAAAATCACACACTGTTAGATCTGGGGAGCGAGTGTTTCTTATTTTGTACTGAACCAGTGGTCTCAAATTTAGTCACAAGATCGTGGATTGTCGATCTGGAAGGAGGTAATTGTCCAGGGAAGTTCCGAATAAATTCCTCGCGAACGCGACGAGCTGATTCTTATTTATAATAACATTTACACACATAAATGCGCTGCTCTAATGTCAGCTGACGTCTCATCTTGTCGAACGATAGTAAACTGACTAGTTCAAGGACGAGCGGCTGGCAGAGTGAAATGCGGACGAGGAGAGAGCGCTGACTGACGGGTGAAAAACCCGTGAGGCCGGTCCGGGTTTATATTGGAAGCCCGGTACTATCTAATAGGTGGTGTTCCCTGGTCGTAGACTCGACTCATTCACAGTCGAGTGTACAACCCTACGACCAGGGAACACCATCTAGAAGCACTCGCCACTGAAGATGCCCTCCGCGGTCGAGGGAGAAACGTCTGCAAGAAACGCCAGTTATAGACCACGGCCACATAGGGCAGGAATCTTTTAATATTATAATTACCGGTCATGATAACCTACATTCCACAATACTATCAACTGACCTGAAAAAAAAATCTATTCTAGTATCTGAGTTTGATCGGAGTTTCCTGGACACTTGCATAATTCCGATCACCTTATTGAAAGCCAAAGATAAATTTATTCACCTGTCCGTACGTCTCTCTTTGGTCCAAAAAATCCAAATAACTCAATTCTTAAATACTCGTAATCTTTTCTCCCCCCTTAAAATAAGGTTCAATGTTTCTAATCCTTACAACTAATAATGAAAAAAAAATGGAACAGGTTATTGTGAACATTTTTTTAAAACCCGCTTAGACCGAGTTGGCTAGGTCATGTTTATAGAATCAATGAAAATAGAATGCCAAAAAAAATATTTTGTGTGATAATTGGAAGTAAAAGAAGAGGTAGAAGAGGGAAAAGATGGCTACAATAATAATTAGAGAGTGATCTTGATAAAATGCAAGTTAGGGAATGGAAAAATCACAAAGAGAGAAAGTGGAGAATATTGCGAAGAGAGATGTAAATTATATTTTTTTTTTACCTGGTAAGTCAGTCGTCCTCAACTAAATTTTTAACTTCTTCAATTTATTTCAATATGGAGGCCTTTCGAAAACAATGTTTCATCTTCTGTATTTTAACTGGAATTGATGGTGTTATTAGTTTCACTTAAAATGCAGAAGATGAAACACTGTTTTCGAAAGGCCTCCATATTAAAATAACTGGAAGTTTAATAATTTAGTTGAGGACGACTGACTTACCAGGTAAAAAAAATGTATAATTAACATCTTATTACATAACCTCAACGGTGCTTTAATATGAATTTCAAAAGTGTTGATTGTGAAAAAAGCCGAAATCTATACTTGTCGGTAGAGTCAAGACAGAAGAAATAGGCCTAGTGCTAAAAATACACGGACCATAGATCCACCATATTTCATAAGGCATGAATTAGTTTTTTGTTCAGCTTGTAGTGGTGATGGCAGTGCTATGTATAGGTTCTCTTAATGTCGACCGGGGAGTGTTGATTCTGATATATCCGCGATAAAACGCAAAAATAAGCATTTGCAATACTGTATTCTGTTCATTCCTAAATATACAATTTGCCTACAATCTTCGTTACTGAGGCCAATCTACAACGCAGAAAATTTCTTCCCAACTACTCATTATCTTCTGTAATAAGATGAAAAATTCGCCAAGATTATTTAATAGCCTATTTGCAAGAAATTAAAATCCATGAATTGAAGAAGTGTTAATGGGATAGATCCAAACTCACTTGAAATTGTTAATATCATATTATTATTATTATTATTATTATTATTATTATTATTATTATTAATATCATATTATTATTATTATTATTATTATTATTATTATTATTATTATTATTATTATTATTATTATTATTATATTATCCATCCATTCATCCATAGTAATTCTGCCCGAAGGCAGGTCCTTCACTGCAATCATAGCACTTTCATGCTATGCTTGCAGCTTTACTAGGGAATTGTAGGTGTGGTAGCTCCCGTTGCTTTCCACACCAGTGATGGTGATGATGATAATGATAAGGATGATGATGAAGGCCATATGACTTCGGGGACCGTTTGGGCCTTAAAGTTATCCTGATATTTGTCTTACAGGTGAGGATAAACCCCGATAAAAACCTCACCAGAAAAAAATCCCCGACCGGGGATCGAACCCGGGCCCGCTATTATTATTATTATTATATTATTATTATTATTATTATTATTATTATTATTATCCCTGAAAAAATTACTAGTTATAATAATAGTTTGGGAAATATTAATCAAGTTATGAAACCATCCCTTGTACAAAAAAAAAAAAACACCAGATTACGTTTATATAACACTTTGGCTAGAGCAGTGTTGACCTATGGTAGTGAAGCATGGACACTAAAAAGACAACATGAAAGCAGAATAACGGCTTGTGAAATGAGATTCATGTGCGGAACAGCGGGTTACACCAGATGGGATCGGAAAAGGAACACCGATATTTTGAAAGAATTGAAGACTACGCCAATTTTGGAATATATTAAACAGTACCAACTAAATTTGAAACACCATCTTGAAATAATGAGTTCAAATCGGATCCCCAAAGCTGTTTATAATTAAATTATATACCAAGAGGACGAAGATCTCTGGGTCGTCCTATGAAATTCTGGAGGAAAAATTTTCTATAGGATCATAACAGGCCTTGGCTTAATACTTGGAAGGAAGGAAGAAGAAGAAGATAATAATAATAATAATTATTATTATTATTATAAAATAAAATGTTAAAATATATACTTGGCAGGTATCGACGTCTTCAACTAGATTATTTTTCATATTTTTAAAAAATGTAGGCCTTTCGGAAACCACTTTCATCATCAGCAAAAGGATATGTGCTACTAACTGTTGTTGTTTTGCAACAGTTTTGACATAATTGGCATCCCAGCGTAGTCAGTAGCTACAGACTGTTGTTTTGTAATTTCGTATAGAGGGTTGTATAAGTTAGGTGTGTTCTCATATAAAATTAAATTGCTACTGACGACGTTGGAAGGTCGCTGATGTCAAAAGCGTCGCAAAACAACAAATCCCTCTGCTCATGATGGAAACCGGTTTCCGAAAGGCCTACAGTTCTTAAAAAATAACCTAGTTGAGGACGACTGCACCTAACAGGTATATATTGTAATATTTTATTTTGTGACGACTTACCTCGACGGAATTTTAGTAGGAATTTTATCAGTATTATTATTATTATTATTATTATTATTATTATTATTATTATTATTATTATTATTATTATTATTATTATTATTATAAATAAAGGTAGAGCAAAAATAGCAATGATAAATGGAGTCCTATAGAACAGAGATACAACCAGGAAAAATAAGTACAAATATATAATTCAAAAGTGAGAAGTCGTGTCACATATGGAGCTGTCGTTCATTCGTAATACGTGCTGAAGGTAAACATTTTGATAGTATTTTATTATTTCACAGAGATTAAATATATTAAGTTCTGTTCTTATATCTTCATTTTTCTTTTTATCGGTCCTTTGGTATCCTGCTATTGCTCTCAACATCTTCATTTCTGCAGATCTATTTGTTTACTATCTGCCTTTGTTAATGTCCAGGTTTCACATCCATAGATAAGAGATGGAACTGCCAATACTTTGTAAAACTTCAAAATAGTTTCTTTTCTAGTTTTATTCAATAAAATGCGTTTAATTGTGGCACATAGATAATAATCGAATCGTATTTTAGTGTGTTTATCTAAATTTCTGTCATTACCTAAATGACATCCCAAATAATCAAAATTCTGAACTTGGTCTATAATTACATTGTTTATCACTATTTTTGTTCTTATTGCACATTTTCCTTTCAGAGTTAATATGTTTGTTTTAGATGTAGATATTCTTAAATTATATTTTAGAGAGATATTAGTCATACGAGAATAAATTAATATTAAATATTTAATGGTAGGGTATATTTTAATAAGATACAAGCAATTAAATTGGTATGGGCATGTACGACGAATCCAAGAAGAAAGGTTACCCACAAAAACATTGGAATGGTGTCCACTTGGAAGAAGAAAGAAAGAAAGAAAGAGAGAAAGAAAGACTTCGAAACTCGTGGATGCAAGAAATAAGAACTGGAATGATAACAAGATGATTGGAGGTCATGAAGTGGATGGATAGGGACGAGTGGAGAAGGAAAATAAAACTTTAGGCACAGAAAGGTATGTGAACATTGAAAATCTGTATGTAAATAAAATTATTATTATTTTTATTGTTACTATATAATACTAGGTTTTTCCTCACCTGTAAGACAAATGTCAGGAAAACTTTAAGGCCCAAACGGTCCCCGAAATCATATGGCCATCATCATCATGATCATCCTTATCATTATCATCATCATTATCAACATCATCATCATCATCATCATCATCATCATCATCATCATCCTTCACCGGTGTGGAAAACAACGGGAAGCTACCACACCTACACAATTCCCTAGTAAAGCTGCAAGCATAGCATGAAAATGCTATGATTGCAGTGAAGGACCTGCCTTCGGGCAGAATTACTATGGATGGGATATAATACTACTACTACATTATATGGCGTTACAATCTATGACGGATCCGATCTTCTGTTATAATGACATTCCATTTAGTTTTAAGTCTTCATCTTCAGGTTGGCAATCCACAGGTGTTGATAATACATCGTTGCGGGGATCTTGTGGGGTGCTGCCAGGAAACCGCCTCATGACTCCGAGCCTGAACAATAAAAGAGGGCAGAATGGGCCGAAGGCTGGGTTGTAGTCTCCCCTCGCTGCCGTGGGACCAACCGAAAAATGACGGTATGGGAGTAGATTCTCGTGTGTCGGACCTAGAAGATGATCTATAATTTAAATAACACCACAGTATCATAGAGCTATACTTTGATTCCACTAATCTCCATAATACTGGGATTGCGCAATAGATATTACAAGTCGTGCTGCTCAGGGCAGTCTGCTCTCGGAGTTTGAATAGAGAACAAAAGAGCAACAATTAAATGGGGATTCTATGCCACCACGACACCAACATAAATTCAAATAAAAAATGGAAAAACACACAATTTATGGACGCAGTATGTGAATAATTACTTGAAGGAAATATATAAGTTGATTTTTTCCCCATAAAATGTGAGAAATGCCTTAAAATAAGGTGAGAAGTTGAGTTCAAACTAACCTAAAATTATTATATTTGCAATGTAAAATATGTAATGTCATTGCTCAGACAGTGTAGCCAACCTAACACAAAGAACTTGCTAACAAACAAGCTAATCTAATCTAGTATACTATCTCGCTCATTTTCTCACCCTAACTAACACTAAGTTGCGTATTTCCTCACCTTAACTTGCCCATTGATGCACGTGTACTTCTGAGATAAAAACCTCCTTATATGTAAGTCCCGCACCGTAGCCGAGGAATTGGACAGTTAAATACTTGACAACGTGGTAAGAAGAGTGTTGTCATATTTCTATTATAAAGTGATTCCACTATAGGTCTTAGGGATATTGGGAGGTTAAGGCTCCCATCTTTCTGGACAATCGGCAAGAGATTTCAGCCTTGTGTGATAGCCGTCTTTACCCCCACAACATAGCATGGTATTAATTTTTTATAGGCTGAGTCGACCCCAGCGTCATGATGCCGCCTGAAGATTAAGCATTGGTCTCGATTCTCGATTATCCAGATTGAAGGATATTGCTTAACCAACTAAACCCTATATATTTCTACTATTTCATTCACAAACAGAGTAGATCGTTCAGGTTTTAAAAGAGATTTTGCTATGTGGAACACTATACTCAAGTCTTCAGAGTCTTCCTGCATCCATGTTTATTGTGTTTAGTAAATGGAATTTTTCTTTGGCCGTTTCTAACTAGCCTTTGTATAGATTAGAAAAAACAATTTCGGTGTACAATTAGGCATCTGAGTTTTTAAATCTAAACAAATACTGTATTGTCACATTGTAATTATTTTCCGCTTATGAAAGTAACTTTTTTAATTAAGAGGCATAAATATGTAAATTTACATAACCATATTTAAAATATGTAAAATATGTAATTATGATCAAATACGTAAAAACATATAATGATACATATTCATATATGACTAGCTAATACCCGGCGTGCGCTGTTACGCCTAAATAAATGAAATTAATGTGCTTTTATGTTTAGTAAATTGAAAAATAATTATAAATATATATTTTTAGATACCCCGTGCTGATTACCCAGCGTTGCGCGGGAATCTACTTATCCCGATCTTCTTGACATAAATGAGCTGAAATACGAAAATTAATGTGTTTTATATTTAGTTAAATAAGTAAGAGGAAACATTTATATCGTAATTATTTTTAGATACCTCGTGCTGTGCACCCGGCGTTGTCCGGGAATCTACTCATCCCGATCTTCTTGGCATAAATGAGCTTAAAGACAAAAATTGAATGTAGACTTCTTATGATTAGTTGAATAAGTGAAATGAACAGTAATTATAAATGAATATCTTAATTATTTTAAGATTCCCCGTGCTGATCACCCGGTGTTGCCCGGGAATCTACTTATCTCGATCTTCTTGGCATAAATGAGCTAAAAGACAAAATTCGTTATTGTGAGTTATCCGCAAAAGAATACCCGCCATGTGCTGCTACGCTTGTACAGGAATCTACGTAGGCCTACTTCTCTATATCATCTTGGCATCAATGAAAGACAAAAATGGTTATTGTGAGTTATCCGTAAGAGATAAACATATGCTGTCGCGGACTTTTTTGTAGAGCTTTTAGAGATATTCAATTCTGTGTACATTAATTTTGTGTATTTGTTATGGTTTAGGCTACGTAAGCCATTTAAACGTCCAAAGAGCTACTTTTTTCACGTTTTCCACTACAAAGGGTGATTTTTAAGGCTGTAGGAGTTGAGTATCACAACTCTCTTAAAGCCTATGTTCATCCCGGGAATCTCCTGAACATTTTGCAAAAAGCCCGATCATAATGGGATCAACGGTATGGACGCGCATAAAATACGAACAAACAAACAAACATTAATTTTTATATATTAGATTAGTAAGTTTGTAATCGTAGATATTTATCAATTTTACCCATGTATAAGCAAAGGGAAAGAATATGTAATTACATACAAATCCTAGCCTTAGTTATAGCAGTGACCAACATGACACTAGCAATCACTAGTTATCCGACCAAATATTCAGAGTGGCATACTTACTTACTTACTCATTGGTACTATCGAATCCGCAGGTTCATGGCCGCGCGGACATAAGCTCTCCATACATCCCTATCCTGAGCCAATGCTTTCCAATCATTCCCTGTATAATCTACTTACCTCAAATCATAGTTAATGTTGTTCTCCCACCTCATTCTTGGTCTACCAACTGGGCGTTTTCCTTCTGGCTTTCCTACAAGAAGCTTCCATGCACGCCTTTCATTCCTCATACGTGCAACATGTCCTGCCCATCGCAGTCTACGAGACTTAACTGTTCTTATTATATCTGGCTTCCTATAAAGACCATGTAGTTCATTGTTAAGTAGTCTTCTCCATTCACCTGTCTGTTCATCTCTCTTTGGTCCAAAAAGTTTCCTAAGAATTTTATTCTCAAATACTCGTAATCTCCTTTCCTCCCTTAAAGTAAGAGTCCATGTTTCGCACCCATATAATATAACTGGTAGAATAATAGTTTTATATATTTTCAGCTTAACGTTTTTTGAAAGGAGTTGGGACATCAAAAGTCTCTGCAATGCATAGTAGCATGCATTTCCAGAATTGAGCCTATGTTTAATTTCTTTGTGCATCTCATTCCTATATGTGATCATTGTTCCTAGGTATTTGAATTCAGCCGCTTCCTCAAAATTTCCCTCATTTGTCATTATCTGTCCATTTCCATTATATACTGAATTTCTACGTGTGACCATATATTTAGTTTTACTGATATTTACTTCCAGTCCTAATTTCTTAGTGTTACTCAATAGTGTGTGCGTGTTGGCCTTTAGTATATCCTCGCTATCGGCCAGTAGTACTACATCATCAGCATAAACTAACAGCTTATTAATACCATTGAGTTGTAAGCCTTCCTCATTCTCTAAAGATTTAATGGCATGCTCTAGTGCAAAATTAAATAGTAGAGGAGATAGTGCATCTCCTTGCTTCAAACCATTCTGGATTTCAAAAGTGTCTGAAAACTGTTTGCCTACACGCACCCTACTCTTTGAGCCATTTAGACACATTCGCATAAGTCTAACAAACAAACAAACACACATTAATTTTTATATATTAGATTAGTAAGTTTGTAATCGTGGACATTTATAAATTTTAGCCACATATAAGCAAAGGGAAAGAATATGTAATTACATACAAATCCTAGCCTTAGTTATAGCAGTGACCAACATGACACTAGCAATCACTAGTTATTCGACCGAATATTCAGAGTGGCATAGAGTAGCTAATTAAAGTTTCAAGATTGCGATGGGGAGGACATCTGCAAGGAATGGATGGAGATTAGATTCTTAGGAAAGTTACAGAGCGCAAGTCTGAAAGTAAAAGGCTACGACGAGTGTTGTCTGTCAATCTTAGAGGGACCATAGGTGGACTATAATTCACTATTATTATTTACATGCTGTATAAATCTAATTCTAAATCCGGGTAATGCAGGTTACTTGGACTTCTACTTGAGTTAGATTGAAACTATATCAGTGCCATTTATTTGATATGAAGTGATGTGTTTTTATGACCCAGTTATGCGAAGTCCGGGATGAAATATTTATTAGCTGTCTGCTCTCATTTCTTCTTTATATCAACATAACATTTATCTGCATTTATGTATCCTGCTGCAAAGTCCATAAATTTTGGCCTTAATCATTTATTTACAGTGCATCGTGTGGCAATTTGATGAAGCAAGCAATATTTTCTCTTTTTTTTTTTACAATATTTTTTATTTCATTCGTATTTATAGACGCTTTAATATAGGCATTAGACATATATATGATTTTATGAAAATAAAACAGAATAATTTAGACGAAGTAACCTACTATTCGAAAAAAATAGGAAACACAGCTTATATAGCCATGGTTCCCTCCGAGTTGCCGTCTTATTTTCTAATTGTGATATACATTACACACTACTAGATCACAAAAAAAAAAAAATGAAGACATCTTAGAAGAATTACACATGGAACCTTTAGAAAACAAAATTTCTGATTATAAGTCAAGATGGATGCAACATGTTCATCGAATGCAAGATCACAGAATACCCAAATATATGTTAAGATATCAACCTGCAGGAAGAAGAAGACCAGGACGTCCACTCAAAATACTTTTGGATGGTGTTTCTCTTGAGGCCGAAACAGGTCAACAAATGACCTAAATTCGTGAATGGACTATGATGATGATGATGATATACATTCTAATCTGAACATTTTGGCAAGAAATAAATGACGAAAATTTAACGTCAACGTTCATTATTATTATGCAGCATGTCTTGTTTTTTGTATATTTTAGTTGTTCTCTAGCCTTCCAGTAATGGAGGTCAATTATTTAATACAGAAAGTGGCAGATATGATTTTTTTAAAACGAGAGGCCATAACTCACAAGACATTAAGCTTGGGACTAAAGTCTAACTTACAGGATTTTGTTGCATGTTTTTTTTATATCATATCTTCTGTAAATATTGGAACACTATTTACAGAACACCCTATACACACGCAACTGCGCGCACACACATACATATTTAAAAATCAGTGCCTGTGAGTCTGTCCTTTATGGACTCAAAATTTCTTGAACGATTTGAATGGGGTTTTACCATCATTTAGATATTTTTTTGGATAATTAATGTATATAACATTATATTACTCTACGTACTATAGGGCCGGAGCAAATAAAAATAAATAAATAAATAAATGAATATATATAGTCCACCGTTGTAGTCTCGAGGTACCGTGCTGCCTTGTCACGCAGCGGGCCCGGGTTCGATTCCCGGTCGGGGCAGTTTTTCTGGGTGAGGTTTTTATCGCGGTTTTTCCTCACCTGTAAGACAAATGTCAGGAAAAACTTTAAGGCCCAAACGGTCCCTGAAATCATATGGCCATCATCTTCATTATCATCATCACCATCATCCTTCACCGGTGTGGAAAGCAACGGGAAGCTACCACACCTATACAATTCCCTAGTAAAGCTGGAAGCATAGCATGGAAATGCTATGATTGCAGTGAAGGACCTGCCTTCGGGCAGAATTACTATGGATGGATATATATATATATATATATATATATATATATATATATATATAAGGGGCACGCCGTAGCGTAGTGGTTAAGGCACTGCGCTACAAGCCGGAAGGTCGAGGGTTCAAGTCCCGTTGGGGTCAGGATTTTTAAACTGACCCAAACCTTCTGGCGGCACTATGGCTCTGGGGTCGACTCAGCCTCTAACGGAAATGAGTACCAGACGCCTGTTCTGGGGGTAAAGGCGGCCGTCACGCAGGGCTGACAACCCGGCTGACATAAAGTGCCGATTGTCTAGAAAAAGTGGGAGCCTTAACCTCCTACTACCCCAAGGGTCTCCTGAGGCCTGTTGTGGGATCACTTTATATATATATATATATATACATAAAGTATGGGTGCACTAAAAAAAAAGTCGTTTTATAGACGCTTAAATAGTTTACGCTGTCTAAACCATAACAAATACACCAAATTACTGTACGCAGAACTGAATATCTCAAAACATTCTATAGTACAAAGAAGACTGCGGCAGTTTATGTCTTTTACGGACAACTCACAATAACCATTTTTGCCTTTCAAAATTAGGTTAAAAGTGAGGATTTAATTTTGTATAGAGATTGCTCTGGTGAGGAACCATCCTCATGTCATCCATACCTGCTACGGTACTGCGGCTAGACACTTAAGCCGCGAGACACGCAACAACTAAGAGACTACACCATTAACCCATTCTCTTCAAATTTAAATGCTCAATGTTTTTTTCCCAGAAACTGAATTTTAATCACCGTAAATCATATTGTCTGTTTTTAGACATTCAAAACGAACAAAATATAACGGTACTTGAGATATCAATAAGGTTGAATGATAAAACACATTCCTCTACTATTCATAAATGTTAACGAATGATTACCCTGCCCAAGGATGTACAAAATATTGCGATATAACAGGCAGAGTTAAGCGAGTGTACCTCGTCTTTTGAGGCGAATGGGTTAATGGACATCATAATGGTATTCGGCCGCCAAGGGACCTCAATTAGTTCCCAAAGAAGCGGCACACTGGGTAATGCTGGTCATTGCCAAAAACCAGGAACCAGGATGTACAAAGACTTTTCCAACAACACAATGTATTACATTTTTACTTTTTAACAATTGCAGAAAGTAAATATTATGAATTGATGTTTCTTTTTGTACATTTTAATACAATGTTTATACATAACTTAAAATTATTTTATCCATGCGAACAACATCACGGGTTCCGCTTGTATGTGTATAAATATCTTTTTGTATTTTGTAAGCCCATATTTCCCTTAACAGAGATTTAGAAGTTCTCCCCCTACAGGGAAAAATTTGAACCATACTAATTTAGTTACACTTGTTTTCGTATAGATGTCATTTGAGTGGTCCGTGTTCAGCGTTCCGCCTAATTTTAACATCTAGGAAACCAAGGTAGTACTAGGACGGGAAAATTCGGTAAGTTTTGCTTAGAGGCCTTTTAATTCAGGTTTAAGGACCTTTTACGAGCCTGATATTCTTCAGACTCGGGACCCATGGCTTAAAGTCCCTCCCGGAGGACTTGCTCCTTGGACTTTTCCATCCTAAAAAAAAAATACATCGACCCCGGCCGGGTTTGAACCCGCGACCCTTGGGACCATAACCACTACTCCACCGTGTATAAATATACGCTTTTATAATTTCTAGAAGAGATAAAAAAAACATTGTAAAAGATAATTATTCGAAAGATGAATGTTGAAACTTCAATTGGGAATTTCACACAAAATACAAATAAAGTTGAGGAGACGGACATTTTAGGTAAATATTCCATAATTTTATACTTTAATTTTAAAAAAACAAATAATTAAAAATTATATGATCACGTAAAGATAAAGACAGAAAACAAATTCTCACGAAAAAAATACCGGAATGGGTGCCACGTGTGCAAGAAGAGGAGAGCCAAAAATAAGTGATTGATGGTGTTTTGAGGGAAAATTTATTATTGGGCGACGGTGATTGTAATGACAGAACATGTGGCGGAGAAAAACAGTAGATTACTTGGGCACAGAAAATGTGAAATGCTGAGAAACCTGATAAGTAATTAAAAATATTTAGGGCTATTTATTTATGTCCTCTTCTCAATACACTGTAGACAAATCAGGAGTAGACTCAACATCTAATGGAAATAAGTACCAGTCGCTTGTTCAGGGGGACAAGGACGGTCATCATGCAGGGCTCACAACTCGGCTGACATATTGTGCTGATTGTCTAGAAGGGATGGAGTCTTAACCTCCTACTATCGCAAAGGGCATCCTAAGGACTGTAATGGGAGCACTTTTACCTTATATGTATATATGTATGTATGTATATATATATATATATATATATATCCATAGTAATTCTGCCCGAAGGCAGGTCTTTCACTGCAATCATAGCATGTTCATGCTATGCTTGCAGCTTTCCTAGGGAATTGTAGGTGTGGTAGCTTCCCGTTGCTTTCCACACCGGTGAAGGATGATGATCATGATAAGGATGATGATGGCCACATGATTTCGGGGACCGTTTGGGCATTATAGTTTTCCTGACATTTGTCTTACAGATGAGGAAAACCCCCGACAAAAACCTCACCCAGAAAAACTGTCCCGACCGAGGATCGATCCCGGGCCCGCTGCGTGACAAGGCAGCACGCTACTTCGAGACCACAGCGGTGGACTATGATGATGATGGCCACATGATTTCGGGGACCGTTTGGGCATTATAGTTTTCCTGACATTTGTCTTACAGATGAGGAAAAACCCCGATAAAAACCTCACCCAAGAAAAACTGCCCCGACCGAGGATCGAACCCGGGCCCGCTGCGTGACAAGGCAGCACGCTACCTCGAGACCACAGCGGTGGACTATGATGATGATGGCCACATGATTTCGGGGACCGTTTGGGCATTATAGTTTTTCCTGACATTTGTCTTACAGGTGAGGAAAAACCCCGATAAAAACCTCACCCAAAAAAACTGCCCCGACCGAGGATCGAACCCGGGCCCGCTGCGTGACAAGGCAGCACGCTACCTCGAGACCACAGCGGTGGACTATGATGATGATGGCCACATGATTTCGGGGACCGTTTGGGCATTATAGTTTTCCTGACATTTGTCTTACAGGTGAGGAAAACCCCCGATAAAAACCTCATCCAGAAAAACTGCCCCGACCGAGGATCGAACCCGGGCCCGCTGCGTGACAAGGCAGCACGCTACTTCGAGACCACAGCGGTGGACTATGATGATGATGGCCACATGATTTCGGGGACCGTTTGGGCATTATAGTTTTCCTGACATTTGTCTTACAGATGAGGAAAAACTCCGATAAAAACCTCACCCAGAAAAACTGCCCCGACCGAGGATCGAACCCGGGCCCGCTGCGTGACAAGGCAGCACGCTACCTCGAGACCACAGCGGTGGACTATGATGATGATGGCCACATGATTTCGGGGACCGTTTGGGCATTATAGTTTTCCTGACATTTGTCTTACAGGTGAGGAAAAACCCCGATAAAAACCTCACCCAGAAAAACTGCCCCGACCGAGGATCGAACCCGGGCCCGCTGCGTGACAAGGCAGCACGCTACCTCGAGACCACAGCGGTGGACTATGATGATGATGGCCACATGATTTCGGGGACCGTTTGGGCATTATAGTTTTCCTGACATTTGTCTTACAGGTGAGGAAAACCCCCGATGAAAACCTCATCCAGAAAAACTGCCCCGACCGAGGATCGAACCCGGGCCCGCTGCGTGACAAGACAGCACGCTATCTCGAGACCACAGCGGTTGACTATGTAGGTAGCGTGCTGCCTTGTCACGCAGCGGGCCCGGGTTCGATCCCCGGTCGGGGCAGTTTTTCTGGGTGAGGTAACCTCTCCTGTAAGACAAATGTCAGGAAAACTTTAAGGCCCAAACGGTCCCCGAAATCATATGGCCATCATCATCCTTATCATTATCATCATCCGGTGTGGAAAGCAACGGGAAGCTACCGAACCCACAATTCCCTAGTAAAGCTGCAAGCTTGCTATAATTGCAGTGAAGGACCTGCCTTCGGGCAGAATTACTATGGATATATATATGATGTTTCAGAATAAGTATTACAGACGTCTAGGGGTTGTAGAAGGATTTAGTAGATAAAGTTCTTATAAGGAACCCATATCCGGAAATGTATAATTTCAATGTAAAATAGACTAGAAGATCGAAACACAGTGGCTATATCGTGTGTCTTGTATTCCAGACTTCTAGGGGTTGTACTACAAGTGTGGTTCCATGTGGCGACCCTATTGTTCGTTGCACAGAGTGTACCTATGACGCGTGTTTTCATACACACGCCCCACAAGACCTGTAGTGTGTTCAATAATTTCTGCTGCTGCCAGAATTCGTGCAAGATCTTCCTTCGACTCGACAGGTGAAGTATGTAATACTTATTCTGAAACACGAGACACACGATATCAGCCCATTGTGTTTCGATCTTCAAACTTATTTTACATCGAAATGGTACGTTTCCGGACAAGTGCTCCTTATCAAAACTTTATCTACTAAGTCTCCTCTACAACTCCTAGAACTCTCTAATACTTATTCTGACTATATATATATATATAATATATATATATATATATATATATGTTAAACAATTAATTATAACATCGATAAAGCGTCACTGCTATAAAGTAAAATAAATATTCTCTTTAATTTGCTTACTTGATATAGTCAGCTACTAGATGGCAGTGAAGACAGTGTTCTCGCGATATCTAGTAATAATGGAGAGTATAATACATATATAAGAAAAATAAGTGTTTGAATTGGATTCGCCTGGTAGTGTAATGGATATCACGCTGAGGTACAGACTCAGAGATCCGGGTTCGAATCCCGTCCAGGCATTTATTTTTCTTATCATACCATATATATATATATATATATACAGTTGGATATGGGAAAAAGGGACTGAAAATCGCAAGAACGTGTGGAGAAAAATAAGGAGGAGGTACTTAGATATAAACCAACAAGATACTTTCGCCGAATGTACAGGAAAACGCTCACTGTGTTTACAAAGAGACCTAAAACACGTCTGGGGAAAAGAATCGTATATACTCAACCTAGGATTTAAGGAGAGATCAGGGCTTGCTTGGTTTAGGCTAGGGGCATGGAAGTTTCTAAAAATTAGCGACGATCACGATATGCGAATATGTCCAATGTGCGGGAACTTTGAAGATGAGATACATATATTAGGAAAATGTAATGATTTAGAATATTGGAGACGTCAGTTATTACCGGAAAGATTTTTAAATTCAAATCGGGAAAGATTGGCATGCTACGAGTTATTGGTAAATCCAGAAAATTGGATAAACCTCGTTAAATTTCTGGACAAAACGCGAAAAATAAGGACAACACTCATTCATGAATAAATATATGTTATCAAAATGCAATACCATTAATTATTAACAATTATATATAAATTAATTAGTGTATAATGCTATTGTGTTATTATTTAATTGTAATATTAATGTGTTTTCTTTATGTAATTGTAATGTTAATGTTTTTCTAGTGTATAATGCTATTGTGTTATTACTTAATTGTAATATTATTGTGTTTTCTTTATGTAATTGTAATGTTAATGTTTTTAGTGTATAATGCTAATGTGTTATTATTTAATTGTAATATTGTTATTGTGTTTTCTTTATGTAATTGTAATATTATTGCTGTTTTTGTTGTTTATTTTTCTTTACACTAGTACAAATTATTACTTTATTGTAACGGACTGTCAACAGCACGTACGGCTTACTGCCCGTGCGACCCATAATTGTAAATAATATTGTAAATATCTTACTTTTTGTCTAATAAAGTCCTACTACTACATATAGATTTTTGAATGTTTACACATCTTTCTGTGCCTAAAGTTTTATTTTCCTTCTCCACTCGTCTCTATACATTCACTCCATGTCCTCCATTCCTCTCGTTCTCATTCCAGTTCTAATTTCTTGCATCCACGAGTTTCAAGGTCTTCACACACACAAACACGCACAAACAAACACGCACAAACACGCACAAACACGCACGCACAAACACGCAAAAACAAACACGCACGCACAGCACAAACACGCACACGCACAAGCACAAACACGCACAAGCACAAACACACACACGCACAAGCACAAACACGCACGCACACGCATAAACACGCACGCGCGCACACGCACAAACACGCAAGCACGCACACGCACGCACAAACACGCACAAACACCCACAAACATCCACAAACACACACACAAACACACACACAAACAAATACAAACACACACAAAAACACACACAAAAACACACGCACAAACACACACACACAAACACACGCACAAACACACGCACAAACACACACACAAACACACACACAAACAAACACACACACAAACGCACACACACAAACACACACACACAAACACACACACAAACACACACACTCAAACACACACACATACACACACACACAAACAACAACACAAACAGAACATACACATACACACACAAAAACACACACAACGCACAACACAAACACACAAAACAAACACACAACACAAACACACACTACACAACAACACACACAAACAAACACACACACAACACACACGCACCAAACAAACACACGCACAACACACACGCACAAACACACCACGCACACACACAAACATACATACACACAAACACACACACACACAAACAAACACACACACAAACACACACAAACACACGCACACACAAACACGCACACACACAAACACACACACACACACAAACACACACACACACACACACACATATAGCCACCACTGTGGTCTCGAGGTAGCACGCTGCCTTGTCATGCAGCGGGCCCTGATTCGATTTCCGGTCGGGACAAGCTCCTGGAAGCAAGCTATTATTAATATTTTTAAAACAATAAATTAATTAATTTAATACCTTCAAATACTTCGAGAATTCTTTTATCAAAAATATATATGTGGTTTCTTTTTCGGAGCTTTTCCTCACCTGTAAGAAAATGTCAGGAAGCTTAGGGCCCAACAGTCCCCGAAAATCATCCGGCCATCAACATCATCCTATCATCCTTATCAATACCATCATCAACCTTAACCGGTATGGAAAGCAACGGGAAGTTACCACACCTACAATTCCTTAGTAAAGCTGCAAAACATAGCATGAATATATGATTGCACTGAAAGACCTGCCCTCGGCAGAATTACTATAGATATATGGATATGTGTACACACACATATATAAATAAATAAATAAATATATATATATATATAATCTAATATTTAAATTTACAGTTATAGGAGATCCCTACAGGCATACATAATAAGAAATCAGAATTTTGGTATAGAGGCTATAAAAATGTGCCCAATACTCAACATTAGGATAATTTTTTCTCCATAGTTGCCGTTTTTTACACGCTTTATATTAGCTTGGCCTGTATCTATCTATCTATCTATGTAACGGAAACTTTTTACCCGATTTTCACCCACTTAAAATCATTGGATCGACTTGAAACTTTGTATACTTGTAAAGGACCCGTGACAATATAATAATTTCATTTTTTTCTAAAATCTTGGCCAGAATCATCAGAAAATAAAAAAACGTGTCTTTGTATCTATGTGACGGAATCTTTGAACACGATTTTCACCCACTTAGAAACATTGCGTCGATTTGAAACTTTGTATACTTGTAAAGGACCCGTGACAATACAATAATTTCATATTTTGTTTCTAAAATCCTGCCCAAAATCATCAGAAAATCAAAAAATGAAAACTAGTATAATAGGTTGCGGACTTGTCGACTTTTTAGTCTATCGTTGTAAGAGCTTAGTTGCTAGAGCGGTGAACGCTACTGGTATATAATTTCAGTAATCCATAGGTTGCTGGTTCAAATCCGGCTGGGAGGATTTTTTTTAGAACAGTATTACTTTTAGCTCATACTACAATAGTATCGAATAAAGATATTTACATTTTTATCTTATTCTGTAAAATATTAAAACTAAAAAATAAATAATACTTTAAAAAAACTAAAACAACACGCTTTATTAGAAAACCGAACTAAAAAAACGAAAAATAATTTTAATTTCCAACTCGCTTGGGATAAAATTAAAGTGGTCAACAAAAAAATCATCTCCAACTCATATAGAATAAAACTAGTTATTAACAAAAAGAAAATAATTTTACATCAAAAGCGTGGGGTGCTTTTAATGATTTTTACAATTTCTTCTTAGAGACTTTACTTTTACCAATATCTGTTTATTATCAAATATATTAATTGATATAGAGCACTCCACGCTTTTGATGGTAAAATGATTTTCTTTTTGTTTATAACTCTAGTTATATTCTGTGTGTTGGAGATGATTTTTGTTGACCACTTTAATTTTATCCCAAGCGTGTTACTTACTTACTTAGTCTTACTCACTGGCACTATCGAACCCGTAGGTTCATGGCCGCGCGGATATAAGCTCTCCATACATCCCTATCCTGAGCTAATGCTTTCCAATCATTCCCTGTATAATCTACTTCCCTCAAATCATAGTTAATATTATTCTCCCACCTCATTCTTGGTCTACCAACTGGGCGTTTTCCCTCTGGCTTTCCTACACGAAGCTTCCATGCAAGACTTTCATTCCTCATACGTGCAACATGTCCTGCCCATCGCAGTCTACGAGACTTAACTGTTCTTATTATATCTGGTTTCCTATAAAGACCATGTAGTTCATTGTTATGTAGTCTTCTCCATTCACTTGCTTGTTCATCTCTCTTTGGTCCAAACATTTTCCTAAGTACTTTATTCTCAAATAATTGTAGTCCATGTTTCGTATCCATATAATATAACTGGTAGAATAATAGTTTTATATATTTTCAGTTTAACGTCAAGAGTCTCTGCAATGCATAACAGCACGCATTTCCAGATTTGAGTCTATGTTTAATTTCTTTGTGCATCTCATTCTTATTTGTGATTATTGTTCCTAGGTATTTGAATTCACCCCCTTCCTCAAAATTTCCCTCATTTGTCATTAGCTGTCCATTTCCATTATATAATGTCCCAAGCGTGTTGGAAATTAAAATTATTTTTCATTTTTTAGTTCGGTTTTCTAATAAAGTGTGTTGTTTTAGTTTTTTAAAACTATTATTTATTTACTCTAGGGTCGAATAAGATATGTTTTCAGCAATAAATCCTTCTAAAAACTAAGAAATAAAAAAATATAGAAAAATCTAAATATATAATTGTTATTTACTGTGTGCAACTACATTACCTCCACCTTGCATAGATATTAAATCTATAAATGAAACAGAATAAATGAAGTTATGTATCACACTGTATTTAAGTGCGGCGCATGATGTATTTGGAAACAAGCCTAATTACCTGTTAGACAGAAATGAACATTGAATAATAATGACAGTATTTTGTATTCATGAGTACCTTGTAATCAATCCGTACATAGTACACATCAGACACAAAGCGGCTTTTTTCATACACACACTACACTTACATAATACATACGAGTTGGAAATCATTACACAATTACATACAATTCACACCATCACGATCACAGTGGCGTGGAAATTCAAATTTACATGTAATTCCCACGCTAGGTAGCAAGCAGTAGGCCTAACTTTGGTTCTTGTAAGTACTCAACTTGTTGGAATACACGAAACTCTTTAATTTTATCAAAATACCTCTCCCCAATACTATTTGCGATTTATATCAACGAAGTAATATGTTAGAAAGAGAAACCTGTGGAACATATTAACCGAAAGAGGCTTTCCAAAACATATTACAAGAGCTATTCAAAGCTTATATACAGATACTTCTTCTTCATCACGGTTTAAGCTTATTTACTAGCCAGTTCCAGCTTCAAATTGCTGCTGTTTCCATATTTTCTTTGGTCTTCCCAAACTTCTTCATCCTCGTGGTAAATAGCTGTATTCTGCTTTTGGTATTCTATTCTCAGTCATCCTTGCCAGGTGTTCTTTCCAGTTTGTTCTGTATTTCACTATTGTTGTGTTTAATTCCTCTACTACTAGTTGTCTTATTTCTGTGTTATGTTTTTTGTCTGTTCTTTGATATCCTGCTATTGGTCTGAGGAATTTCATTTCAGCAGCTTGTATTCTGGCAGACTGTTGTGTTGTCACTGTCCATGTTTCGGATCCATAAGTAATAATAGACACTGCCATTGTCTTGTATAATTTCATTATAGAGTCTTTTCTGGCTTTATTTTTCTAAGTTCTTTTTAGTGTTCCTGTTATATAATTAAACTTATTTAGTTTGTTATTTATATCTGTTTCCGCTGTGTATGATATTTCGCAACCTAGGAAGTTATATCTTACCACTTGTTCTATTGGTTATTTTCTAATATTATCTTTATCCGAACTGGATGAGCGCCTTTGAAGGCCATTGTTTTTTTTTCTGATGATATTTCCATGTTGTATTTTTTTATACTTCATTTAGTTTATATAACATTCTTTGTAGTTAGTCCTCTGTTTTTGCTATTAAAATCTGGTCATCTGCAAAGGCTACTGTTTTTATTACTATATTTCCTAAGTTAATTCCCCCGGTCGTCATTTGCTTCCATGATCTTATCATGTCGTCAAAATAAATGTTAAAAAGAGTGTTGATAGTGGACAACCTTGTCTAACTCCTCCTGTTATATGTATTGGTTCCCTTTGATTTATTTTTATTTTTGTTTTCTCAAACATTTTCTTAATTACTGCTATCAAGTGAAGTGTAATTACTTTTTCACTTAATATGTTCCGTGATTTTGGTCTAGACAATTTTATCGAAGGCCTTCTTATAATCTATAAAGAGGATATGCGTCTCTAAGTTGAATTCTCTTCGCTTCTCTATTATTTGTTTTAATGTGAATACGTTGTCTGTGCAGCTTCTTCCTTTCCTAAAACCTGTATGCAAATACAAATATCAAAATGAAGAGTGGAAAAATGAAATCATAATAGATCAAGGATGACGACAAGGATGCCCTATTTTACCCACTCTCTTCAATTTATATATTGACGAAGTTGTCAGAAAATGGCAAGTAACTTTAACTTCTAATAATTAAATCAGTGTTGACACGCTCAAATTTGCTGATGATCAGGCTATAATGGCTTCCTCAGAGAATGACTTACAAAGAGCAATTTTTAAATTAAATAATATTGCACAAGATTACAACCTAGAAATTTCTTCAACAAAAACCAAAGTAATGCCCCAGTGTTGCAAAGAAATGGAAAGAAGAAAAATAGTACTAAATGACAAAACGCTACAACAAGTAAAATATTTCAATTATCTAGGTGTATCTTTGTGTTGTAATAGAGAAAAAGACATACATAATAAATTACAAATATTTTAATATTTATGTGGCACTCTTAAAAGAACACTGGGCAAAGAAGGTAAGAAATTAAACATATTTAAAAGTTTATAAAATATTGGTTGTACCTACAACATTGTATGGCTCAGAAATATGGACTCTGAATAAACAGTCACTTAAAAGAATAGAAGCGGCAGAAATTAAATATTTACGATTTTTGGCAGGATTTAATTTAGTGGATAAAAAACGGACTGAAGATATCCGTAAAGAACTACAAATATTCAGTTTGACAGATAAAATATAATAGTGTAGGAGAAAATGGTATGAACATGTCTGCAGAATGAATACCAACACATTTTTTTTATGTTTTTATTATTAATTTCATACATCTCAATGATAGATAAATCATATTTAAAGAGAAAAATTATACGCTCAGACCGGGACTTGAACCCGGGACCCTTGGTTTTCTAGTCCAAGTGCTCTACCATTTGAGCTACCTGAGCAAGTCCCGGTCTGAGCGTATAATTTTTCTCTTTAAATATGATTTATCCATCATTGAGATGTATGAAATTAATAATAAAAACATCGAAAATAGCCGTACTGGCATTTATAATGTAATGTATAATTCCCAAATATGTCTTCTTAATATAGGAGCCGCCATTTGCAAAGATAGAAGCAAAGGCTTCAAAGCATTTGGTGGGCGGGAATTACAACGTATATAGAGAAAGATTTGCGTTTAGATCGGTACTTGCTCAGGTAGCTCAAATGGTAGAGCACTTGGACTAGAAAACCAAGGGTCCCGGGTTCAAGTCCCGGTCTGAGCGTATAATTTTTCTCTTTAAATATGATTTACCAACACATTGCCTAGCAAAAATCTGAACTATCAACCAAGAGGAGGAAGAGATCGGGGACGCCCACGAAAGAGATGAACACAACAGCTATAATACTTGGAGCCGCAATGAACAAAAAAAAAAAAAAAAAAAAAAAAAGTTTAATCGTTGCAAGAAGAAGAAGAAGAATATGTTGATGTTGAAATAAGTAGTCTAAATTTGGAATAAGAATATCAGAAAATACTAAATTAAATACCTTATTGTTTCCAGATGACCAAATAATAATTCCAAATTCAGAAGATAACTGACAGAAAAGTCACAAAATTACAGAAGAACATGGATTGAATACGTATATCTACTGAGAAAATAAAAATTATAGCATTTCAAACCGTAGATCCTGTCAGAAGTAAAGTTGTGTTTGACAATATAATTTTGGAGTAGGTGAATAATTTTACATACATGCAATATCTCATATGAAGAAGAAAAGGATGTAAATGCAAAATGTAAATTTTTAAAAGGATTTTAGGATTTATAAATCCTATCTTGAAGCCACAGTTAGTCCAAAAACATTCAAGACTAAAAGTGTATAAAGCTCTGGCTCTTCCAACTCTTTTGTATGGTAGCGAAGTATGGACATTGAAACACAAGGATATAGGCCTACAGAGACTTGGAATTGCTGAAATAATACATCTTGAAGGACTGCAGGATACATACTAGCAGATTATAAAAAAATGAAGACAACTTAGAAGAATTACACATGGAACCTTTAGAAAAGAAAATGTCTGATTATAAGTCAAGATGGATGCAACAAGTTCATCGAATAGAGGGTCACAGGATACCCAAACATGTTAAGCTATCAACTTGCAGGAAGAAGAAGACCAGGACATCAACTCAAAATACTTTTGGATGGTGTTTCAATTGAGGCCGAAATAGATCAACAAATGACCTAAATTCGTGAATGGACTATGATGATGATGATATTATTCTCTCGCCATCCCGTGCCGTAGCCGAGTGGTTTAAGGCATGACGCACTGATCCAGAGCTACGGGACTTGCGCTGGTTTCCCCATGGGGGAAAAGTTTTCCTCGTGTGATTTCAGCCAAAGTGGACCGGAGATCACTCAACAACCGTGAGGAATTTGAGCAGCTACAATAAGTAGAGGCTTTATATAAGATAACCAATTATAACGGCTGAGGGACCCGACGTGCTGACCATATGTCACCCTATAAGCATCTCCATGGTGGACCATTGGGCGATATAGGACATGGTATAAAATAATTAAGTTCATCCTGTGAACGTTGAGTTTAAGAAAATAAATCATCATCATCATCATCATCCAGGGATTAAGCCTGTTGGCTCGTTCCGGTTTCATGAAAGCTAGAATTGTTAAAATTGTTGAGACCATCTTCTGTGTGGGCGTCCAACATTTCTCCTTCCATGTGGTTTATAATTTTGCAATAATTTTGGAAATTATTCTTCTGGCATTCTATCAATATGTTCTTTCCAGTCGTTCCTATATTTAATTATTCGGTCTGTAAGTTTGAAGATATTTAGTTCCTTTCTTATATCTTCATTTCTTTTCTTATCCATCAGAGTATGTCCTGCTATCATCATCTTCAAGGTATGGGCCTGTTGGCCCGTTCCGCTCCCCGGTGCACTATATGCTGCAGGTGCAGGTCGTCTTTCCAACGACGTTTTGGTCTTCCTACATTTCTTCGGCCTAGAGGTTTATAATGAAGCAGCTATTTTGATAAACGATTATTTGGCATTTTTTGTATATGTTCAAACCAATTACGTTTATTTCTGTGTATTCTCTCGTTTATATTATATATTTCTAATTCATCTCTGATATCTTGACTTCTCTTTTGATCTCTTAGAGATACACCTGCAACTGATCTGAGAAATCTCATTTCTATTGTCTCAATTTTATTTTTATCAGTGATCGTTAAAGGCCAAGTCTCAGACCCGTATGTTAACGTTGGAATGGCTACAGTTTTGTAAAATTGTAATTGAATATCCTTTATGGTCTTATTTCTCAAGTATCTTCTTATTGAACCACATATATGTTGAAATCTCCCTAATTTCTTCTCCATGTCCAAATTTTGCTGGTACGATATCATGCATCCCAGATAATTGAAACAAGTTACTTGTTCAATTATGTTTTCTCCAATTACAATTTTTGTCCTTTTATGCTGAGTTCCAATAAATGCCATTGACTTCGTTTTCTCTGTTGGTATCTTTAAATTATAATCGTTTATTAGTTTATATATTTCTTAAAAATCTCATCTCAGCTGCTTCCAACCTTTGTTCTTGTCTATTAGTGATCGTACAACATTCTGATCCATACATCAATTCAGAAACAGCCATTACTTTATAAAATTTCATTTTTGTTTCTTTTGTTGTATTTTAAGGGTTCTTTTAATAGTGACACATTAGATTAAATTTATTTATTTTGTCATTAATTAACACTTTTAAAATTCATATTAAAGCACCGTTGAGGTTATGTAATAAGATGTTAAACATAAAATTGGTACCTGATTAGTCAACCGTCCTCAACTAAATTATTAAATAGTTCCAATATGGAGGCCTTTCAAAATCAGTTTCATCTTCTGGATTTTAACTGAGTTAATGTTTAACATCATTTTAAATGAGTTAAATGCAGAAGATGAAACACTGATTTTGAAAGGCCTCCATATTGGAACTATTTAATAATTTAGTTGAGGACGACTGACTTACCAAGTTTCAATTTTATATTTAACATATATTTGTCATTAATATCTGCAATTTTAACATTATGATGAATTGAAACCTAGATATTTGAAACTATTCACTTACTCTAAAATGTTATCATCACTTTTTGCTCTTATGGTATCATGTCCTTAATTTGTAATATCCTTGGGTGCATGTGGATGCAAACGATAAAAACAACAAATGAAGACATCGCGATTATATTATTCATCTCGAGGAAGAATAGCTGTCAATCAAGCGACGTCAGGTATACCTTGAAGTGTCACTCTGAAGTCTAAACACATACATCGCTAATTCTTGAGATACCAGCAGCAGTAAGTCTTCATTTTTACGTTGTTTCCGCTTCCATTTTAATGGTGATGTCACTTTCACAACAATGAATGTCATTAAAAAGATAACTCTATGGCTCCGTATTCTGCAAACTCGGGCGGGGGTTCAATGCCGCAATGATACCTATATTCTCAGATGACGTAATCCAGTTCAAATATTGCGTTTTCATTATCATCGGATTCATTTGTATATTATTATTATCATTATTATTATTATTATTATTATTATTATTATTATTATTATTATTATCATTATTATTAGTTCTTATTATGCATATAAAATAATAATATTATTATTAATATTTTCTTAGCCCAAATTATGGCTTTTAAGGTTAAAACCCCGATTAGATATAACATTATAACGTTTTCAAATTACGTATGGAACAGTCAGAAGAACATTAAGAAACAAAACAAGAAAGGACACTCAATTAAAATTTTATAAAAATGGCTGTGACATAATTTTTGTATGACAGTGAATATTGGGTGTTGAATAAAAAGGACCAAAGCGGAATAAATGCATCGGAAATTGAATATTTAAAAGGATGCTCATTGATAGACCACATTAGAAATGAAGATGTAGGGCTACGTAAAGAATTGAAAATTACATTCCTCCTAAATATAAAGTTAAAACTTATAGAACAAAATGGATTCAACATCTTGATAGAATAGAAAATACCCAAAAGAGCCTGGAAATATGAAACCTGTAGGCAAGAGTTCCCAAGGAAGACCAATAAAGCGGTGGAATGAAGAACCGGAACAGGCCAGAAGACCTATAGCGTGAAGTGGATGATTATTTATTATTATTATTATTATTATTTATGTTGTTTTATTATTCTGATGAAGGTTTTTATAAACGGATTCATAACACAGATTCCTCTATCATCCTACCTATCTTTCTTTCTATCTTTCTTCTTAAGAATTGAACGAATTTAATCTCTTTCGGAATTTCTTCTCCTGATACGAACTTATTGTGAAATTTTGTAGGTAATGTTATTAATAGGATTAGGATTTTTATGACCTGAAAACCAATTAAATATTAAAAAAATATATATGCAGTAATGACCTAAAATTTAAAAAAAAATGCAGTCACATAAAAAATGGCCTAATAATATTATAATTATGTAATAATTTCAGTTCTAAAACCTAGGGTAAATCAGTACATGACAATTAACTATTTATTTACGAATAAAATGCAAGGAAAAGCAAACTAAAGTATGGAATTTGATATTGTATCATTATTTTTATTTTATTAAAATTATCGCCCTAGCTACCTGTTTGTCGCGAGACAATACATAGGCCTAAACATTTTCTCAGGTATATATGCAAAAGAAAAGTCCATACTGTAAATTCAAATGAAATAGGAGAGGAAGATAGACTTTGCAAGGAACAAAATTCCGATAAATTTAACAATTCTAATAAATACAGAAGAAATAAATAGCACGATAAAATTCTTTAATCTTTAAAAGAAGGAAAATATGACACTTAAGACCAATAAACAGCTATAATATGCTCCCTTACATATAAATGACCAAATATGCATAAATGTGACTTAATAAAGTACTTTAATTCAATTAGTTCTTTATAAAAGTTTATATACAGAGTGTCCCATTCAAACCTCCCACATTTTAATTATTCATAACTCTCAAAGTATGCGGAAATATGAAATGAGGTTGGTATTAAAAGAAAGAGAAACACAAAGAATCTTTGTTTTTCATTGTTGCAGTTAATTCATCTGTCACATGTTGGACAATAATGACATAAAACAAAATGGCGAATGGTCAAAGAAATGTAAACCAATGGGATTAAAATTAAAAGAGAATAAATACACACATAACGTATTATTCGCAGATGATCAAGTGGTAGTCACTTCAGGATTTGAGGATGCAAACTACTCGTAGGCCTATATGGGTAGGAAATTAGAGGAAGAATACTCAAGATGAGGTTTAACAATTAATTATAATAAAACAATATATGAGCACAGATCTTTCCGAGGAATTAGAAATAAATGGAATAAAGATAGAACAGTGGACTATTTTAAGTATTTGGGATCAATAATTCAAAAAGATGGATCATCTGAATTAGATATCGAAAAAAAAAAGAATAATAGAAACAAAGAAAATTATTGGAATATTACATTCTATTTTGTGGAGTAGGTATATAATCAAAAGGACTAGATTATTAATATATAACACAATTGTGAAGAGTATTTTATTATTTGGTGCTGAAACATGAACGTTGAAGCAAAAACACAAAAATAAATTATTAGTCTCAGAGCATTTTAACATAGGCCTATAGTGCTGAAGTCTGGCAAATTCCTACCAGAGAAATGAAAAGAATTTTAAGTAGAGAAATGGATATTTTAAGAAGATCGGAAGATATCAAAATTAGATGAAATAAAAAATAATACAATTAGAGAAATAATGAATGTAGAAAAGGATATTGTACAGGATATTGAAGAAATTCAACTAAGATGGTATTGACATATAATGAGAAGAAGGGACACAGAAACAAACAAAGAAGTATTGAAATGGATACCTCCTGGAAAAGGGAAACATGGTAGACCAAAGCCTACTTGAATAAAGGGAGTTCAAGACAACATGTAGAAGAGAAATATGTCAGAAACAGACACGCAAGACCGCGAAGTGTGGAAGAAAAAAATGTATATTTTGGTTGAGGATGCTTGTGTAAATAACAGAAACAATCCTGAAATAAATAAATAAATAAGTAAATAAATAAATAAATAAATAAATATATATATATATATATATATAAAGAGTACTAAGAGACTGAAAGACGTAGCGTAGTGGTTAAGGCACTGAGCTACAAGCCGGAGGGTCGAGGGTTCAAGTCCCGTTGGGGTCAGGATTTTTAAACTGACCCAAACCCACTGGCGGCACTATGGCCCTGGGGTCGACTCAGCCTCTAACGGAAATGAGTACAGACGCTTGTTCTGGGGGTAAAGGCGGCCGTCACGCAGGGCTGACAACCCGGCTGACATGAAGTGCCGATTGTCTAGTAAAAGTGGGAGCCTTAACCTCCTACTACCCCAAGGGCCTCCGGGTCTGTTGTGGGATCACTTTACTTTACTTTACTTTAAGAGACTGAAAGAAAAAATGTCAAAAAATGGGCATACCATTACAAAATACACATGTATATTCACTAAATTTCGCAGACACACCAGGTATTAATACCACAAGACCGCGAAGACATAGAATATATGGCAAAAAACTAAAAGAAGAATATGAACAATGGGGACTTTATATAAATACTGAAAAAACGAAATATCTGTATATAGGAGAAAAAATGAAAGATATAAATTTCAACGATGGAGTAGAACTAAAACCTAGTATTGAATGCACTTATTTAGGAACAAAATTAGACCATTCAGGCGATAACACAGTGGAAATTAAAAATAGAATAGCACAACCAAAACAAGCAATAAATGCTTTAAACTCGGTTTGGTGGGGCAAAACATTACAAAAAAATATAAAATTACAAATATATCTAACCATAATTCAGAGCATTTTAACATATGGTGCTGAAGTCTGGCAAATTCCTACCAGAGAAATGAAAAGAATTTTAAGTACAGAAATGGATATTTTAAGAAGATCAGTTGGAAAATCTAGAATGGATAGAATACGAAATAAAGAAATATGGGAAGATGTACAAGAGGAGACGGACATCATAGACATAGAAAAGAAAATATTACAGTGGTTTGGCCATGTCAAAAGAATGCCAGAGCAAAGGTTGTTATGGAATGGATCCCAAAGGAAATGAGGAAAAGAGGAAGACCGAAGAAAACTTGGATAGAAGGGGTACAAGCGGCTATGAATATCAGAGGATTGGAGGAAGATCAATGGATGGACAGAGAGGAATGGCGTTTGATTTCCGGAAGACGGTGGGAGCTGCAATGATACCGGATGATATATAGTGTAAAAGTATCATCTTCTAAAAAATGGACTATACGCAGAGAGCGGTGAGATAATCAAGAATGGATAACAAGATAACATAGGATATTGATATGATGGATCATAATCACATCACATATCATTACTATTGAATACTTCGAAGAAGAAAGACGTCTTTAATGGTAGCAACAAGCCTGCGTCGAGACTGCATGGGTGACCGTCAGTGACATCGAGCTTGGATCAAGCTTGGATGGGTGACCGTCAGTGACATCGAGCTCGCATCACGCATTGATGGGTGACCATCTGTACACGCCGTAGTGCTTCATTAACATCAAATTCAGTGCGGTTACTGGTAGTTCTTGGGCTCTGTGATTGGTTGTTATATAAATAGTGATCGCTACGCAACCAATCGGCGGTTAGGGCAGTGAATTCCAGACCGGGCTTACCGGCCCGGTCCAGTGCAAGTGTTCTAGTGTTTATCTAGAAATTCGATAAATTCACGTGTGTAGTGTCTAAAGTTATAGTGTTGTGGTTTCTTCACTAATGTGCAGTGTAATTCTATCCTAGTGGCAAGGGTTTACTAATAAAGTTAAGTGAAGTAGTAGACTAAGTCTTGGTATAACCAAGCATGGCTGCTGCATTTGATCCAAGGTCTATGGACCTGTTCGAAAATGATGATGATGAGGACATCAGACCTTTCAAGTTGTGGGAAGAAGCCTCACAATTTTTCGAGACATATATTGCAAAAAAGAAAAGCGAGGAAAATGCTCGATTTCAAAGATATATTCATGAGATACGCGGAGTTTTCTTACTCATCACTAATAATCTGGCTACTTTCCCCAGCAGTGAGAGGTCTGATGCGGTGTGCGACATCACTTTGACCTGTATGGAGAAATTAGATAAGATATATGGCCAAGTATCGGAAAGTGTAACTCTGTACTCGCTCATGTTGAAGGAAGTAAAAGCTGCTGCGCTTGAGCTCCAAGCGCACAGCTTTCTCCCAGAGCATGACGCGAGTTCAGAAACAGACTCAGAGCAACCAGTTAAATCTAAAGAAACGGCCAAATTTGACATACCAAACCCTTTTCTGAGAACTGAATCTGAACCTAGAGAAGCTACGACTCCCAAAAAGAGAGAAATAAAGTAAAAGTAAAGGTATTAAAGTATCTAAAACCACTGAAAATATTTCTGAAAAGAGAAACCCAAGATTTATCCAAACAAGTCAAAGTGAAGTCTCCCACTGTAGTATCAGGGGTTGAGACTTCTAACAGATATGCAGCATTAGCTGCTACAAGTATGGAAGTATCAACTTCTGGAACTTCCTCTACAGTGGTTCCACCTGTTATTGCTGGTCCATCGACCGATACGACAAATACTACACCTTCTCAAAATGTTGACTCTGCGAAACAAAGGCCCCCACCAATCACTGTCACTGGTCATGGGGACATGTTTCGTATGAATAAAGAGATAAAAGCACTCATAAGTGGACCACTCAAAGTGTTAACATTAGAGAAGGTTTGCGTTATTACGCAACTACAATGGAGGACTTTTTAGTCCTTAGACAGTATTTTAATTCCCTTCATAAGGAATACTATACTCATTGACTAAAAAGGAACTTCCATTGAAGGTAGTGTTAAAACGGCTGCCTTCCAATACTCCCATAGACGAAATAGAAGAGGAAATTAAGTCCTTGGGATTTCCTCTGAAAAGTATTAGGCAAATATCTGCCAAAAAAGATAATGTAGAGAAACCTCTTCCCATTTTCATTCTTGAACTCGAGCGGACAGCTGAGGCTCTGAAAATTTATGACCTGGAACGGCTGGTTTACTGCGTCGTATCGGTGGAATCTTACAGACCAAGGACTGGCATTAAGCAATGCTTCAGGTGTCAGTCATTCAATCATACCTTTTCCGCATGCTGCCGGAAGCCACGTTGCGTAATCTGTGCCGAGGCCCATGGACATAAGGACTGTCCATTAAAGGCCTTGCACAGAGAGATGCTAATTTGCTTAAGTGCGCAAATTGCGGGGCTAACGGACACCCAGCATCCTATCGTGGCTGCCCTGTTTTCCAGGCAGCGCTTGTGAGTTATAATAGGGCAGCTCAACCCAAACAACCTATATATCAACCTAGGACTTTCACTTCGGTGAAAGTCCAACCTAATGTTTCCTTTTCCCAATCCCTACAGAAGGGCACCGCTTCACAAAACCAAAAGGTGAACAGCAATGTTCAAGGCCAGGGCCAGCAATTGCCTAATCTACAACTAGGGCAGCAGGTTGAGGAGTATCTCCAGGGTCTTCAGCCAATATTGGCTGGACTACCCTCTCCTATGGAGAGATTCCTTTTCCTGCACAGGATCTTTAACCTGTGTAACATAGGTTAAAGCTAAGTGAACCACAAACTAAATAGATTGTGCGAGTTGCTCGCATGGAGTGTGATATCGGGTTGCACTACCCAGTGCGACTTGATGTCTACATACTGTGTGGACATATCCACAATTTATTATTCAGGTCCGTAGACCAAAGAAACCATCTTGTCACAATGGCTAGGATTAAAAGAACCACAATCCTAAAACGATAGCCACTACGGAATTAACTGCCAGGAATGCCAATTAGGTATCAGTATGCAGAGTCCAGGACGGTGCCAAGTCACCGTCACTCAAATTGAATTGATTGATGTTCTTGAAGTAGCTCTCCTCCAACGCATCATGCCTTAAACCGCTCGACTATGGCGCGGGACACTCAAGATGTTTAACACCTAAAATAAATCATAGTCCCCGCCGGGTTTGAATTCGGAACTTCGAATCCAGAGGTAACTGGGCAGAATGATTATTAATTTTGAAAATACGACGTTGTTGCATGAAGTTGTTGAGGTATATTTGAATTAAACATGGCGTGTTCGAGCAGTAGAATTTGCGATTGTACAGAAATATGCTACTGCTCACCTCTCCTATGTCCATGACCTCTAGCTATCTCAACACTGGCGCCATCTCCAGCGCCGGCATCTTATGTTGTGGGTGGATTCGCTACAGTGGCGTTACCTCTAATTAAAAATTCGCAAATGCAATAAGGTCCATAGCCCTACCTATTTTGAGCTAATATCCAATTGTAATGCAAACAAACCAGATGTATGACTCTATCTATCTTCGGGTTTTTACAGCTGCTGCCGTCTTCCCGTGCCAAACCTCCAAAGCCTACGGTCTTGGGCATCTTCGATGCTTAGCCCTCTTGCTTGCAATACTGTCTTCATGTTTTCCTTCCATGTTAACCTTGGTCTCCCTCTTTTGTTCTTTCTGTTCGGATGCTATTCATATAGTTGCTGCGGCCATCGCTCATATTCCATTCTTAAAACATTTCCTAACCACTTTAATTCCTTCTCCTCAATTCTTTAAATTATGCTTTCTTCTGCTTCCATTATGTTTCTAATTTCCTTATTTGTGACATGTTCTAATTTAGACTTTCTGGCACTTCTGCGTAAATAATCCATTTCTAGAGCTATTAGTCTATTCTTGTAGTACTTCCATACATTGCAACAGATTCCACCAATGTTTTACCAATATTTTTTTTGTGTCTTTCCAAATATGCTTATCCCACCATATGGAATTTAACGATGATATTATTTTGCTACTCAATTCAATTCTGTTTTATGTTGGATTATAAAATAAAATATAGGCCTACCAGGGGCACTTTATAACTGGAAAAGTTATCCTTATATAATAATAATAATTTGGGGATTCTTTTTATTTAATTTTTAATATAAAAATTAGTCCCGCGCCGTAGCCGAGTGGTTAAGGCAGGAAGCCTTGGCGCAGAGCTACGGGACTTGCGCTGGTTCGAGTCTCCATGGGGGAAGAAATTTTCTCATGGTATTTCGGCCAGTATGGGACCGGTGCCCACCCAGCATCGTGAGGCAATTGGGTAGCTACAATAAGTAGCGGCTCCAGGTTGAGGAACCAGCTATAACGGCTGGGGGGACTCGACATGCTAACCACATGTCACCCCTACACTGGCTGTTGATCATCTACCTCTGTGATTGACACATGTGGATGTGAAGGGCCAGCAGCCGGCTGGTAAAAGGGCAACCGCTGAAAAGTGGAAATACCCTCAATCGGAATATAAAAATTATTTAAATAATTTAAAACTAAATATTATTTAGTGGAATGCAGGCTTTCACGGCCGGTAATCATGGTAGTAAAAGATTCCGGGCTATGTGGCCGTGGTCTATAACTGGCGTTTCTTCCAGACGTTTCTCCCTCAACTGCGGAGGGCATCTTCAGTGGCGAGCGCTAGAAGCTGTTGTTTCCCTGT
Source organism: Diploptera punctata (assembly GCA_030220185.1). Classification (NCBI taxonomy): domain Eukaryota; kingdom Metazoa; phylum Arthropoda; class Insecta; order Blattodea; family Blaberidae; genus Diploptera; species Diploptera punctata. The sequence goes on along the minus strand of JASPKZ010009838.1, from coordinate 54,769 downwards.
CGTAGACTCGACTGCGAAACAACAGCTTCTAGCGCTCGCCACTGAAGATGCCCTCCGCAGTTGAGGGAGAAACGTCTGGAAGAAACGCCAGTTATAGACCACGGCCACATAGCCCGGAATCTTTTACTACCATAAATATTATTTATTTTACAATGTTAAATATAATAAATGATTTTTATAACACCAATGTGAAATGTAACAATTATTACGTCACATATATTGTCGTGACAAACAATAGATATCGAATTCACAGACAAAAGTTTACGACAAAAGAAAGTTTAAATAATGTGGTCTTAAGTCGGCCGAACATCAAAAATATAATTGGGTGTCGAGGAATGAAGACGGGCTTATCGTTTTCTTTCTTGATGATGTCATTACCAATGAGCAACTGACAACATTATAATTTGCAACAGAAGAAGAAGGAGATGGCTACAAAGATGTGAAAAAGATCGACGCCATTGAATCATCTCAAAATAAAAGTTTAAACAATTAGTAATATGTTGAATTATATTGGTTCAATATACAAGAAAAACATAAAATAGAAATGACGCGAGTCTAATGAAATAAAAAAAATTAAATTACCAGAAATAATTTAATAGTGCAGTAATATTTAAATAAATGTCCACCGCTGTGGTCTCGGGGTAGCGTGCTGCCTTGTCACGCAGCGGGCCCGGGTTCGATCCCCGATCGGGACAGTTTTCTGGGTGAGGTTTTTATCGGGGTTTTTCCTCACCTGTAAGACAAATGTCAGGAAAACTTTAAGGCCCAAACGGTCCCCGAAATCATATGGCCATCGCAATCATCACCATTCATATTCGTCTTAGGTTAAGCTTAGGATTAGGGACTCTCCTGGCGCACCATTATCATCATCACCTATCATATCATCGGGGCAACGTAACTCCGCCTTCCAGGCGCCCCAACCTCAGAAGTGGGTTTTAAGTACGCCTTGCCAGGAGAGAAACCAGGAATGTCGAAAGGCAAACCTGGGGCATTTGAAAAAAAAAAGAATCAAAGAAATTCATTACCTAAGAAACCCAGTCACAATTAACATTGACCGAATAATTATTTTACCTGTAAGAGTGTAAGAAAACGTAGTTCGAAATAAACGAAATAAAAATATTAAATAGTATATTGCGATACGAGAGTGGTAAATACTTGATATGGATCGAGGAAAAGTTTAAAAAAACGAGGCGCTTCTGCCGAGTTTTTTTTTTAATTTCCGAGATTCCGTTATGTGTTTACCACATGAGTATTGCATACTATTTTTTGCACTCTGTGTATTTATTTTAGTAATTAAGATACGCCTATTACCTAAAATATTCTTCTTCTTGTAAACCCATGTTTCCCTTAACAGAGATTTAGGCGCTCTCCCCCTACAGGGAAGAATTTGAACCATACTAATTTAGTTACACTTGTTTTCGTATAGATGTCATTTGAGTGATCCGTGGTCAGCGTTCCGCCTCATACTGACATCTAGGAAACCAAGGTAGTACTAGGACGGGAAAATTAGGTAAATTTTGCTTAGAGGCCTTTTCATTCAGGTTTAAGGATCTTTTACGAGCCTGAAAATCTTAAGACTCGGGACCCACGGCTTAAAGTCCCTCCCGGAGGACTTGCTCCTTGGATTTTTCTATCCTAAAAAATCCATCGACCCGGCCGGGTTTGAACCTGCGACCCTCAGGACCAGAGGCAAGGAGCATAACCGCTAGTCCACCGCGACCGACTAGCAAAAATATTTTTTTTTTTGCAAATGCCCCAGGTTGTCTTTCGACATTCCTGGTGTCTATCCTGGCATGGCGTACTTGTAACCCACTTCTGAGGTTAAGGCGGGGTTAAATTGCCCCGATGATATGATGGGTGATGATAATGATTATGGTGCGCCAGGATAGTCCCTAATCCTAAGCTTAACCTAAGATGAATATGAATGATGATGATTGCGATGGCCATATGATTTCGGGGACCGTTTGGGCCTTAAAGTTTTCCTGACATTTGTCTTACAGGTGAGAAAAAACCCCGATAAAAACCTCACCCAGAAAAACTGTCCCGACCGGGGATCGAACCCGGGCCCGCTGCGTGACAAGGCAGCACGCTACCTCGAGACCACAGCGGTGGATACTAGCTAAAATATTAATAATTATAATTTAAGATAGCCTAACTGTTAGATTTCAGAAGGTGAATCGGCTTTGTGTTGCTATGGAAAAATAATAAGCGTTGGTCATGTCGCCATCTTATATTTGTTAAAACTGTAGAATAATTTGATTTGGGATTTTTTTCTGATTATGGAGAAAGTTTTAGGTAATGTGTGCAGTGATGATGAAATAGAAGAGACGTGGAAAGCTGGACGTGAAGAATTAAAACCGAAATTAATACAAAGTTCAGTATCACTATCAATATTTCAAAATAAATGATTTAACTTACCGCACTAGTGCTTTCGGTATTTTTTAAAGTATTGATATTTACTTTGTTTTCATAGCAACCAAGATTGTATGCGTGAATGTCAAATTACGTTGTACATCAACAATAAAAGTATACAATATTAGTTACATATTTTTTATTATTGATTTCGTACATCTCAATGATGGATAAATCATATTTGAAGAGAAAAATTATACGCTCAGACCGGGACTTGAACCCGGGACCCTTGGTTCTCTAGACCAAGTGCTCTACCAACTGAGCTACCTGAGCAAGTACCGATCTAAACGCAAATCTTTCTCTATATACATTGTAATTCCCATCCACCAAATGCTGTGAAGCCATGCTTCTATCTTGCAAATGGCGGCTCCTTTATTAAGAAGACATATTTGGGAATTATACATTACAGCCAGTACGGCTTTTTCCAAGTTTTTATTATTGATTTCGTACATCTCAATGATGGATAAATCATATTTGAAGAGAAAAATTATACGCTCAGACGGGACTTGAACCCGGGACCCTTGGTTCTCTAGACCAAGTGCTCTACCAACTGAGCTACCTGAGCAAGTACCGATCTAAACGCAAATCTTTCTCTGTATACATTGTAATTCCCATCCACCAAATGCTGTGAAGCCATGCTTCTATCTTGCAAATGGCGGCTCCTTTATTAAGAAGACATATTTGGGAATTATACATTACAGCCAGTACGGCTTTTTCCAAGTTTTCATTATTGATTTCGTACATCTCAATGATGGATAAATCATATTTGAAGAGAAAAATTATACGCTCAGACCGGGACTTGAACCCGGGACCCTTGGTTCTCTAGACCAAGTGCTCTACCAACTGAGCTACCTGAGCAAGTACCGATCTAAACGCAAATCTTTCTCTGTATACATTGTAATTCCCATCCACCAAATGCTGTGAAGCCATGCTTCTATCTTGCAAATGGCGGCTCCTTTATTAAGAAGACATATTTGGGAATTATACATCACAGCCAGTACGGCTTTTTCCAAGTTTTTATTATTGATTTCGTACATCTCAATGATGGATAAATCATATTTGAAGAGAAAAATTATACGCTCAGACCGGGGCTTGAACCGGGACCCTTGGTTCTCTAGACCAAGTGCTCTACCAACTGAGCTACCTGAGCAAGTACCGATCTAAACGCAAATCTTTCTCTATATACATTGTAATTCCCATCCACCAAATGCTGTGAAGCCATGCTTCTATCTTGCAAATGGCGGCTCCTTTATTAAGAATACATATTTGGGAATTATACATTACAGCCAGTACGGCTTTTTCCAAGTTTTATTATTGAGAACCAAGGGTCCCGGGTTCAAGTCCCGGTCTGAGCGTATAATTTTTCTCTTCAAATATGATTTATCCATCATTGAGATGTACGAAATCAATAATAAAAACTTGGAAAAAGCCGTACTGGCTGTAATGTATAATTCCCAAATATGTCTTCTTAATAAAGGAGCCGCCATTTGCAAGATAGAAGCATGGCTTCACAGCATTTGGTGGATGGGAATTACAATGTATATAGAGAAAGATTTGCGTTTAGATCGGTACTTGCTCAGGTAGCTCAGTTGGTAGAGCACTTGGTCTAGAGAACCAAGGGTCCCGGGTTCAAGTCCCGGTCTGAGCGTATAATTTTTCTCTTCAAATATTAGTTACATAGTTCAAAAAACATATATTAACTAGCAAAAGAAAAAAAATATATATAATTATACAAATTTAAATAGCCTATCTTAGATTAATTGTCAGCATCTGAAAGTTTCACAATTTGAAATGCCAATTTAAATAATAAATATTCTCAACTCGTGTCCAACTCAGGATCGGGTTGAGGGATGAGATGAGATGAATCCTCTTATATAGAGGTCTGTGAATGACACAGGCGCCGGCAGACCACGCCTCACGCACCACCACAGGGGCAGATGAAAGAAATAGATGAGATGAGTATGGAGAAATGGTGGAATTAAATTGTGGTAGGGAAAAACGGGAGAAATCCCAGAGAAAAACCTGCCCAAGCTCCGTTTCGTCCACCACGAAATCCACATGGAGTGACCGAGACTCGATCTCGGGATCCCATCGGTGAAAGGCGAGCGTCTAACCGCTTGGGAGGCAAAACAAAAAATGGGTTGATGATGCAATGCATTTATCCCTGTGTTTCTGCCAGTCTATTAAGGCATATTATCCAATCTTCCAATTTGGGAGTTGTATTACATTCCTATAGTTTAAATTATATATTTGGCGGTGGATTTTAGTGCATTGCAGTTAAAAACGGAAGATAACTTTTTTTTACATGGCCTTAGTACATCACAACGTTTCTCTGGGGGAAAAAAAATCAAGTTAGGTTTCGGCATGCAATGGTTAGGTTCCCTTGAAATACAGTAGTGTTCCATCCGATCTATAATTGAGTCCAAAAGTCATCTCATATATTAGGTACCACAATATCATTTTAATACTGGATAATGGGTATCAATTGTTAAAAATTAACATCTGAAAATTCGGGTTTTTTCTATATTTCAATTTTCTGCAACCTCTCTATAAGCGGTTTTTTAGTTAAATTGAAGGGCGAGAGACTACGAAAAGATAACCATGCTGGAAACCATTTTTTACAGGTCTTTCAGAAGCTAAATACTTACATAAATGTAAACAGAAAATACTTTTTTTATGTGAGATAAAATTGAACTGCATGATCTTTATAGGAAGCCAGAAATAATAAGAAAAGTTAAGTCTCGTAGACTGAAATGGGCAAGACATGTGGCAGGAATGGGAAATGAAAGAGTTGCATGGAAACTTGTAGGAAAACCAGAGAAAACACCTACTTGAGGTGGGAGAATAACAATAAGCATGTTTTGAGGGAAGTAGATTATACAGGGGACGATTGGAAAACATTAGCTAAAGATAGGGATGTATGGAGAGCTTAGGGTAGTTCCGGGTGAGATGGCCATACGGGTGTGATGGTCATAGCTTCTATTTTATGTTGGAATGACCGGATGTGAAAGCAACTCGGTAGGCGGTATGCTTTTGACTCTAGTAACCGATTGTTGAACACGTGTGGCAGTTTATGTTGGAATGACCGGATGTGAAAGCAACTCGGTAGGCGGTATGCTTTTGACTCTAGTAACCGATTGTTGAACACGTGTGGCAGTTTATGTTGGAATGACCGGATGTGAAAGCAACTCGGTAGGCGGTATGCTTTGACTCTAGTAACCGATTGTTGAACACGTGTGGCAGTTTATGTTGGAATGACCGGATGTGAAAGCAACTCGGTAGGCGGTATGCTTTTGACTCTAGTAACCGATTGTTGAACACGTGTGGCAGTTTATGTTGGAATGACCGGATGTGAAAGCAACTCGGTAGGCGGTATGCTTTTGACTCTAGTAACCGATTGTTGAACACGTGTGGCAGTTTATGTTGGAATGACCGGATGTGAAAGCAACTCGGTAGGCGGTATGCTTTTGACTCTAGTAACCGATTGTTGAACACGTGTGGCAGTTTATGTTGGAATGACCGGATGTGAAAGCAACTCGGTAGGCGGTATGCTTTTGACTCTAGTAACCGATTGTTGAACACGTGTGGCAGTTATGTTGGAATGACCGGATGTGAAAGCAACTCGGTAGGCGGTATGCTTTTGACTCTAGTAACCGATTGTTGAACACGTGTGGCAGTTTATGTTGGAATGACCGGATGTGAAAGCAACTCGGTAGGCGGTATGCTTTTGACTCTAGTAACCGATTGTTGAACACGTGTGGCAGTTTATGTTGGAATGACCGGATGTGAAAGCAACTCGGTAGGCGGTATGCTTTTGACTCTAGTAACCGATTGTTGAACACGTGTGGCAGTTTATGTTGGAATGACCGGATGTGAAAGCAACTCGGTAGGCGGTATGCTTTTGACTCTAGTAACCGATTGTTGAACACGTGTGGCAGTTTATGTTGGAATGACCGGATGTGAAAGCAACTCGGTAGGCGGTATGCTTTTGACTCTAGTAACCGATTGTTGAACACGTGTGGCAGTTTATGTTGGAATGACCGGATGTGAAAGCAACTCGGTAGGCGGTATGCTTTTGACTCTAGTAACCGATTGTTGAACACGTGTGGCAGTTTATGTTGGAATGACCGGATGTGAAAGCAACTCGGTAGGCGGTATGCTTTTGACTCTAGTAACCGATTGTTGAACACGTGTGGCAGTTTCATGTTAAAAGTCGGCGACTTTTTCCTAATTATTGTTTTGTAACTGCTCAGATATTTTGTGACCGTCAAGAGAAGTGAACATAAGTGCGACGTTCCTGCAAAATAATTCTCAGCAGCTTATTGTACGAGTTAAGTGGATCTTCTGTGATTAATATAAGGTTAATATTTCTTATTTAATCATCTCCTGGTTTTTTTCCGCACTATGGCCATCTAACCCTTAAACATGGGGGAGATGGCCACCTACTTTTAGGGAGAGTTGGCCAACTGTTTAAGACGCATTTTCGTTGATTTTTTTTTTAATTTTTGTTTTCTGCCTCAGCGGTATAGTGTTATAGTATTTATTGCTAGTTTAATTGTATTAATTTGTATATTAGTGGGAGTTGGCCTTCTGTTTAGCAAGTCTACGATCCCAAAGATCCTGGTTTTGATTCCCGGCTTTTTCTTAGAATTATTTCAGGTAGTTGCTTGATATATACTGGCACTGTAAGGGTCCCTTACAATCCCGATGCCATTCCTGACTATGCATTCCTCAATTCAACTGTAAGTGAATCTACAAATGCAGAGAGAAAACAGGATGATCAATGTCAGGACACGAACGGAAATAACGCTGAGGATTCTAATTCTGATACCCATGGAAATCTTGAGCCACAACCGACCACTTCCTAATCTAACGTGGAATACACTCCTACGAAAATTCTGGAGACGATGTCACCAGCACCATCCTTAAGCAAATTGCCAGCAAGCAAAAGGCCAAAGCTTCACGCTACTCTCTTGACTTCCCCCGAGAACATAGAAAAAGTGAGGTTTAAATCTACAAAATTGGCAATGGGCGTAAATCCTTCAGTAAGCAAGTTTCGAAGCTAACATTTCTTAGAAAACGATCAATTTCTAGGAGCAGCTGAAGAAAGAATCGTAATTAACGACGAGTTTGCTGGCAATGATGAATTTGTTGATCTCACCAACGAATGTGTTGGTTGTGGCGAAGACTACGACAATACAAAGAAGGCAATTGACTGGATTCAGTGTATCCGTTGTCAAAGGTGGCTCCATGAAACGTGCACTACTTTTATTGGTGTTTGTTTGCCTTGTGGAAAAGTGATAACTAGGAAAAACTTAAATAATTCACTTGTTTATGGAAACATTTTTCTCCGAAAATAATTGAAGATATTTTATTTGTATTTTAATGCAAGAAAAGTTTTAAATTTTATGAAACAATTAGTTTTTTTTAAATTTTATATGTAAATGTAAATGCAATGAACAAATATATATATTTTAATAACTTTTTGAGTGTATTTAATGACTTCAAAACTGAGTAATCAACACTCTCTACCCTATGGCCATCTCCCCCTGGCAACTAGGGAGAGATGGCCAGTGTATTGTTTTTCAAAAAGTTGCTTTAATTACTTTGAATGGCAATATTTTATCATAAACACAAGGAATTATGTAGATTTACCTTCAGTAACCCCATTAAACTTTTGTTCACGTAATTATCCTGCAAATCTTCGATATTCTGAAACATTAAAAAAAGTATGGCCATCTATCCCCGGACTTACCCTATGCCTGTACGGCCATGAACCTACGGGTTCGATAGAGCCAGTGAATTAGTTTATGTGAGATAAAATTTAACATATCTGTTCTAGAAGTCTCATTTAGAATAATTTACTAAACTTTGGATGCCTTTCTCTAGGGGAAAAATATTTATTTTTTATAAGTAATGTCACGAGTTATTTACAAATCATCGATAGATTCACGAGTCACGAAATGACGAGTGAATTTATCTAGAGAATTTGGAAATCAAGAGTGGCATTTGTTAGAACTATTTAACGAATAAAATTAAGCTGCTTACTCAAAAATCATTATTTAAATATAGTTATTTTAAAATATTTATACATCAAACTGTATATTATAACCAACATTATAGGTTATTAATTTACTTTTTTAGTAAACAACTCAGTATAATCATCATTTAAAAACACAATTATTGGACCCAGTTATCAAATGTGTAGTTCGAAGAAATCTGTTCATTATTTGCTGTACTCAATGTATTTGTTGTAAAGTCCATAACTGCAAAATAATGCTCTGACCTGTTAAGAATATTAAAAAGGAGGAGCTTTCTTTATTACAAAAGCAGGAGGTGATAAAGATAATTCGATAAAGAGCGAGGCGAAACACGACTGTCATTGGTTGTGAAATATAATTCATTGAAACGTGATTGGTCATTGACTCCCATTTGGGGCATGAATTAAATATTCTAAAAACAAAAACATTCCTTGTAATTACACAAAGAACTCTCCATAACTTATCATCAGCTGCTGGCCTCACAATCACATGTGCAATTACGGAGGAGAATGATTATGCAGCAAGTATTGGGATGACATGTGATAAATATGCCATAGCTGCTATAGCTACTAATTGTAATACTCAAATTCCTTATGATACTGGGTGTGCATTTATCCCATAGGCCTATTGGCCAAAATTCCATAAGAAAATTTCTTCCCTCAGGGTCTCGAACTAGCTCATATCTGCCCAGTTTGGTTTAGATCCCTTTGCTATAATTTAGTAAGCGATTTTACTCTTTTCATGCATTTAATTAAGTACTAACTTTCGCACGTGAAGATATACTAAAGGCCAACACGCACACAGTATTGAGTAACACAAAAAAATTGGGACTGGAAGTAAATATCAATAAAACTAAATATATGGTAACACATAGAAATACATTATATAATGGTAGTGGACAGCTAATGACAAATGAGGGCAATTTTGAGGAAGAGACTGAATTCAAATACCTAGGAACAATAATCACAAATAGGAATGAGAAGCACAAAGAAATTAAACATAAGCTGAAATTCGAATACGCGTGCTATTATGCTTTATAGGGACGCTTGTTGTCCCAATTCCTTTCAAAAAGCGTTAAACTGAAAATAGTCTATATAAAACTACTATTTTTTTTTCAAATGCCCCAGGTTTGTCTTTCGACATTCCTGGTTTCTATCCTGGCATGGCGTACTTGTAACCCACTTCTGAGGTTGGGGCGCCTGGAAGGCGGGGTTACGTTGTCCCGATGATATGATGGGTGATGATGATGATAATGGTGCGCCAGGAGAGTCCCTAATCCTAAGCTTAACCTAAAATGAATATGAATGATGATGATTGCGATGGCCATGTGATTTCGAGGAACCGTTTGGGCCTTAAAGTTCTCCTGACATTTGTCTTACAGGTAAGGAAAACCCCGACAAAACCTCACCCAGAAAAACTGTCCCGACCGGAGATCGAACCCGGGCCCGCTGCGTGACAAGGCAGCACGCTACCCCGAGACCACAGCGGTGGACTATAAAACTACTATTCTACCAGTTATATTATACCTGGCGCACGGGAATCGTATTAGTACAAGAGAAAAATCTATGTTTAAATCGAGATGCCCAATAGCTTAAATCGTTAAAGCACTGGTGTACAGAACCAGAGATATTGGGTTCAAATCCCGAAATAGGCGTATATTGTTCTCTTCAAATTTAATCAGATTTAATAAATAGATAGATAGATCATCGGTAAATTAATATCTTTGACATCGCCCGATTCTCAATAGCCAATTTTGTCGGTCCATCCAATCTCCTGGTTGCAGATGTTTCTCCTTCATGTATAAATATATTCCCTGACTCCAGGAGGTTTTAGAAATATAATAAACTTCTGGTGGCACCATGGTCCTGGGGTCGACTCAGCCTCTAATCAAAATCAGTGCCAGATGCTTGTTTTAAGGGAAAAGGCGGTCGTTACGCAGAGTTGACAACCCGGATAACATCAAATGCCGACTGCCTAAAAAAAGGTGGGAGCCTTAACCTCATATTACACCAAGGGCATCTTTAGGCCTATAGTGGGATCAATTTTCTTTACTTTTAATGTTATTATATCTTCAAAAAAGTCACAATGGGAGGTTTTAGAAACTTTTTTGGAAGTTTGTTTTTCAACTTAATTGAAGTGGAAAGTTATTCACGTTTGACATAGGTAGACGTCGCATCGGTCGTTTGTAAAGGTGTTAAATGGTTAGCGAAGAAGAAAAAGTATACAGTGTTATTGTAAGAGACTTACCTACACAAATTACATATGTCCCAAACTTGTAGAATGAATGAGGAAGCCCGTCATAAATCCGTTTTCGTAAAACATTCTCAACAAAAACGTTTTCGTGCTCACTTTAGATATTTCAAGCTTAGAAAGGGGGACCTTTGTGCTAAAGAATTCCTTTCTCTATAAAGTTTCTTGTAATGATAATTTCTCTTTGAAAACGTGTCATAATCCTTGGAACCAGAGATAATAACAGTAAGAATGTTGACTGCAATGATAGACTGAGTAAAGTACTGTTTCGCATGCACGAACATGCTCAGATGGATTGACAATTTAGGGCAAAGAGGTTCCCGCGAGCGCCATGGCGCTCTTTTGACAGGTATTAGTAGCCCGTCGTCTGTTTTAAATGTAGGTCAGTTTTTAAATCTTTGAAATAACTAACTTACCGGCATTATCGAAACCGTAAGTTCATGCCCGCTCTAACATAAGCTCTCCTTGCATCCTTAACCTGAAACAACATTTTTCAATCATCTCCTGTGTAAATTCATCATAGTCCATTCACGAATTTAGGTGATTTGTTGATCTGTTTCGGTCCCAATAGAAACACCATCCAAAAGTCTTTTGAGTGGACGCCCTGGTCTTCTTCCTGCAGGTTGATAGCTTAACATATGTTTAGGTATCCTGTGATCTTTCTTTCGATGAATATGCTGCATCCGCCTTGACTTATAATCAGAAATTTTGTTTACTAAAGGTTCCATGTGTAATATTGTTCTAAGATGTCTTCATTTTTTATGATCTAGTAGTGTGTATCCTGCAGTCCCCCGAAGGTATCTCGTTTCAGCAGATCTAAGACTCTGTATATACTTCTTTTTCAGTGTCCATACTTCGCTACCATACAAAATAATTGGAAGAGCCAGTGTTTTATACATATTTAGTCTTGAATCTTCTTGGACTAACTGTGTCTTGAAGATAGAATTGATTAACCCTAAAATCCTTAAAAAATGTTATATTTTTGCATTTACATAATTTTCTTCTTCATATGAGATATTGCATCAAATCATGGTAAATGTTATTCTCCCACCTCACTCTTGCCCACCTAGTGGCGCTTTCTCTCTGTTTTTCCTACACTGAATTCCCATGCCCCTATTTCTCCCACCTCATTCTAAGTCTTTGTATATCCTTCTGTTCCAATGCCCATACTTCGCTACCATACTAAAGAGTTGGAAGAGCCAGTGTTTTATACACTTTTAGTCTTGAATGTTTTTGGACTAACTGTGGCTTGAAGATAGAATTTAATAACCCTAAAATCCTTTAAAAATTTTATACTTTTGCATTTACATAATTTTCTTCTTACCCTACCTAGTGGCGTTTTCTCTCTGGTTTTCCTACATTGAGTTCCCATGCCCCTCTTTCATTCCCATTCGTACCACTTGCACTGCCCATTGCAGTCAACGAAATTAACCGCTCTTATTACATCTGGTGTCCCGCGCCGTGGACGAGTGGTTATGGCAAGAAGACTTGGCGCAGAGCTACGGGACTTGCGCTGGTTCTAGTCGCCATGGGGGAAGAAATGTTAGTCATGGAATTTCGGCCAGTATGGCACCGGTGCCCACCCAGCACCGTGAGGCATTTGGCTAGCTACAATAAGTAGCGGCTCCAGGTTGAGAAAACCAACTATAACGGTTTGGGGACTCGTCATGCTGACCACATGTCACCCCTACACTGGCTGATGATTATCTACCTCAGTGATTGATACATGTGGATGTGAGGCCAGCAGCAGGCTGGTAGGCTATGGGCCTTCTAGGCCTCTCGCGTCAGGAGTATTACATCTGGTTTCCCATGAAGACCATGTAGCTAAATATTATCTCATTCTTACTCTACTTAGTGGCTTTCCCTCAGGTTTTCCTACAAGGAGTTCTCATGCCCCTCTTTAATATGCATTTGTGTTATATGTCCTGTCCATCGCAATCTACGAAACTTAACTGTTGTTATTACATCTGGTTAACCATAAAGCTTATGTAGCTCATGTTATGAAATCTTCTCTATTCACCTGTCTGTTCGTCGTCTCTTTGGCCCTAAGAACTTTATTCTTAAATAATCGTAATAGTTTTATTTTATAAATACCGGGACATTTGCTAAGAGGTATTTGAAATTTTATAGGTTTCTTTAAGAGTTAATTTCCTTGCAACTTGGTTTAAAAATATGCAACATACAAAAATCATTGTTTCAGCATATTCTTAAGTTATGTGCATGCAAATTATGTATCTAATTAAACAAGCCTTCCTGAACATAATGTCACTCTGATTAACTTCTTATTTCTTCGTGAGTAATTTAAAAATTAAAATTAAAAAAAGTAAAAAAATCCAACTTCTTAAAAGTATTGTCTTGGTAAAATGTTTTCAAAAACTACTTATCCAATTGTTTCCAAAATTTAGTATGTTATTGTCCATAGTTCATTTTACAATAATAAAGTTTGCTTGCGTTCAGATATGGATTTTGATTTATTTAAAGAAAATTCAAAGACAAAAAATATTTTTTGTCAAAAATTTTGCATACATTTTTTAAAAATTTCAAACGCTAAGAATAGCAGAAAGATAAATTTACCTTAGTATTACATAGAGCTGTTTAAACTGCATATCCAAGCCAAAAATTATTCTCCTATATTTCATAGTTTCGGAGAAAAGTGTACCAAAATGTGAAAAAATACAAGTTATGGAAAAATGCAAAAAACAAAAAATGTGTACATTATTAAAAATACACAGATACACCATTTCTAAAAATCACTTTTTATGAGTTTGAATGTCCAAAATCGACAAAATAATATTATACATCAATAAAATAGACCTTCCTGCATTTTTTAAAGAAACATATTTGTTTTAACCCAGATAAGTACTGGGTACCCTTAAGATGAAATGACCCCGCTACAGTCCTCAGGAGGAGTTAGCAGGCGGTTATGGTTTGAGATGTTACCAGTTTATCTGTACTGAGATATGGCCGCCTTTTTTTTCTCCAGAAAATATGTCTGGTACTCATTTCGAGTTAGAGGATGAGTCCATCCCAGGACCATGGTGCTGCCGGAATGTTTAGGCCAATTAATTCAGCAGACTGTAGGCCTATAAGTCTATTTTTGTATGAATTTAATGTTTTTACAACACGCAAATTAAATTAAATTTAATGAACAATGCAATAATTATCTATCCTTATACTGCTTTTTATTACACGCTTTATATTAGCTTGACCTGTATCTATCTATCTATCTATCTATCCATCTATCCATCTATCTATCTATCTATCTATCTATCTATCTATCTATCTATCTATCTATCTATCTATCTATCTATCTATCTATCTATCTATCTATCTATCTATCTATCTATCTATCTATCTATCTATCTATCTATCTATCTATCTAACTGAATCTTTCAACGCGATTTTCACCCACTTAAGATAATTGGATCGACTTGAAACTTTGTATAGGCCTACTTGTATGGGACCCGTGACAATACAATAATTTCATATTTATTTCCTAAAATCCTTGCTAGAATCATCAGAAAATCAAAAAAAGGGTCTTTGTATTTATGTAACGGAATCTTTGAACACGATTTTCACCCACTTAGAAACATTGGATCGACTTGAAACTTTGTATACTTATAAAGGACCCGTGACACTACAATAATTTCATATTTTGTTTCTAAAATCCTTGCCAGAATCATCAGAAAATAAAAAAAAATTAAAACTGATATAATAGTTTGCGGACTTGTCGACTTTTCAGTCAATCGTTGTAAGAGGTCAGTTGGCAAAGCGTTGAGCTTATGTAATGTAATTCTAGTAATCCATAGGTCGTTGGTTCAAATCCGGCTGGAGAGGGGGTTTTTCTTTAGAAGAGTATTACTTTTAGCTCATACTACAATAGTATCGAATTTAAATATATTTAGATTTTTATCTTATTCTGTAAAATATTAAAACTAAAAAATAAAAAATAAGTAATAGTTTTAAAAAACTAAAACAACACGCTTTATTAGAAAACCGAACTCAAAAATGAAAAATAATTTTAATTTCCAACATGCTTGGGATAAATTTAAAGTGGCCAACAAAAAAATCATCTCCAACACATATAGAATAAAACTAGAGTTATCAACAAAAAGAAAATAATGTTACCATCAAAAGCGTGGGGTGCTTTTTATGATTTTTACGTTTTCTTCTTAGAGACTTTACTTTTACCAATATATGTTTATTATCAAATATATTATTTGATATAGAGCACCCCACGCTTTTCATGGTAAAATTATTTTCTTTTTGTTGATAACTCTAGTTTTATTCTATATGTGTTGGAGATGATTTTTTTTTGTTGACCACTTTAAATTTATCCCAAGCGTGTTGGAAATTAAAATTATTTTTCATTTTTGAGTTCGGTTTTCTAATAAAGCGTGTTGTTTTAGTTTTTTTAAAACTATTATTTATCTTAGACTTGATAGATAAATTATCAATACCTTAACAATAAGTACTCTAC
The DNA here is from genome assembly GCA_030220185.1 of Diploptera punctata. NCBI lineage: Eukaryota > Metazoa > Arthropoda > Insecta > Blattodea > Blaberidae > Diploptera > Diploptera punctata. The sequence continues at coordinate 39,586 of JASPKZ010009838.1, read as the reverse complement.
TCCTCGCAGATTATCAAGTTATAATTTTCAGTTCAGAGAATAATTTACAAATAGGACTTATGCGTTAAATAAAATATTACAAGATTTTGGGATGGTAATATCAATACAAAAGTCAAAAGTAATGGCATTCTTAGGAGAAGATACAATCAGAAGTAAGATAATACACAATAACCAATGCCTAGAACAAGTACAAAATTTCAACTATTTAGGTTGTGAAATATCTTACCAAAATGAAAAAAATATATGAACAAGAATCATCAAATTTACACAAATCTTAGAAATAATAAATAATACATTAAAAGCTAAATTAGTACAAAAATCCACAAGATTTAAAATATATAATACTTTACTATTACCCTCCCTTTTATACGAAAGTGAGATTTGGATAGTAAGAAAAATAGACAGGAGCAGAATCAAAGCAACGAAAATTAATTTTCTCGGAAGGACAGCAGGATACACTCTTTTAGATCGAAAAAAGGAATGAAGAAATTTTAGAACAATTAGAAGTAGAATCAGTAGAAGAAAAACTCAACATATAAAATTAAACTGGCTACACAATGTAAAAGAATGGACAATTCAAGAATCCCAAAAATGATGATGCAATATAAACCCAAAGAACATCGACAACCAGGGAAACTATTAAATATTGTCTTATTTTAATGGAATTGAATTTAATTATTAAGTAAGAAAGCTTAAATGATTTTATGGTGCTAGATGGGGCCGAAATATGTTTACAAAGGCCTAATTCGTGACGGATGATAATGCAATAATTATGATTAATAGTGAAATCCATCCTGCTAATTAAATTTCAACCCTGCAGTCGTCCAAAGTGGTTACCACGCTAGCCTGTGGTTTCTAGGTTTTGTGGGTTCAAACCTGCCGCCGCGGTCGATAGATTTTTCATATCGTGAACACCATCGGTATGGTTTCCTTCGTAAAGGTACGTACACATATGCGCGCCGCGAACACGAACGGCGCGCGCGCGGCGCGTGTTATGTTCGTCGAAATTATTAATTTCAACGAACCTCCTGCGATCCATAGGAAACCCACAAACCTTCAGTAGACATTTTGCAGAGCAGGTGTAACCAACGATGTCTATTCCCTTTCCGTTCTCCCGCTTGTCCTGCATTCTTTCCCAAAAATAGGGACTTTCTTTTAAATGCCGCGGGACGCGGGACAAATTGTTAAAAATCGGGGCTGTCCCGCCAAAATCGGGACGTCTGGTCACGCTTATTACTTATTACATTTTATAACTTTATTTATACTTTTTCAAATATTATAGCATTAAAGGAATTAAAAAAATATATGATTTGTATATCCATCCATAGTAATTCTGCCCGAAGGCAGGTCCTTCACTGAAATCATAGCATTTTCATGCTATGCTTGCAGCTTTACTAGGGAATTGTGTAGGTGTGGTAGCTTACCGTTGCTTTCCACACCGGTGAAGGATGATGAGATGATGATGATATGATAATGATAAGGATGATGATGATGGCCATATGATTTCGGGGACCGTTTGGGCCTTAAAGTTTTCCTGACATTTGTCTTACAGGTGAGGAAAAACCCCGATAAAAACCTCACCCAGAAAAAACTGCCCCGACCGGGGATTGAACCCGGGCCCCGCTGCGTGACAAGGCAGCACGCTACCTCGAGACTACAGCGGTGGACATGATTTGTATATATATGTTTAAAATTATTAAGAATCTATCTCACCATAACATGACCTTAATTTTTAATAAAAATGTACATGATTATTATACTAGAGGTTGTACTTTATTGCACAAAGGTACTAGTTTCTAAAAAAAAAAGGTATAAAAAGGATTCGTTATGCATTAATCAACCATTAAAATAACTACTTACCTATTGAATATCAACATTTCACGAATGTTAAACATTTTTCTAATTGTATTAAAAAATATTTTTTCTCATTGCTTTCTTAGTTAATTTTGTTAATTTTATTATTATTATTATTATATTATCCTGTTTAAATATTGTATTTATATGTGTATATATATTGTGCATCTATAGTAGTTTGTATTACTTAAACTTATGCCTGAATTTGTTTTCTTGTTTTTATTGTTAATTGTTTTATGGCCATTATTTTTTGTATATTGCCCCTTAACATGAGCAGTCTTGCTCTTTGGAGTCTTTGAAGAGATAAATAAATAATTAGCAATAAATGTGTTTATATATTGTATTGTTTTGTGATACTTCATACATAATATTATGAAATGAACGTCTTAAATAAATAATGTTTTCTAAATAATTCTAATTTATTTATACAATTACAGTACACACGAAAAAAAACACATATCATTGAAAAAAAAAACAGGCATCTCCTTTCAATGATTTTTTAAAATGATCCTTATGTTGTGGATCCCACAATAATTGCTTGCTTCTATAAATGTCAACAAGTTTTAACACGTTTTCCTCTGACCACTCCATACTCAAATAATAGGTGCGCACCGAAAGCAACGAACCTCTCAGGTACCCGTCCAAATCTAAACAGCTAACCATCAAAGTGTTTGTGGAAAAAACCGACAATGAGTGGATCGTGGTGAGAGACGCGCGCGCCGTTCGCGCGCACCTTAAAACCCCGTCCAAATCTGACGAACATGGTGCGGCGCGCGCGCCGTTCGTGTTTGCGGCGCGCAAGTGTGTACGTACCTTAAGGGAAACAAAGCAGTAGGTCTCGTGTGTTAGAATTAAGGCTCTTAAAAGAATCTCAAGCTTAAAAAAAAGCGTCTGAGAAAAATGTATTGCTCTTTCAACCCCAGATATGAATTGAGACGCTAAATGACCGTAGCTATTTATTCTAGATAACCCTGCTTTTGTCTTGGTGACTGAAAAAAAACAAGGACAAACTTCCAATTGGTCGAAATTAGGATTTGATCTAGTACCTTTTGATTACGTGTGTCAAACATTAGTGATGGTACTCTTATAATTTCAGAATTGAGTTTAATTATTATTAAGTTAAAAAGCTTAATTTATTTTATTAAACAAGAATATCCTATACAGTTTAATAATTTTATTAATAGCCTATGGTTATTGATATTATGTTTTAAAACTATTTCGTTCGTGTGATAATCTTCCTAATTTCTGATGTGGAGATTAAATTAGACTTAACCCCCCCCCATTCTTAGTGTAATCCATGAATAAGAACATATTTAAAGCTGTCGTAGGAATATTTATGTTAATGTGTGCGCCAATCTTTGAAATAGCGTTACTGTTGTTTTTTTAAAACAATTTACTTGTATAGATTTTTCACAAGATGGTATATACGTCAATTTTAGATATTCCAGAACAACATGATGCAAACAAATTAAGTGTTTTACAAGGATATTAATTTCTATGTTCGATACACAACTCCTTTCAAAAAAGTTAAACTGAAAAAATATGAAACTGTTATTCTACCAGTTATATTATATGGATGCGAAACATGGATTCGGAAATTGACTGGTTCCCTTAATGCTGGGGGCCCCAGATTTGGCCTTTCCACGAATAAATAATACAAGCTTGTGACTTTTTCCCTCTTCTCTAACTGTCATTTGGTAGAACAACAAGAGGACTGCTAAAAATAACATGGATTGACGGTGTTTTGAGCAACGTGAGAGAAAAAGGATTGGCAGATGGAGATTGGAATGACAGTGCATTAATTGGGCGCAGGAAGATGTGAACCGTGCTAAATAAATACATAATAATACTTACTTACTTACTCACTCGCACTATCGAACCCGTAGGTTCATGGCCGCGCGGACATAAGCTCTCCATACATCCCTATCCTGAGCTAATGCTTTCCAATCATTCCCTGTATAAACTACTTCCCTCAAATCATATAATAATAATAATAATAATAATAATCATCATCATAATAATAATAATAATAATAAAGGATATTGTACAAGAGATTGAAGAAATCCAACCAAGATGGTATGGGTATATAATGAGAAGAAGGGACACAGAAACAAAGAAAGTTGTATTGAAATGGATACCTCCTGGAAAAGGGAAACGTGGTGGACTAAAGCCAACGTGGAAAAGGGGAATTTAAGACAACGTGAAGAAGATAAATATGACAGAAGCAGACTCGTAAGACCGGGAAGTGTGGAAGAAAAAAAATTGTATATTTTGGTTGAAGGTACCTGTGTATATAACAGAAACAATCCTGAAATAAATATAATAATAATAATAATAATAATAATAATAATAATAATAATAATAATAATAATAACAATAATAACTCTTTCCTTGTGTCTTGTGTCTCCGGGCTCCGTGGCGCAAGCAGTTAGACGCTCGCCTCTCACCGCTGGGGTCCCGAGATCGAATCTCGATCAATCCATGTGGGTTTCGTGGTGGACGAAACGGAGCTTGGGCAGGTTTTTCTCGAGGTTTTCACCCGTTTTCCCCTGCCACATTTTCATTCCACCATTTCTCCATACTCATCCCATCCATTTCGTTTAATTTCATTCATCTGCCCCCCCGATGGTGCGTCAGGCGTGGTCGGCCGGCACCCGACCCAACCCTGAGTTGGACACGAGTTGAGGATAATATATTAATTTTCCTCCAACTGAATTCATAATACTTATCCATGGCGCGACAGGCCTAGAATACACTTGGCTACCATCCGGCTGCTGGCCTCACATTCGCATGTGTTAATTACAGAGGTAGACAATCATTCAATCAGAGCAATATAGGAGTGACATGTGGTCGGTATGTGGGGTACTGAATTCATAAAATGGGGCTAAAAAATTTAACTAATAGTAAATATTAGTAATGTCCCCATGGGGAAGACATTTTCTCATGGTATTTCGGCCAGTACGGGCCCGGTGCCCATCCAGCATAGTGAGGAATTTGGGTAGCTACAATAAGTAGCGGCTCCAGGTTGAGAAAACCAGCTATAACGGCTGGGGGACTCGACATGCTGACCACATGTCATCTCTACACTGGCTGATGATCACCTATCTCTGTGATTGACACATGTGGTTGTGAGGCCAGCAGCCGGCTGATAGGCTAAGGGCCTTTTAGGCCTGTCGCGCCAGGAGGAGGAGAAATATTAGCAATAATTAGTGAAAAAAAAGTACTCTCTCACTTCCCGAGATGGAATCTGGATTCTCCAGTTCGTGTTAAGACTTCTGTCGCCTGCAAAGTGCAAAAAAAAATGTTTTCATGTCTTCTTGCTGGATTTTCCCTCTTACATTGCCCATTATTTAGGGGAAATGACAATCATTCTTAATAGATGTATCAGTTCATTGATCTCCCACCTAGCGAAAATAAAGAAACGGCGGCGGCATCTTTAACAGGCTTAAGGATTCTTGTCTTGAGATTTTTTTTATTTCATTATTATAAACCAAAATAGGAATAATGAAAAAGTTAAGTGGCGATAAGTCTTTGGGATCGCTGCCACGATGACTGGAGGAACAAATAAACCCATCAGTAGCATGTATCAGATAATCTTGTGGATTGCTGGATTTTCCAAAACTTTTCTGAACCTAAAAGAGTTTTGTAAAATTCAATGAACTCAACCAAGACAAAAGAAGTCAATTGACATAGCATCTATTTATGAAATTCCACAATTTAAGTAGCCTTAGCCTTTTAAAGTAAAGTAAAGTAAAGTGATCCCACTACAGGCCTCAGGAGATCCTTGGGGGTAGTAGGATGTTAAGGCTCCCACTTTTTCTTGACAATCGGCACTTGATGTCAGCCGGATTGTCAGCCCTGCGTGACGGCCGCGTTTACCCCAGAACAAGCGTATGGTACTCATTTCCGTTAGAGGCTGAGTCGACCCCAGGACCATAGTGCCGCCAGAAGGTTTGGGTCAGTTTAAAAATCCTGACCCCACCGGGTCTCGAACCCTCTACCTTCCTGCTTGTAGCGCAGTGCCTTAACCACTACGTTACGGCGTGCCTATGATGTATCACTAACAAGAGTGAGGAATTATTAAAAGACACACTTACTAAGCCACTAACACTATCGAATCAGTAGGTTCATGGCCGAGCGGACATAAGCTCTCCACACATCCCTATCCTGAGCTAATGTTTTCCAGACATCATCTATATAATCTACTTAATCTACTTCCCTCAAAGCGTGGTTAATAGTGAGACAGTAAAAATTCTAGGAGTATCTATTGACAACTTAAATGGGAATATACAAATAAACCATACATGCAAAACAGTCTTCTCAATAATTCCGATTGCGATTGAGGGTCTTTCCACTTTTCAACGGTTGCCCTTTTACCAGCCGGCTGCTGGCCCTTCACATCCACATGTGTCAATCACAGAGGTAGATGATCAACAGCCAGTGTAGGGGTGACATGTGGTTAGCATGTCGAGTCCCCCAGCCGTTATAGCTGGTTCCTCAACCTGGAGCCGCTACTTAATGTAGCTAACCAATTGCCTCACGATGCTGGATGGGCACCGGTCCCATACTGGCCGAAATACCATGAGAAAATTTCTTCCCCCATGGAGACTCGAACCAGCGCAAGACTCGTAGCTCTGCGCCAAGGTTTCCTACCTTAACCGCTCGGCTACGGCGCGGGACCTTCTCAATAATACATTCATCAAATCGCGTAAAAAATTGTCTGCCATTCGCTCTTAGGAAAATGTTAGTAGAAACACTTGAAATGCCCCATTTTGATTATAGTGACACTCTTTTTACAAACTTAAATATTATTCTCACTCAAAGACTTCAACGTATTCATAATTCTTGCGCACGTTTTATTTGTGGTATTCGCAAATTTGACCATGTTACACCGTCCCTGGAACAATTATTGTGGCTTCGTCTAAGAGATCGTAAAACTGTCCATTCCCTATCCCTTCTCTATAAAATACTTCACACATCATCGCCTAATTATTTGTCACGCCGCTTCATCAGACTATCCGACACACATAATCTTGACACTCGATCCCATCAGCACATTGTCCTTTATATCCCTCCTCATCACACTGTATATTATTCATTACCTTTTACTGTCTCACTTACCAAAACATGGAATTCCCTTCCGCCCTATGTCAGACTCTGTCAAACTATAACATCCTTCAAAAACAAACTAAAGAATTGTTTAATAACGAACTAACTTATACACCTCACTGATAGTATTCTTTTAACAATTAACAAATTAAATTATTTATGAAAATAGTATTAAGAATAATAAATATTTTCATTTGTTTTATTTTAAATATTGTATAATCGTAAAATTAGTTTTCTATATCTCATTATTTTTCTTTGTTTTTTATATACATCAGACAGGGACGATTTAATATGTCTTGCTTGTATACATTTTATTATTAGTTTTAGTTTTAATTTTTACTAACATTAACTGGTTGCATTATAGATCGTAATATAATAGATATTATCTATTAGATCATATTTTTATTTAGTATTTAATATTAGAGTTAATTGAGATTGTTATATTCTGATGTAATATATGTTTGTCCTTATGAGTGGAAGAAAAGGCCACATGGCCTTAATTCCACCGGTTAAATAAATCTAATCTAATCTAATATTCTCCCACCACATTCTTGTTCTACCAAGTCGGCGTTTTCCATCTGGTCTTCCTACAAGAAGCTTCCATGCCCCTATTTCATTCTCCATTCGTACCATATGTACTGCCCATAGCAAACTACGAGATTTATCTGTCCTTATTATATCTTATTTCCTATAAAGATAATGTAGCTCACTGTTAGTATTCTTTTCCATTCACTTGTCTGTTCTTCTCTCTTTGGTCCAAAAATGTTCCTAAGAACTTTATTCTGAAATACTCGTAATCTTTTCTCCTTCCTTAGCCTAATACATAATAGCATGCATTTCCAGAATTCAGTCTATGTTTATTTTTTTTTTTTTGTGCATCTCATTCCTATTTGTAATTATTGTTCCCAGGTATTTAAATTCTGTCACTTTTTCAAAATTTCCCTGATTTGTCATTAACTGTCCATTTCCATTATATAATGTATTTCTATGTGTGACCATATATTTAGTTTTATTGATGTTTACTTACAGTCCCAGTTTCTTAGAGTTACTCAATAGAGTATGCGTGTTGGCCCTTAGTACCTCCTCGCTATCGCCTAAATAATACTACATCATCAGCATAAACGAACCGGTTATTAATACAATAAAATTGATGTATTAACTAACACTAAACTTAAGAAATTGGGACTAAAGGTTCAATAGGCGGAAAACTATATGTATCAGGAATATATTATTAAAGGGAATGGACACACAGCAAATTAGAGTAATTTTGAAGAAGTGGTGGAATTCAAATACTTAGAAAAAATATTACAAAGTTTAATGAGGTACAGAAGGTAATTAACAGTGCCCGGATTTGTATGAGAAATGCATGTTTCGTTTTACGCATTAAAAAGTATGTGGAAATTATTTACATGTTAAGTGGTCCCTTCACAGACAATTTGAGCGGGTATTTGATAATGCATACAAATGCATATTCCGGGGGAAAATGCTTATTTTAGATTTTTAATGCATAAATGCATATTTTACTCCTAAATGTGGTATTAAATTATAATTTTCCCTTCAGCTAATTACTAGTAATTAATTAATTATTAATTAATATTTTTAAATTAATAAAGTCTCTACAATCAATTATATATATAAGCGTAACATATATACTTTAGATCTGTGTAAGAGGGGAATATCCGTGGGCCTATTGCTAAAATTGCATTTGATAAGTTTAGTGAAGTATTAAATAAAAATCCTGGCTACAATAGAATTTTTTTAATTAGCAAAATGCTCTCTGGTGATTGTGAAAAAACTGTTACCGAAGAGGAATTCACTGAAGAAGAACTGTGGTGTTTTTCACATGTCACCTGTGACGTCATGTGATGTAGCATTGTATAAAACCTTCTTCTCTGACAGATGAAGGAGCTTTACACAAGAAACCTCATGAAAACCTTCCTTATCTGCTGTAACATCCAGTATTAAGCTAAGATTACCCACAAAGCAAATAATTTATTTGATTTTATTACAATCTGTTTTTGCATATTTAGGGTGCATGTTTTCATGCATATTTGCATGCATATTGAGTACTTTATTTTGCTACAAATCCGGGCTCTAATAATTAAATACAGGGTGAACTCTAGAAAAGCATGCTACTATGTAATACAGATACTCTTGTCATCCAAACATCTCTCTCTCCTTCTCAAAAAAAAAACTAAACAAAAAAGAAAATTGAATAAAAAGTTATAAAATACTCCGGATATCAAACTAAATTAAATTCTGCAGAAATGGATTTTGTATATTTTGTAGACGTTGAGCTGAAATTTCTAGAAGAGTTTGCCTTCCTTTGGCCAGCAACCAATCGAAGGGACTATTATTATGCTTTCAAGTCTTATACGAGAATTTCCCGGGGAGGGAAAATTTTCTATAGGATCGTAACAGGCCTTGGCCTAATACTTGGAAGGAAGAAGAAGAAGAAGATAAAATAATTACAGCGTATTATAATTACAAAGAAATAAACGTTATCTCAGTCAAAACATAAATTTATTGTGTCGACGTTTTAATCTCCATATGTGAGATCATTTTCAAGACATGGTTGTTTATAAATTTATTGTACATAGTTACCACTACCAAGACAATTAAATTATATATATATATATATATATATACAAATTTAAATTAATAAATTTAAAATTCCAATTTAAATTCCATTTAAATTAAATGAATGGTGTGAAACATATGATTCCTTGCTAAAATATTTTTAATTATAAATTGGAATTTTAAATGTATTCATTTAAATTTGTATACATACATTTATATAAAAAATTTAATTGCCTTGGTGATGGTAACTATGTACAATAATTTTTCAGGCTAAATAGCCGTGGTCTCGTTTTATTAAAACTCGAAGTTTCTACTACTGCGGTAGACATCCTCAGGAGATTCTGCGTGCTCTTTGACTTGTTAACTCTTCAAATGTCTGCAGCCGACATTTGAAGAGTTAACAAGTCAAAGAACACGGAGAATCTCCTGAGGATGTCTACCGCAGTAGTAGTAGAAACGTCGAGTTTTAATAAAACGAGACCACGGCCATTTAGCCCGAAAGATATAAAATACATGAATCAAAATACCTGCCGTGAAAGTCTACAATTTTACATATGTACAATAAATTTATAAACAACCATGTCTTGAAAATGATCTCACATATGGAGATTGAAACGTCGACACAATAAATTTATGTTTTGACTAAGATAACGTTTATTTCTTTGTAATTATAATTATTTGTAAGTTAGAAACCAATCGAAGACCAATTGTTGAATGTGATATTGAACGTACGGGTTCCATAAGCCATAGTGTTAGATAAATTAGTGGAGATTATGTGTTCCTACATCAAAACAGTCAGCCAACACCTTTGTATAACCCATGAAAGTTTGTCATAAATACCACGAGTGATTTCCAAATTATCGGTAAATTCACGATTCTCTATCTAGAGCATTTTCAAATAAAAAGTGGCATTTGTTAGGACTATTTAGCGAATAAATTAAGCTGTTTACTCGCAAATCATTATTTAAATATAGTTATTTTAAAATATTTATAGGCTATATTTAATGTAAACGGCGATGTTTGAAAACAAATGAGGGACGTTTGTTATGCTTCATTTGTTCATCACTGCAACCAGATCATACTATTTATTGCCAAAGGATCGTAAATATTAAAATAATACACCCTAGTGGAGAAATAATTAAACACATCAAACTGTTTATAACCAACATATTAATTAATTTCTGATATCCTATGACATAAATATGTCAATTATATTTTTCTGGAACGTAAATTCCTGGGAAATAATACGTTTAAGAAAGTGCAAACAGTGATTTCTTTTTTGTGGTACAATCAATTGCTACAAATGTTTTATATTATATCCCGCAAACACTATCTGGTTACACTCGTGTACTATATATATAATCTGGTAGCCACATGCATTCTAGAATTCTTACATCTTAATATATAAATTGTTATATTCAACGTATTTCTTAGCGAGTCCATCACTGCAAAATATTGCTATGACCTATTCAGAATATTAAAAAGGAGGAGCTTGATTTTAAAGTAAAAAATCGAGGTGAAACATGACTGTGATTGGTTGTAAATCAAAATTCGTTGAAATGTGATTGGTCATTGACTCCCATTTGGGAGATGAGTTAAACAGCAAAATTTATTTTCACTCTATACAATTTACTCCTCTGTAACTGTCTTAATAATATATCAATGTTAGTAAGCGAGGAATGTGGTACTTAGAACAATTTTGCATGGACATTTCTATAAATGCATGCGCGAAATTACACTGTGATAACTCGATCCCGGCGCCACCTAGAGTGCAAATCACTCCGCAGCTCGACATTTTTTTCTTTTTCAGTGTCGCACTGAACTAACTACGTAGAATTCACAAGACTGTCTTGCGAAATATGCTTTTCTACAATTAAATTTACACCGTATATTATAAATAAATAAATAAATAAATAAATAAAATATATATATATATAAACAATTACCAACAACATACATGAGAATTAAATCATAGACCAGTGAAGATGAAATGGTGTCCAAGGGAACTTTTTTAATAAGTAAAAATTTCCCGCCCAACGAATTTATATCTATTTACTAGCTAATATACGGCGTGCGCTGTTACGCCTAAATAAATTAACTGTGTTTTTTATTTTTAATTTAATAAGCATAAAAAATCGTAATTCTTTTTAGATACCCATGCGTTCGAAAATGAAATAGACCAAACATGGCGGTTGCTAGAGTAATTTTTTAAATTTCGGATTTCAGGTAAACTTCCACTTCTAATTACCGGATTTTACTGAATATTTTATAAAACTTATTTCAGTAGTATATAATAACTTTCGATGTCAAACATCGAAAATTGCGACCGCTAGAGTGATTTTTAAATTTTCGTTTCAAGTGAACTCCTACACCTAATGGTTTTAGAGAATAACAGCGGTTAATCGCTCGCCGTATCTGAAAATCTGTACATACAATTTTTTACGAAGTTTGGTGAAGAACTTTCGGAGAATTAATATTTTGTACAAACGAACTTTATATTTTATATTTCTATTAATATAAATAGATTACCATTGTGTCCCCGTGCCGTAGCCGAGTGGTTAAGGTAAGAAGCCTTGGTGCAGAGCTACGGGACTTGCGCTGTTCGAGTCTCCAAGGGGAAGACATTTTCTCATGGTATTTCGGCCAGTATGGGACCGGTTCCCACCCAGGATCGTGAGGCATTTGTGTAGCTACAATAAGTAGCGGCTCCAGGTTGAGAAAAACAGCTATAATGGGTGGGGGACTCGACATGCTGACCACATGTCACCCCTACACTGGCTGGATGATCATTTATCTCTGTGATTGACACATGTGGATGTGAGGCCAGCAGCCGGCTGGTAGGCTAAGGGCCTTGTAGGCATATCGCACCAGGAGAGATTACATAGTACATTCATAGTTTCTCATTCTGATCAGGTATAGAATTGAACTTTAAAGCGCTAATACATTCTTATCTAGAATGTTTATCTTCTAGTAAGTAGACCAAAGTTTTCCTCCATCCCTATTTTTCTACCAATCAGCGTTGCGCATCAACTGGATCTGGTATCACTATCACAATATGCTACATATTACCCAATTACAGAGATGGTGACGTAACTGAATTCCTCCCAAGATTATAGGTAAATCACATGATCACGGGGAATCTCAATATAAGATGACTGGAAAGGAATCATTACGTCATAGAATTCTAGCGCATGCGCAGTACTACTGCATTTTGATCGCTGCCAAAGCTTATAAAAGCAAACCAGTCAGTTTCATTGCACTATCTTCCACAAAAGTTACAATAATTATGTAATTATACATTTCAGGAACCATGTTGTACTGCACATCTTTTCTTCTTTCAGTATGAAGGATTCATTCCTGAAATTTTGCCCTTGAGTTTTTTACACCTTGTATTACTTACTTACTTACTCACTGGCACTATCGAACCCGTAGGTTCATGGCCGCGCGGACATAAGCTCTCCATACATCCCTATCCTGAGCTAATGCTTTCCAATCATTTCCTGTATAATCTACTTCCCTCAAATCATAGTTAATGTTGTTCTCCCACCTCATTCTTGGTCTACGAACTGGGCGTTTTCCTTCTGGCTTTCCTACAAGAAGTTTCCATGCACGTCTTTCATTCCCCATACGCGCAACATGTCCCGTCCATCGCAGTCTACGGGACTTAACTGTTCTTATTATATCTGGATTCCTATAAAGACCATGTAGTTCATTGTTATGTAGTCTTCTCCATTCACCTGTCTCTTCATCTCTCTTTGGTCCAAAAATTTTCCTAAGAACTTTATTCTCAAATACTCGTAATCTCCTTTCCTACCTCAAAGTAAGAGTCCATGTTTCGCACCCATATAATATAACTGGTAGAATAATAGTTTTATATATTTTTCAGCTTAACGTTTTTTGAAAGGATTGGGACATCAAAAGTCTCTGCAATGCATAATAGCATGCATTTCCAGAATTGAGCCTATGTTTAATTTCTTTGTGCATCTCATTCCTATTTGTGATTATTGTTCCTAGGTATTTGAATTCAGCCAATTCCTCAAAATTTCCCTCATTTGTCATTAGCTGTCCATTTCCATTATATAATGTATTTCTACGTGTGACCATATATTTAGTTTTACTGATATTTACTTCCAGTCCTAATTTCTTAGTGTTACTCAATAGTGTGTGCGTGTTGACCTTTAGTATCTCCTCGCTATCGGCCAGTAGTACCACATCATCAGCATAAACTAACAGCTTATTAATACCATTCAGTTGTAAGCCTTCCTTATTCTCTAAAGATTTAATGGCATGCTCTAGTACAAAATTAAATAGTAGAGGAGATAGTGCATCTCCTTGCTTCAACCCATTCTGGATTTCAAAAGTGTCTGAAAACTGTTTGCCTACAGCACCCTACTCGTTGAGCCATTTAGACACATTCGTATAAGTCTAACTAACTTTTTGGGAATTCCGAACTCCAGCAGGATACTATATAACTTCTCCCTCTTAATTGAATCATATGCTTTTTTGAAGTCTACATATAGTTGATGTACAGTACCATTATATTCCCATTTCTTTTCTAAAATCTGTCTTATACTAAAAATCTGATCTGTTGTAGACCTGTTTCTTCTAAATGCACATTGATGATCTCCTAGAATGTCATCAATATAGGGAGCAAGTCTGCTTACTAATATATTTGTTAGAATTTTGTACGAAGTTGAAAGTAATGAGATGCCCCTATAGTTGTTGCAATCAGTTTTATCTCCTTTCTTATAAATTGGTACGATAATTGATTCCTTCCATTCATCTGGAAGAGCTTTTTTTTCCCAAATCATACTAAGCAACCAGCGTATCTTGTCCATCAATTTTTCTCCCCCTGATTTTATCAGTTCTGCTGGGATCTCATCTGAACCTGATGCTTTATACATCTTCAATTTTTCAATTGCCATTTCAACCTCTAATGCACTTGGCTCTGCGACTAGCATTTCTGCTGTCTGTAACTTATCCTCCTCAATGTCCTGTTCTGTATGTACATTTAATAGCTGATTAAAATAACTTTTCCATCTATTTAATATACTCTTGGAATCTGCAATCATATCCCCATTTTCATTCCGAATTATGTTTGTTCTAGCCTGAAACCCTTTCTTCTCTATACTAATTCTCTTATATAATTCTCTAATGTTCCTATTTTTTTGCATTCATTTCAAGATCATTAATCTTCTCTCTCAAATATTCCCTCTTTTTACTCTTTAGTAACTTGGTGGTTTCCCGTCTAACACTACCTAATTGCTCTAAATTTACCTCATTTGGCTCGTGTAACCATTTCATTTTTGCTAGCTTTCTTTTCTTTACAATGTCGGCACATTCCTCATCAAACCATTTCTTGTTTTGCCTCTTTTTTTAAACAACCAATGCTTTCTGATGCTGACAATTTAATAGTATCTCTTATAGCCTCCCATTCTTTATTTATATCAGTTTCTTCTTCGTATTATATATATATATAAATGGCATGAAAAGAAAAATAAATGCCTGAGTTGGGATTTGAACCCGAGTTTCTAAACTCGGTAACGTTTAGCACTCTAACCATCTGAGCTACTCAGGAATCCTAACACAAATATTTATTTTTCTTACATATATATGTCCACCGCTGTGATCTCGAGGTAGCGTGCTGCCTTGTCACGCAGCGGGCCCGGGTTCGATCCCCGGTCGGAGCAGTTTTCCTGGATGAGGTTTTTATCGGGATTTTTCCTCACCTGTAAGACAAATATCAGGAAAACTGTAAGGCCCAAACGGTCCCTTAAATCATATGGCCATCACAATCCTTATCATTATCATCATCATCCTTCACCGGTGTGGAAAGCAACGGGAAGCTACCACATCTACAATTCCCTAGTAAAGCTGCAAAGCATAGCATGAAAATGCTATGATTGCAGTGAAGGACCTGCCTTCGGGCAGAATTACTATGGATGGATGGATATATATATATATATATATATATATATATATATATATAAACTCCTGGCGCGACAGGCCTAGAAGACCCTTAGCCTACCATCCGGCTGCTGGCCTCACATCCACATTTGTCAATCACAGAGCTAGATGATCATCTATCCACTGTAGGGGTGACATGTGGTCAGCATGTCGAGTCCCCTAGCCGTTATAGCTGGTTTTCTCAACCTGGAGCCGCTACCTATTGTAGCTACCCAAGTGCCTCACGATGCTGGGTGGGCATACTGGCCAAAATACCATGAGCATATTTCTTCCCCATGGAGACTCGAACCAGCGCGTCCCGTAGCTCTGGGCCAAGGCTTCGTGCCTTAACCACTCGGCTACGGCGCGGGACATATATATAGTATTCTCAATTTATACGAGAGGTAGCGGAATATATATATATATATATATATATATATATATATATAGTGCAGTATATTATGTCAGTTAACAGAAAATGCAAATATATTATTTTCTTTCGCTTACAACATCTACATAAGAAAGAAACTACCGAAATTGTTCCCTAGTTAGCAAATTACCTCAAGCAGCAGTGTTTGAGATTATATTCTGATGGTCCCGCATTCAAACTCCAGTTTCAAGAAATCTGATTTGTTTCCTTACAACCATAATGGTTAATTGAATTATGCCGAATCTGTATATAAAACCCCGGATCTTATGAAAAATTGCATGTTTTCTTGGCTACATGTTTCAATTTAACTGAGAATATTAGGTCCTTCCTTGGCGAAAGTTGTTAAAAACTCTTTCTTCCAACACAGGCTCATGTCACTCTATGTGGAGTTCGAAGCCAGGTCAGGGTTTTCTGGCATTTCTCCCGTTTTCCCTGTCAAAAACTTCATTCCATCAATTTCCCATATTCATGTCATTAATTCTGTTCATTTTATTTAATTTATTACTCTGGTGTGCGACAAGCTAGTAAACCAGCATACTCATGTATCACAGACTTTAAATAGTAGGGGCTTCATTCAATCTCATTCCTCGACCTGGCAATAGATCTATGCCGGACAAGAGTATATGGTTTACTTTTTACTCACTTACTTACAAGAGAACTATCAACTATTGCATATCCGCCGTTATGACCATATTTCCGAACACTTCATAACCTCTCTTGGCTCCGTCTTACTGACAGACGTAAATTGCACTCTCTTTCACTACTTTTCAAGTTTCTGAATTCCTACATTCCTAGTTATCTGGCGTCCAGATTTGAGAAGTTATCCTCTTACCACAATATTGACATTATGTCACAAGATAGCAGTCTGCTAACAATTCCTCTTCATAGCACTTCCTCTTATTCTACTTCGTTCACAGTAGCCTCTGCCCGCTCCTGGAATTTCCTTCCTCAAGATATCAGGGGTTGCCGCACACTTGGCACCTTTAAGTCACGCTTATACAATTACCTGTTGTCTAATAATTAATTTTTCTCTATTTATTTAATTTTATACTATGTCATTAATAATATTTTCCTCGTTTTTTATGTATCTTGTACATATTATATATTTAATTTGTTAAATTTAGAGTAAATCAAAATTCACTATAAATATTAATTGTATTGTATTTAAGTTATAACATGTAATCGTTTATGTATATTGTAATTTAGATGTAAGACTATTTTTTTGTATTTTTTAAAACCTGGTTGAGTGGCAGACAAGGCCTTAAGGCCTTAACTCTGCCAGGTAAAATAAAGCTACTATTATTATTATTATTGTTATTATTATTATTATCATTATTATTAATTATTATTATTATTATCATTATTATTAATTATTATTATTATCATTATTATTAATTATTATTATTATTATTATTATTATTATTATTATTATTATTATTATTAAAAGCTACCTAAAAATTTCTCACGAGAAACATTGTGATCTACAAAGACCGTGTTAAAGAACATGTGCCGTTTTTAACTGCAAGGCACAGACATCGAAGCCAGAATACAGTAATGGCAATGCACAATGTGGAGCAAATGGACTCCCTCCATGAGTAAGGGGTAGTGGAGTGAGGCGAGACGTGGCGCGGACTGCAGATAGTGTGGGTTTTCCAATCTACCGAGTCTGGAGTTGTATTAGGCTACTTCCCTATAGTTTAAATGAGAGATTTGGCGCTGGATTTTAGTGCCTTGCAGTTAAAATAAATAATAGTTTTAAAAAAACTAAAACAACACGCTTTATTAGAAAACCGAATTAAAAAATTAAAAATAATTTTAATTTCCAATACATCTAGAATAAAACTAGAGTTATCTACAACAAAAAATAATTTTACCATGAAAAGCGTGGGGTGCTCTATACCAATTTTACTATATTTGATAATAACAGACCAGATAGTGGTGAAGTGAAAGTAAAGTTTCTAAGAAGAAAAACGTACATAAAAACCATAAAAAACACCCCACGCTTTTGATGGTTAGATTATTTTTTCTTGTAGATAACTCTAGTTTTATTGTAGATGTGTTGGAGATGATTTTTTTTGTTGACCACTTTAATTCTATCCCAAGCGCGTTGGAAATTAAAATTATTTTTCATTTTTTAGTTCAGTTTTCTAATAAAGCGTGTTGTTTTAGTTTTTTAAACTACTATTTATTTTTTAATTTTTAGTTTAATTGATTGTCATAAATCGGAATCCAATGAACATTTAATTGCTTAATACTCTTCTAAACAAAATCCTCCGGGCCGGATTTGAACCAGCGACCTATGGATTACTGAAATTATATACCACTACAGTCCACCGCTCTACCAACTAAGCTCTTACAACGATTGACTAAAAAGTTGATAAGTCCACAACCTATTATGCCGGTTTTTATTTGTTTGATTTTCTGATGATTCTGGCCAGAATTTTAGAAAAAAATTATGAAATAATTGTATTGCCATGGGTCCTTTAAAAGTATACAAAGTTTTAAGTCGATCCAATGTTTCTGAGTGGGTGAAAATCGGGTTCAAAGATTCCGTTACATACATACAGACACTTTTTTTTTTTGATTTTCTGATGATTCTGGCCATGATTTTAGAAACAAAATATGAAATTTTTGTATTGTCACGGGTCTTTTACAAGTATATAAAGTTTCAAATCGATCCAATGATTTTAAGTGGGTGAAAATCGCGTTGAAAGATTCCGTTACATAGATAGATAGATAGATAGATAGATACATATCAAGGTAATATAAAGCGTGTAAAAACAGCCTTGGTACGTAGCAACGCTTCTTTGGGAAGCATTTCAAGGTAGATTTCGGCATGCAATGGTTGACAGTTTTGCTTCTTAGTATAGCAGGCGGTGTTTATCACTAGTTCAGAATGTCTGATTACATCGGAGAGCAGTGTGCTGTTCCACATGTTTTCCGATAAGGAAGATACCTGAGTCGAGATACTCTGTTTATCCGTACTACGCAGTCAGACAAAGTTGCCAATTCTTCATGATGCTGGGTGGGCACCTTACTTACTTACTCACTGGCACTATCGAACCCGTAGGATCATGGCCGCTTGGACTTAAGCTCTCCATACATCCCTATCCTGTGCTAATGCTTTCCAATCATTCTCTGTATAATCTACTTCCTCAAATCATAGTTAATGTTGTTCTCCTACCTCATTCTTGGTCTACGAACTGGGCGTTTTCCCTCTGGCTTCCCTACAAGAAGCTTCCATGCACGTCTTTCACTCCCCATACGTGCAACCTGTCCTGCCCATCGCAGTCTACAAGACTTTACTGTTCTCATTATAATCTGGCGTCCTATAAATACCATGTAGTTCATTGTTAAGTAGTCTTCTCCATTCACCTGTCTGTTCATCTCTCTTTGGTCCAAACATTTTCCTAAGTACTTTATTCCCAAATACTTGTAATCTCCTTTCCTCCCTTAAAGTAAGAGTCCATGTTTCGCACCCATATAATATAACTGGTAGAATAATAGTTTTATATATTTTCAGTTCAATGTTTTTTGAAAGGAGTTGGGACATCAAAAGACTCTGTAATGCATAATAACACGCATTTCCAGAATTGAGTCTATGTTTAATTTCTTTGTGCATCTCATTCCTATTTGTGATTATTGTTCCTAGGTATTTTAATTCAGCCACTTCCTCAAAATTTCCCTCATTTGTCATTAGCTGTCCTTTTCCATAATATAATGCATTTCTACGTGTGACCATATATTTAGTTTTATTGATATTTACTTCCAGTCCCAATTCCTTAATGTTACTCAATAGTGTGTGCGTGTTGACCTTTAGTATCTCCTCGCTATCGGCCAATAATACCACATCATCAGCATAAACTTACAGCTTATTAATACCATTGAGTTGTAGGCCTTCCTCATCCTCTAAAGATTTGATGGCATTCTCTAGTACAAAATTAAATAGTAGAGGAGATAGTGCATCTCTTTGCTTCAACTCATTCTGGATTTCAAAAGTGTCCGAAAACTGTTTGCCTACACGCACCCTACTCTCTTTGCCATTTAGACACATTCGTATAAGTCTAACTAACTTTTTAGGAATTCCGAACTCCAGCAGGATAGTACATAACTTCTCCCTCTTAATTGAATCATATGCTTTTTTGAAGTCTACGTATAGTTGAAGTGGGCACCTATCACTTATAATACTTTTAAATTCATGACGAAACACCGTTGAGTCCATTTGTAAAGTTTAAAATATAAAAATAGATACCTGAGATCTTTGTGTTCCTCAACTTTGGAAGTAAACAAACATATCCGGTACTATAACAAATTTTATATCTTTATCAACTGCCTATAGGAATATTTTTAGCGTTTCCCCCAATACGATCAGCCTTAAATTCACAATTACCCACTAATTTGCGAATTAGATATATTCCAACTTCAATTCTACTACCCCCTTAAAAATAAAACTTTATTAGTACAACAAAAATATCCGGAACTATAACAAACTTTATACCTTTATCAACTACCAGCGTGCTGCCATGTCACGCAGTGGGCCCGGGTTCGATCCCCGGTCGGGGCAGTTTTTCTGGGTGAGGTTTTTAATGGGGTTTTTCCTCACCTGTAAGACAAATGTCAGGAAAACTTTAAGGCCTAAACGGTCCCCGAAATCATATGGTCATCATCATCATCATCCTTCACGGTGTGGAAAGGAACGGGAAGCTACCACACCTACAATTCCCTAGTAAAGCTGCAAGCATGGCATGAAAACACTATGATTGCAGTGAAGGACCTGCCTTCGGGCAGAATTACTATGGATGGATCAACTACCCTATATGAATATTTTAAAATGTGGAGTACTTTTTGATCCTATGCTCCATCATCAGCTTGTAAATTGGCACTAGCTTTTCGTGAGAATATTGTATAGAGGGTTAACTTCATTGGGTGTGTTTTCATTAAGCAGGTGAGTGTTTCTGGTTTCTTTTTAATATCTCGATCTCTTTGAGAATATTAAGCGATCGAGATATTAAAAGAAACCAGAAACACTCACCTGCTTAATGAAAATACACCCAATGACGTCAAGTATATATAAAAGATTCTCACGAACAACTAGTACTAATTTACAAGCTGATGATGGAGCATATGCTCCGAAAGTATTCCACAACTTGCATCCAAAGTTGAGGAAGACTGAGATCTCAGGTATTCTATTTTTATATTTTTTAAATATCACATACACTGGTTGAAATTCAATGAGGCTCGAACAAATGCACGTCCATTAGCTCTGTGACATGGCATTGGTGCTTTAGATCGCTCGGTAAAGATGCAGGATAGTAACTAAACATAACTGAAGATAAATATTCAAAACCTGATATAACCATCAGAGAAAAAGTCCGTCTCGCAGGAACTAACAAAGGATCTACCGTCCGTTGCATGCAGAAACCTACCTTGAAATTTCTCCCAGAAAAGCGCTGATGTACCAAGGCCGTGAAAAAAAATCCTTATTTAACTGCAAGGCACAGAAATTGAAGCCTGAGTCCATCGACCTCGGTCGGGTTTGAATCTGTGATACTCGGGACCAGAGGCAAGGAACACAGCTGCCGACACAAAATATCAGGAAGTGGAGGAACATTTTAAATGTTACAATTTGGTGACAAAAGCTGGGTCCATTAGATAATACTAACAAATGCAAGTAGGCCTACGTTTGAAACACTTTAAAAGTCATAAATTAAACAATAAAAAAATTCATTTTAAGAACGGCATAAAAATGTTAGCTAGATTCTAGAGTAATATTATATATAAAAACGAATTTTTGTTTGTTGGTTTGTTTGTTCGTACTCTATGCGCGGCCATACCGTTGATACGATTGTGATGGGTTTTTTTGCAAAATGTTCAGGAAATTCCCGGGATGAACATAGACTATAAGAGAGTTGTAATATTCAACCCCTTCACCCCTCAAAATCACCCTTTGTAGTGAAAAAGTTAAATAAATTCCCTATTTTGACGCTTAAATGGCTTACCCTGCCTAAACCATAACAAATACACCAAATTAATGTACACAGAATTAAATATCTCAAAAAAACTCTACAAAATAATCCGCGGCAGCATATGTTTATCTTTTACGGATAACTCACAATATCCATTTTTGTCTTTCATTGATGTCAAGAAGATCGGGATAAGCTATTTCCCGGGCAAGCATAACAGCGCACGTCTGATTGTAAAAACACATTAACAATTATTTAGGAGTAGCAGCGAACGCCGGGTATAAGCTAGTCTTATATATAAAAATGAATGTTTGTTTGTTTGATGGTTTATTTGTTCGTACCTTATGCGCGACCATACCGTTGATTCGATTGTGATGGGGTTTTTTGCAAAGTGTTCAGGAGATTCCCGGGATGATCATAGGCTATAAGAGAGTTGAGATACTCAACTCCTACATCCTTAAAAACACCCTTTGTAGTGAAAATCCTTAAGTAATGGCTTACGCTGCATAGCACCATAATAAATACACAAAATTAATGTACACAGAATTGAATATCTAAAAAAAAAACTCTACAAAAAAGTCCGCCAGTATGTTTATCTTTTACAGATAACACACAATAGCCATTTTTGTCTTTCATTGATGCCAAGGAGATCGGTATAAGTAGAATCCCGGGCAAGCATATGCTGCCATACCATTCATCCGATTGTCATCGGGCTTTTTGCAAAATGTTCAGGATTTTCCCGGGAAGGTTATAGGCTATAAGAGAGTTTTAATGATCAAGCCCTTCACCCCTAAAAATCACCTTCTGTTGTGAAAAACCGCGTAAAATGTCGCTTTTTGTAAGCTTAAATAGCTTATGCTGCCCAAACTATAACAAATATTCAAAATTATTGTACACAGAATTGAATATCTCAAAAACTCTACAGAAAAGTCTGCGACAGCATATGTTTTTCTTTTAAGGATAACTCACAGTATCAATTTTTGTCTTTCATTGATGGCAAGAAGATCGGGATAAGTAGATTCCCGGGCAAGTATATCAGCGCATGGCGGGCGGCGGATATTCTTTTATGGATAACTCAAAATAACGAATTTTGTCTTTCAGCTCATTTATGCCAAGTACATCGGGATGTGTACTGCTCGGGACCCAGCTCCGTGTGTATGAAAGGAATTTGCTGTCTCAGCTGTTAGTACTATGAGAAGCAGAGGAGTGTATCTCCTCCCACTCCCCATATTCCCCCCCGCAAACACACAGAGCTTGGACTCGAGATGTAGATTCCCGGGCAACACCGAGTAGTCAGCACGGGGTATCTAAAAATAATGATATAAATGTATATTTATTTTTCCTCTTACTTATTCAACTAAATGCAAAAACACATTATCAATTATTTAGGTGTAGCAGCACACGCCGGGTATTAGCTAGTATCTATATAAATATTTAATACGCATTTAGTGTTATAGGACGGGGGGAGCGGGGTAAGAGCGTGCGGTGTGTGTATGTGTGTGTGTTTTTTTTTCTAATTTGTTTTCTAGCATTTTTTTAAATATTAATGTATGGAATATGGATGAGTGTAGATATGTATTATTGTGATGTAGTGTAGACATAGATTTTACTTATATGTAGCCTGTTACTGTTTTTGATACAGGTGTATTTGTAGGTATTTGTTTATATTATGATTAGTTTTATTTTTTATTCATGGAAAAATAATGCACATACGGCCAAGCAGGCCCGTGCGCAATGTAAATGCATATGTATTTTCTTTATTCTGAAAAAAAGGCAATAAATTCCATCTATCTAATGTTAAGAGTTCTTGACGTCAGTTGGCAATGCGTTCAAAGTCGAGTAGCCGTTATAATTTAATATGAAGAAATTTACAAATTTTAAATAGTCTATCAACCTAAACTTATTCACCAAATGTGGACATATAAGGTTTTGAAAATTTGAAATCCAAACAAAGTATCAGAAAACGGTGGAAAATGTTGAATGTTGCAATTTGGTGACGAAAGCTGGGTCCATTAGACCGAGAGCTGGTATTGCACACTATATATTGGCATCATTGAAATGTCAGGATCGCTTGGATGTCGGTGTTGTACAAAGGAATGCTTTACATTGTATTCTGCAGACAACAAGATATCAGCACAAGGACAGACAAACAGTTTGGGCAAGCCCAACACGTAACCTATTGTTCCTCACTCGTGTAATGCCAATCAAAATTAAAATGATGTCAGATACATTCTCTATGACCGCTGCGCTAGCTCAGGTGGTAACAGGATTAGCGGATCCGGGTTCGATTTCTAGTGGGGTTGAAAACGTATAGTATAACATTTGGGAACTAAGCTTGATGGCTGTGTACAATTTTTAATGGCTAATGAGGAGATACTAAAGGACAACACGCACACACTATTGAGTAACACTAAGAAATTAGGACTGGAAGTAAATATCAATAAAACTAAATATATAGTCACACGTAGAAATACATTAACGGAAATTGACATCTAATGACAAATGAGGGAAATTTTGAGGAAGTGGCTGAATTAAAATACCTAGGAACAATAATCACAAATAGGAATAAGATGCACAAAGAAATTAAACATAGACTCAATTCTGGAAATGCGTGCTATTATGTATTACAGAAATTCTTGACGTCCCAACTCCTTTCAAAAAACGTTAAACTGAAATTATATAAAAAACTATTATTCTACCAGTTATGTTATATGGATGCGAAACATGGACTCTTACTTTAAGGGAGGAAACGAGATTACAAGTATTCAAGAATAAAGTTCTTAGGGAAATGTTTGGACCAAAGAGAGATGAACAAACATGTGAATGGAGAAGATTTACATAATAGTGAACTACATTGTATTTATAGGAAGCCAGATATAATAAGAACAGTTAAGTCTAGTAGACTGCGATGGACAGGACATGTGGCACGAATGGCGAATGAAAGACGTGCATGGAAGCTTCTTGTAGGAAAACCAGAGAAAGAGAAAACGCCCAGTCGGTAGACCAAGAATGAGGTGGGAGAATAACATTAACTATGATTTGAGGGAAGTAAATTATACAGGGAATGGTTGGAAAACATTCACTCAGGATAGAGATGTATGGAGAGCTTATGTCCGCGCGACCATGAACCTACGGGTTCGATAGTGCCAGTGAGTGAGTGAGTGAGTGAGTGAGTGAGAGTGAGAGAGTGAGAGTGAGTGAGTTAAGCGAGTGAGCGAGTGAGTGAGTAAGTAAGTAAGTAAGTAAGTAAGTAAGTAAGTAAGTAAGTAAGTAAGTAAGTAAGTAGTAAGTAAGTAAGTAAGTAAGTAAGTAAGTAAGTAAGTAAGTAAGTAAGTGAGTGAGTAAGTAAGTAAGTAATTAAGTAAGTAAGTAAGTAAGTACGATTGTGCATAAAATTCTTGAATTAAATTTCAAATCCCTTCGCAGTACATATGTTGAGAAGACACATTACTAGGGCATTCGATAAGTAATGACAACACTGTTGTAAATCAGCGATCCTAGTGGTGATCATTGTAATCTTGTACTATAATAATAATAATAATAATAATAATAAAAATAATAATAATAATAATAATAGCTTTATTTTACCTGGCAGAGTTAAGGCCTTAAGGCCTTGTCTACCACTCAACCAGGTTAAAAAAAAGTCTTAAATCTAAATTACAATATATATATATATATATAAACGATTACAAGTTATGAATACAATACAATTAATATTTATAGCATTTTCATGGTATGCTTGCAGCTTTACTAGGGAATTGTAGGTGTGATAGCTTCCCGTTGCTTTCCACACCGGTGAAGGATGATGATGATAATGATAAGGATGATGATGATGATGATGCTGGCCATATGATTTCGGGAACCGTTCGGGCCTTAAAGCTTTCCTGACATTTGTGTATAAGATATACTTAATACTTAATACAGGCTTTCCACTTTACAGCAGTTTGCCTTTGATTCCTGCCTTCTAGAGATTCCTATCTTACCATGTTGTTGGGTACTCTTTGTTTTATAAATGTGTAATATTGAAAGTTTTGAAATAGCAATGCAGTAAAACCTGTCTTACCCGGAACCTTTATAAGAAAGAAACCTGTAGAGACGGAATAAAATCTCCATAACGGTACGATTTATATGTAAAATCGTCCAGTATAAGCCGGAAACCTTCATAACGCGGAAACGGAATGGTATTTATAGTACCAATAGTTAATTTTTACCTCAGTAAGACGGAAAATTACTCTTAAGCACGTTCTAATTACAGTATTAATGATCACACGTGAAAATTCTGCACATGACGCTTTCTGCATTATCCGTTTTATCTTCTTGTGTTGCCACTGTATTGTGAGGATACCCTTGCTTATGTGTGACACCGAGGAATCCCTCGCTTTTTCTTGCCTGCTTACGTTACCTGCGAGGGAGTTGGGGAAACTCTTGTCTTCCTGTAATTGAGTCCCTTCTCGCTTTTGTGTAATAATTTTTTTTATTGCCGTGCAAACTGAGCTGTGTTACATACACTATTTTGTCTGTATTTCGGTCAATAACTTACGTCTTTAAAGCGTGCATGTAAAACCCTTACACTGCGTGAGAATATTCAACCTTGTAATTTGGGAACCATTTATAAGAAGGAAAACTGCCAAGACGGAAATATATTTAAGGAACCGCCATGTTCCTTCATAGACAGGTTTTACTGTATTTTGTAAATACATTCTCTGTTTCTCACATTGTGGAAAGCAACGGGAAGCTACCACACCTGCACAATTCCCTAGTAAAGCTGCAAGCATAGCATGAAAATGCTATGATTGCAGTGAAGGACCTGCCTTCGGGCAGAATTACTATGGATGGATATTATTATTATTATTATTATTAATTATTATTATTATTATTATTATTATTGCTATTTTTCTTTTTTACCCTTGTCAACTTTATATTGTATAAGATATATCTATTATGTATCATTAATCATAATTCTTATTGTATGCATAATTTAACTCTGGTGAAGTGGTAGAGAAGAAAGACTCAATCAGATAAAATAAATAAATAAAATAAAAACTAATAAAAAAACCTTAAGTCTCGTAACATTCATTCATCTTAGGTCATCCTCCACATCATATGACCGCTGCAGATACCAATTTTCATGAACATAGATTTCAGATTTTGTATATCTTTGAGAGAATCAGAATTTTATGGTTTATAGGCTATTCTTGCAATTTGGTAATTTATTTATTTATTGTTATCATCCTTTAGAGCACAATAGATGCTTTAGGACTTGTTCAGATTACAACCTATACATAAACAACAATTAAAGTATAACACATACATACATAAAAAATATATAACGAAAACTATTTATACTGTAACTAGGTAAAATACACCAAATATCAAGGGGCAGTACTTTTACAAGAAAAGAGATCGATGCAATTTCAATCAGTTTTTTTTAATCAATTGAGTTGGTGTTTACTTGATGAAAATCCATATTCATTAATTATATAAAAATAAAACTTAGTTTTACTTGATTTTGATATTTATTAAGATATAATTCAGTGACAGCTGTTTCGGTACACTGTACCTTCTTCAGACATGTTAAATTATGAATTGTGTTATTATAGTACATATCAACTGATCTAAGCAACAATGCAACAATGTTTTTTTTTTTAATATAACAAGGGGGATTCATTCAAATCAAGTTGAGAATTTAACAGTTTATTACTACATTTCAATTTATTTGTTTCTACAACCTCCAAAAGGTCCAAATTCTTACCCTTATCACAGACATGTAAAATTTCAAATTCCAATTTAATCATTGTTTCGATCCAAATTTTTAAATTTTATATGTTTGTGATAAGGATAAGAAGTTGGACCTTTTTGAATGCTGTAGAAATAAATAAATTGAAAAGTAGTAATAAACTGTTAAATTCTCAACTTAATTTGAATGAATCCCCTTTGTTAAATTAAAAAAATAAATAAATATTGTTGCATTGTTGCTTAGATCAGTTGATATGTACTATAATAACACAATTCATAATTTAACATGACTGAAGAAGGTAGAGTGTACCGAAACAGCTGTCACTGAATTATATCTTAATAAATATGAAAATCAAGTAAAACTAAGTTTTATTTTTATTTAATTAATTTTTTTACTTACAATTTTAAATTTAGGTATTCACCATGCTTAGTGGTACGTAAGACAATAAAATGTTCTTTACAGCAAGCTTAAATTGTCTATTCTAAGAAGTTTAATATTGGAAGGCCGAAGATTATACAGGGCTTCCAATATAAAACCGGACACGCCTCACGGGGTTTCACCCGTCAGGCAGCGCTCTCTCCCCCGGCGCATTTCACTCTGCCAGCCGCAGAGTGTTCGGTTTTATACTGGAAACCCTATATAAATTACTACCTCTGTGTGATATGCTGTTAATACTTCTGGTAAGCCTGTGACAATTTAGGTGTATATTATTACATATTCTTGTGTTACGTTCATGTAAATCTGAATTTATTTTCAAGAGTTTTAAATTTTTATGAATAAAAAAAACTGATTCTAAAATGTAAATGCATGGAACAGGTAATATTTTTAGTTATTTGAAGAGTTTCTTACTTTCTGTTCGGAATGGTGCTTTCTTCATGATGGAATATGTTTGACCTAATATTTTATGAACGAGCCACCTCTGGAAAATGAATGCATTTATACCCACGCAAGCGTTTGCACGTCGCCTACCCCAAGAGACTGGAACCTAAACAAAAGGAGGCTGTCTGTGCAATGTATTATAACCGCCCCTCTTCGATCAGAACTGCTTTCATTATGTGGGTTGGTAATACTGTAATTAATGTTATATTTCAAAGTTGTTATTCTTATTATCAATAAACCTCAAACTCGATGCTATTCTTTTTGCAGACGATTTAGCTCTTCTGGCACTTTCCGAAAATGACTTGCAACGAACAATTTATAATTTACAATTAATAGCTGCCAAATTTAATATGGAAATATCAATTAACAAAACTAAAATTATGACATTTCATGGGAAGGACCCCATACAAAGTAAAATCTGTCTCCAGAATAAAATTTAAGAGAGATCTAATCAATTTAAATATCTTGGATATTATCTCTCTATCTGGGATGAAAAGGATATCCCTGAAAAATTACTAGTTATAATAAAAGTTTGGGAATTATTAATCAAGTTATGAAACCATCCCATGTACAAAAAAAATACCAGATTACGTGTATACAACACTTTGGCTAGACCAGTGTTGACCTATGGTAGTGAAGCATGGACACTAAAAGACAACATGAAAGCAGAATAATGGCTTGTGAAATGAGATTCATGCGCAGAACAGCGAGTTACACCAGATGGGATCGGAAAAGGAACACCGACATCTTAAAAGAATTGAAGACTACGCCAATTTTGGAATATATTAAACAGTACCAACTAAATTGGAAACACCATCTTGAAAGAATGAGTTCAAATCGGATCCCCAAAGCTGTTTATGATTATATGCCAAGAGGACGAAGATCACTGGCCGTCCTATGAAACGCTGGAGGAAAAATGTTCTATAGGATCGTAACAGGCCTTGGCCTAATACTTGGAAGGAAGAAGAAGAAGAAGAAGTTATTCTTATTATTATTTAACAATTACATATAATCGAATCATCAATGTGTAGGCTTACATGCACATTAAACGTGAAGGTAATATTTAAACCAAAGTTAAAGCAAATATAAATTTGGATTTATTTAATTTTGGAAACAGTTTCATTAAGATATTTAAATATTTTTGGTTTTTTTCTTTAAATTGTTCTGACGTCCCTATTCGTCACTTCTCCATCGCAGTTTAACGCCTCAATTTACAGGTATTTTTACATGTCCCATGCTACGCAGTCCTTAAAGTGGCATAACATGGAAGATAAATTTTAAATTTTGGATCACACACGATTTTATTTCATCACATAAGGATATGGAGAGCGTCCCCGTCGGAAAAACTGCACTTAAAATAGCATGAACTATTTTCTAAGCCCTATAGAACAACAGTGCGCATGCACCAGAGATTATAGAGCCAGCGATAACGCACAATCGAACCACTAATCGATTATCATCCTTGATTACTATCCGTCGCTATGAAATTTAAATGACCAATATTTGCAATAAATCCCCGAATCTATGTTCAAAAATATATTAATAACATTAAAATTACCAAACGTTTATTAAAAATTGGTGTACACTTACTTATCACTCCCTAACGCTGATCCAACCAGCGATAACCCAAAACAGCGATAGAAAAATCATAGACTAAGTAATATACTCTGTGCCAAAAATAGCAATTAGCATCACAATATTGTCTAACAGTGTCATAATATTGTGATTTGTATATTTAAATAAATAGTTCTAAATTGTCTAATAGTGTTATAAAAATTGTTTGAAAAAGTTTAAAATATTAAATAATGTTAGTAAATACAGAAGAAGTCCCGCGCCGTAGCCAAGCGGTTAAGGTAGGAAGCCTTGGCGCAGAGCTACGGGACTTGCGCTGGTTCGAGTCTCCATGGGGGAAGAAATTTTCTCATGGTATTTCGGCCAGTATGGGACCGGTGCCCACCCAGCATCGTGAGGCAATTGGGTAGCTACAATAAGTAGCGGCTCCAGGTTGAGGAACCAGCTATAACGGCTGGGGGACTCGACATGCTAACCACATGTCACCCCTACACTGGCTGTTGATCATCTACCTCTGTGATTGACACATGTGGATGTGAAGGGCCAGCAGCCGGCTGGTAAAAGGGCAACCGCTGAAAAGTGGAAAGACCCTCAATCGGAAATACAGAAGAAGAGCTATAGTTTACAACAATATTACTGAAAAATCAAGCAGTAGTAGAAGTGCAGTTGAGCCATCAGCTTAATACACAATGCAGCATTAAGTTAGGGTGTCCATAATACTTTCAATGTAAAAGGGGACATGTACAAAAATTAAAGGAAAAACTTGGGACATTTAAAAAAAAAGTGGGATATTAATAAAATATTTAAAATATGCAGTTACTTATTTTCTACCACGGCACTATTTCCAATACAAATGTGTAAGAATCAACCATTCACAAATCAAAAACCACTAAAGTCATTGTTTATTACGTTCAAAAGTATTTATTTATCCCTGCAAGGGGTACATAAATCCACTAACTACATCTCTTTCATCTAAGTTAAGATTGTATTTCTCCACCGCCAAAGTGCCAGAATCAGCAGGAAATATCAGATATTGGCTGCACTGGCCATGGATTGACAATTTGAAAAATGTACAAATTACCAATATATGAGAGTAAAAGAAAAACAAACAAAGGTTATATTTATTTTATTTTTTTTTATTAAGAGCCCCACCACCATCCCCCTGGGTTTCCTCGGGCTTAATGCCCATATCCCCAGATCTGCTCTTGTCCCTAATTACTCTCTGCTGTTTTTATTATGTTCATTTTCAGGATACAAGTTTCGGGTGTTTGTTCTTAATACTACTTATATACAGTTATTTTTACATATTAATCCTTAACCTAAGTCTTAAATCTACCACCTAATCTAGTAATATTTACATGGTGTTGTGTTAAAACTAATACTTAATTTACTAACTTACAACTAACTTATTGCTAGATTACATATAATCCCTTCTTCTATGTCTGCGGATGTCCTCCTCTTGGCGTTGAGTAAGGACCCATCCGATGAACCTTCTCGGTTATAGACCAAACAGTGAATCGTGCTCATACAACTGGCGCTTTCTAACGTTCATATTTATAATTACATAATAAAGAACAAAACGAAAGTCGCCATTCATAAATACATTGACAAAGCATCATCCCAAAAGCTGGACATTTGAGCGTCCCCAAGAAAACTTTCGGGGCAGCGGGACACTATCAAAAAAAAAAAAAAACAGGACTGTCGCGGGAAAAACGGGACGAATGAACACCCTACATTAAGTCGAAACACTACAATATTGAATATGGCGAGAATTAACTTATAGTAATGGTCATGATGGCCAGATGATGTTCTGGGATAGTTTGGGCCTTAAAATTTCCTGACCATTGTCTTAAAAGTGAGGGAAAAGCTCGAATAAACCTCACCTAGGAAACTCAATCCGAACGAAAACCAAACCCGAACCCGCTGCGTACAAAACAGCGACGTTACCCCGAGACCACAGCGACTCATTAAATACAACAAACATAAAACCTTAAAGAGTCTCTATAATTTGAAAATCAGGTTTTGTTGTATGTTTATTGCTTTTAATGACATCTGTTTCAATTAAGAGTCAGATCGATCAGAAAGTAGCGATTATTAACTATCTAACTAACTCTCTGGCACTATCGAACCCGTAGGTTCATGGCCGCGCGCACATAAGCTCTCCATACATCCCTATCCTCAGCTAATGTTTTCCAATAATCCCCTGCATATTATACTTCCCTTAAATCCTGGTTAATGTTATTCTCCCACCTCATTTTTGGTCTACAAATAGGCAGTTTCCATCTGGTTTTCCTACAAGAAGCTTCCATGACCGTTTTTCATTCTCCTTTCGTGCACATGTCCTGCCCATCGCAATAATCACCTGCATATTATGATTTCCTTAAATCCTGGTTAATATTATTCTCTCACCTCATTTTTGGTCTACCAACTAGGCATTTTCTATCTGGTTTTCCTGCAAGAAGCTTCCATGCCCGTCTTTCATTTCCCTTTCGTGCCTGTTCTGCCCATCGCAATAAAACTCTGCATATTATACTTCCCTTAAATCCTGGTTAATGTTATTCTCTCACCTCATTTTTGGTCTACCAACTAGGCATTTTCTATCTGGTTTTCTTACAAGAAGCTTCCATGCCCGTCTTTCATTCCCCTTTCTTGCCTGTTCTGCCCATCGTAATAATCCTCTGCATATTATACTTCCCTTAAATCCTGGTTAATGTTATTCTCTCACCTCATTTTTGGTCTACCAACTAGGCATTTTCTATCTGGTTTTCTTACAAGAAGCTTCCATGCCCGTCTTTCATTCCCCTTTCGTGCCACATGTCCTGCCCATCGTAATAATCCTCTGCATATTATACTTCCCTTAAATCCTGGTTAATGTTATTCTCTCACCTCATTTTTGGTCTACCAACTAGGCATTTTCTATCTGGTTTTCTTACAAGAAGCTTCCATGCCCGTCTTTCATTCCCCTTTCGTGCCACATGTCCTGCCCATCGCAATAATCCTCTGCATTTTATACTTCCCTTAAATTATGGTTAATGTTATTCTCCCACCTCATTTTTGGTCTACCAACTAGGCATTTTCTATCTGGTTTTCCTACAAGAAGCTTCCATGCCCGTCTTTCATTCCCCTTTCGTGCTACATGCCCTGCCCATCGCAATAATCCTCTGCATATTATACTTCCCTTAAATCCTGGTTAATGTTATTCTCTCACCTCATTTTTGGTCTACCAACTAGGCATTTTCTATCTGGTTTTCCTACAAGAAGCTTCCATGCCCGTCTTTCATTCCCCTTTCGTGCTACATGTCCTGCCCATCGCAATAATCCTCTGCATATTATACTTCCCTTAAATCCTGGTTAATGTTATTCTCCCACCTCATTTTTGGTCTACCAACTAGGCATTTTCTATCTGGTTTTCCTACAAGAAGCTTCCATGCCCGTCTTTCATTCCCCTTTCTTGCCTGTCCTGCCCATCGCAATAATCCTCTGCATATTATACTTCCCTTAAATCCTGGTTAATGTTATTCTCTCACCTCATTTTTGGTCTACCAACTAGGCATTTTCTATCTGGTTTTCTTACAAGAAGCTTCCATGCCCGTCTTTCATTCCCCTTTCTTGCCTGTTCTGCCCATCGCAATAATCCTCTGCATATTATACTTCCCTTAAATCCTGGTTAATGTTATTCTCTCACCTCATTTTTGGTCTACCAACTAGGCATTTTCTATCTGGTTTTCTTACAAGAAGCTTCCATGCCCGTCTTTCATTCCCCTTTCGTGCCACATGTCCTGCCCATCGCAATAATCCTCTGCATTTTATACTTCCCTTAAATTATGGTTAATGTTATTCTCTCACCTCATTTTTGGTCTACCAACTAGGCATTTTCTATCTGGTTTTCCTACAAGAAGCTTCAATGCCCGTCTTTCATTCCCATTTCGTGCCTGTTCTGCCCATCGCAATAATCCTCTGCATATTATACTTCCCTTAAATCCTGGTTAATGTTATTCTCTCACCTCATTTTTGGTCTACCAACTAGGCATTTTCTATCTGGTTTTCTTACAAGAAGCTTCCATGCCCGTCTTTCATTCCCCTTTCGTGCCACATGTCCTGCCCATCGCAATAATCCTCTGCATTTTATACATCCCTTAAATTATGGTTAATGTTATTCTCTCACCTCATTTTTGGTCTACCAACTAGGCATTTTCTATCTGGTTTTCTTACAAGAAGCTTCCATGCCCGTCTTTCATTCCCCTTTCGTGCCACATGTCCTGCCCATCGCAATAATCCTCTGCATTTTATACTTCCCTTAAATTATGGTTAATGTTATTCTCCCACCTCATTTTTGGTCTACCAACTAGGCATTTTCTATCTGGTTTTCTTACAAGAAGCTTCCATGCCCGTCTTTCATTCCCCTTTCGTGCCACATGTCCTGCCCATCGCAATAATCCTCTGCATTTTATACTTCCCTTAAATTATAGTTAATGTTATTCTCCCACCTCATTTTTGGTCTACCAACTAGGCATTTTCTATCTGGTTTTCTTACAAGAAGCTTCCATGCCCGTCTTTCATTCCCCTTTCGTGCCACATGTCGTGCCCATCGCAATAATCCTCTGCATTTTATACTTCCCTTAAATTATGGTTAATGTTATTCTCTCACCTCATTTTTGGTCTACCAACTAGGCATTTTCTATCTGGTTTTCTTACAAGAAGCTTCCATGCCCGTCTTTCATTCCCCTTTCGTGCCACATGTCCTGCCCATCGCAATAATCCTCTGCATTTTATACTTCCCTTAAATTATGATTAATGTTATTCTCCCACCTCATTTTTGGTCTACCAACTAGGCATTTTCTATCTGGTTTTCTTACAAGAAGCTTCCATGCCCGTCTTTCATTCCCCTTTCGTGCCACATGTCCTGCCCATCGCAATAATCCTCTGCATATTATACTTCCCTTAAATCCTGGTTAATGTTATTCTCCCACCTCATTTTTGGTCTACCAACTAGGCATTTTCTATCTGGTTTTCTTACAAGAAGCTTCCATGCCCGTCTTTCATTCCCCTTTCGTGCCACATGTCCTGCCCATCGCAATAATCCTCTGCATATTATACTTCCCTTAAATCCTGGTTAATGTTATTCTCCCACCTCATTTTTGGTCTACCAACTAGGCATTTTCTATCTGTTTTCTTACAAGAAGCTTCCATGCCCGTCTTTCATTCCCCTTTCGTGCCACATGTCCTGCCCATCACAATAATCCTCTGCATATTATACTTCCCTTAAATCCTGGTTAATGTTATTCTCTCACCTCATTTTTGGTCTACCAACTAGGCATTTTCTATCTGGTTTTCTTACAAGAAGCTTCCATGCCCGTCTTTCATTCCCCTTTCGTGCCACATGTCCTGCCCATCGCAATAATCCTCTGCATATTATACTTCCCTTAAATCCTGGTTAATGTTATTCTCTCACCTCATTTTTGGTCTACCAACTAGGCATTTTATATCTGGTTTTCCTACAAGAAGCTTCCATGCCCGTCTTTCATTCCCCTTTCGTGCCACATGTCCTGCCCATCGCAATAATCCTCTGCATATTATACTTCCCTTAAATTATGGTTAATGTTATTCTCTCACCTCATTTTTGGTCTACCAACTAGGCATTTTCTAACTGGTTTTCCTACAAGAAGCTTCCGTGCCCGTCTTTCATTCCCCTTTCGTGCCACATGTCCTGCCCATCGCAATAATCCTCTGCATATTATACTTCCCTTAAATTATGGTTAATGTTATTCTCTCACCTCATTTTTGGTCTACCAACTAGGCATTTTCTATCTGGTTTTCCTACAAGAAGCTTCCATGCCCGTCTTTCATTCCCCTTTCGTGCCACATGTCCTGCCCATCGCAATAATCCTCTGCATATTATACTTCCCTTAAATTATGGTTAATGTTATTCTCCCACCTCATTTTTGGTCTACCAACTAGGCATTTTCTATCTGGTTTTCCTACAAGAAGCTTCCATGCCCGTCTTTCATTCCCCTTTCGTGCTACATGTCCTGCCCATCGCAATAATCCTCTGCATATTATACTTCCCTTAAATCCTGGTTAATGTTATTCTCCCACCTCATTTTTGGTCTACCAACTAGGCATTTTCTATCTGGTTTTCCTACAAGAAGCTTCCATGCCCGTCTTTCATTCCCCTTTCTTGCCTGTCCTGCCCATCGCAATAATCCTCTGCATATTATACTTCCCTTAATCATGGTTAATGTTATTCTCTCACCTCATTTTTGGTCTACCAACTAGGCATTTTCATCTGGTTTTCTTACAAGAAGCTTCCATGCCCGTCTTTCATTCCCCTTTCTTGCCTGTTCTGCCCATCGCAATAATCCTCTGCATATTATACTTCCCTTAAATCCTGGTTAATGTTATTCTCTCACCTCATTTTTGGTCTACCAACTAGGCATTTTCTATCTGGTTTTCTTACAAGAAGCTTCCATGCCCGTCTTTCATTCCCCTTTCGTGCCACATGTCCTGCCCATCGCAATAATCCTCCGCATTTTATACATCCCTTAAATTATGGTTAATGTTATTCTCTCACCTCATTTTTGGTCTACCAACTAGGCATTTTCTATCTGGTTTTCTTACAAGAAGCTTCCATGCCCGTCTTTCATTCCCTTTTCGTGCCACATGTCCTGCCCATCGCAATAATCCTCTGCATTT
Source organism: Diploptera punctata (assembly GCA_030220185.1). Classification (NCBI taxonomy): domain Eukaryota; kingdom Metazoa; phylum Arthropoda; class Insecta; order Blattodea; family Blaberidae; genus Diploptera; species Diploptera punctata. The sequence goes on along the minus strand of JASPKZ010009838.1, from coordinate 2,823 downwards.
TATACTTCCCTTAAATTATGGTTAATGTTATTCTCCCACCTCATTTTTGGTCTACCAACTAGGCATTTTCTATCTGGTTTTCTTACAAGAAGCTTCCATGCCCGTCTTTCATTCCCCTTTCGTGCCACATGTCCTGCCCATCGCAATAATCCTCTGCATTTTATACTTCCCTTAAATTATAGTTAATGTTATTCTCCCACCTCATTTTTGGTCTACCAACTAGGCATTTTCTATCTGGTTTTCTTACAAGAAGCTTCCATGCCCGTCTTTCATTCCCCTTTCGTGCCACATGTCGTGCCCATCGCAATAATCCTCTGCATTTTATACTTCCCTTAAATTATGGTTAATGTTATTCTCTCACCTCATTTTTGGTCTACCAACTAGGCATTTTCTATCTGGTTTTCTTACAAGAAGCTTCCATGCCCGTCTTTCATTCCCCTTTCGTGCCACATGTCCTGCCCATCGCAATAATCCTCTGCATTTTATACTTCCCTTAAATTATGGTTAATGTTATTCTCCCACCTCATTTTTGGTCTACCAACTAGGCATTTTCTATCTGGTTTTCTTACAAGAAGCTTCCATGCCCGTCTTTCATTCCCCTTTCGTGCCACATGTCCTGCCCATCGCAATAATCCTCTGCATTTTATACTTCCCTTAAATCCTGGTTAATGTTATTCTCCCACCTCATTTTTGGTCTACCAACTAGGCATTTTCTATCTGGTTTTCTTACAAGAAGCTTCCATGCCCGTCTTTCATTCCCCTTTCGTGCCACATGTCCTGCCCATCGCAATAATCCTCTGCATATTATACTTCCCTTAAATCCTGGTTAATGTTATTCTCCCACCTCATTTTTGGTCTACCAACTAGGCATTTTCTATCTGGTTTTCTTACAAGAAGCTTCCATGCCCGTCTTTCATTCCCCTTTCGTGCCACATGTCCTGCCCATCGCAATAATCCTCTGCATATTATACTTCCCTTAAATCCTGGTTAATGTTATTCTCTCACCTCATTTTTGGTCTACCAACTATGCATTTTCTATCTGGTTTTCTTACAAGAAGCTTCCATGCCCGTCTTTCATTCCCCTTTCGTGCCACATGTCCTGCCCATCGCAATAATCCTCTGCATATTATACTTCTCTTAAATCCTGGTTAATGTTATTCTCTCACCTCATTTTTGGTCTACCAACTAGGCATTTTCTATCAGGTTTTCCTACTAGAAGCTTCCATGCCCGTCTTTCATTCCCCTTTCGTGCCACATGTCCTGCCCATCGCAATAATCCTCTGCATATTATACTTCCCTTAAATCCTGGTTAATGTTATTCTCTCACCTCATTTTTGGTCTACCAACTAGGCATTTTCTATCTGGTTTTCCTACTAGAAGCTTCCATGCCCGTCTTTCATTCCCCTTTCTTGCCTGTTCTGCCCATCGCAATAATCCTCTGCATATTATACTTCCCTTAAATCCTGGTTAATGTTATTTCTCTCACCTCTTTTTGGTCTACCAACTAGGGCATTTTCTATATGGTTTTCTTACAAGAAGCTTCCATGCCCGTCTTTCATTTCCCCTTTCGTTGCACATTGTCCTGCCCATCGCAACTAATCCTCTGCATTTTATACTTCCCTAAATTATGGTTAATGTTATTCTCTCACCTCATTTTTGGTCTACCAACTAGGCATTTTCTATCTGGTTTTCCTACAAGAAGCTTCCATGCCCGTCTTTCATTCCCATTTCGTGCCTGTTCTGCCCATCGCAATAATCCTCTGCATATTATACTTCCTTAAATCCTGGTTAATGTTATTCTCTCACCTCATTTTTGTCTACCAACTAGGCATTTTCTATCTGGTTTTCTTACAAGAAGCTTCCATGCCCGTTTTTCATTCCCTTTCGTGCCACATGTCGTGCCCTTCGCAATTTCTCTGCATTTTATTTCCCTTTAAATTATGGTTAATGTTATTCTCTCACTCATTTTTGTTTACCAACTAGGCATTTTCTATTGGTTTCTTACAAGAGCTTCCATGCCCGTCTTTCATTCCCTTTCGTGCCACTGTTCTGCATCGCAATAATACTCTGCATTTATACTTCCCTTAAATCCTGGTTAATGTTATTCTCTCACCTCATTTTTGGTCTCCAACTAGGCATTTTCTTTTGGTTTTCTACAAGAAGTTCCTGCTCGTCTTTCATCCCCTTCGTGCCTGTCCTGCCCATCGCAAAATCCTCTGCATTTTACTTCCTTAATTCTGGTTAATGTTATTCTCTCACTCATTTTGGTCTACCAACTAGGCATTTTCTATCTGGTTTTCTACAAGAGCTTCCATGCCCGTCTTTCATTCCCTTTCGTGCCTGTTTGCCCGTGTATAATCCTCTGCATATTCTACTTCCCTTAATTCTGGTTAATGTTCTTCTCTCACCTCATTTTTTGTTACAACTAGGCAAATTTCTATCTGGTTTCTTACTAAGAGCTCCATGCCCGTCTTTCATTCCCCTTTTCGTGCACATGTCTGCCCCATCGCAATACTCCTATGCCTATTATACTTCCCTAAATCATGGTTAATGTTATTCTATCACATCATTTTGAGTTCTTCTACCAACCAGGCATTTTCTATCTGGTTTCTACAAGAGATTCCATGCCCTGTCTCCTTCATTACCCTTTCGTTTGCCACATGTCCTGCCCATCGCAATATAATCCTCTGATTTAGACTTCCTTAATTATGGTTAATGTTATTCTCTCACCTCATTTTTGGTTCTACCAACTAGGCCATTTTCTATCTGGTTTTACTACAAGAAGCTTCCATGCCCGTCTTTCATTCCCCTTTAGTGCCACAT